>JAUMHM010000031.1:12760756-12787532 GCA_032362435.1 Melikaiella ostensackeni
GCAATGTTCACGAAACGTCGGCAAGATTCGTATTTTTGCACACGATTGAAACCCGAAACACCTCCTTTCATCATAATTTTATAATCTCTCGTAGACTATAAATCTGCTTAGAGCAATTATTGATCAGCGTATTATAATTAAATTTAAGGTACATATCATTACATTGTATTACATAATACTACATTTTTTGATATACCACAAAATCTCATTAAGTCATTTCATATTCCTTAAACTCTTGACATTTTTCAAAATCCCTTACATTATTCCCATGAAACTTTTTAAAATCCCATAAAATGCCTTAAAAAGTCCTTGTGATCTTTTGATCTCGCTGAAAATATTTGAAATCCCGTAATATAGATATTTTTAATCCTTTCTATTCCTTAAAATCTCTAAGATCATCGGAACCTATTGAAATCTTCTGATTTAGTTTGTAATCCGTGAAACGCATTGAAATTTCTTGGAATCTTTTGAACTAAATTGAAAAGGCTTAAAATCTTGTAAAACATCATTTAATCGTTTGAAAACCCGCATGAAACCTTTTTAAATCTCATTCAATCCTTGAAATCCCGTGACATAGATATCTTAAAATCCGGTTTAATCTATTGAAATCCTTGTAATAGTTGAAAACTCTTTAATTCTCTTAAAACTTTAAAATATTTTAAAATCCAGTGAAATTTCTTGAAATTCCTTGAAATGTTTTGAATTGTTTTGAAATTCGTTAGACCCATCTACAATATTATTTCATCCTTTGAAATGCCTTAGAAACTTTCAAAATATTGGCTATACCTTTAAAATCTATCGCAATATTCTCTCAAATGAAATTATAATGTTTTGAAATCCCTTGAAATAGATATTTTAAAATCTTTTTCAAGATCCTTTTCACTCTATTGAAATCCTTGTAATAGTTGGAATCTATTTAAATCTTTTTAAACTTTCAAATCTTTTAAAATCCAATAAAATGTCTTGAAATTTCTTGAAATATTTTGAATTGTCTTGAAATGCCTTATAAAATCTTCTAAATATTATTTCATTTTCTGAAATCCATCAAAACTTTTTGAAATCTCTTGAATTTTTTTTAATGCCTTTAAATCTTTCAAAATATTGACTAAACTTTTAAAATCTATCGTAATATTCTCTAAAATAAGATCGTAATATTTTGAATTCCCCTGGAATAGATATTTTGAAATGCTTTGTAATCTATTGAAATCCCTCTAATCGTCGGAATCTAGTAATAACTCTTGAAATCCCTTGAAATATTTTAAGATCACCTGAAATTCCTGAAATTCCTTAAAATCTTTTGAATTATTTTCAAATGCCTTAAAATCTCTTAAAATATTGGCTAATCCTCTAAAATCTGTCGTAATATTCTCTGAGGTAAAATCTTAATGTTTTGAAATCACCTGAAACAGATATTTTAAAATCTTTTTTAATCTATGGAAATCCTTGTGATAGTTGGAATCTATTCAAATCTTTTAAAACCTTTAAATCTTTTAAATTCCAGTGAAATGTGTTGAAATTCCTTGGAATGTTTTGAATTGTTTTGAAATGGCTTATAAAATCTTCTAAAATATTTTTCATCTTTTGAAATCCATTAAAACTTTTTAAAATCTTTTGACTTATTTTAAAATTCTTTAAAATCTTTCAAAATATTGGCTAATCCTTTAAAATCTATTGTAAGATTCTTTAAAATGAAAGCAAAATTTTTTGAAATTGCCTGAAATAGATATTTTTAAACCTTTTGTAATCTATTGAAATTCCCCTGATAATCGGAACCTAATAAAATCTCTTGAAATCCCTCGAAATGTTTTAAAATCACCTAAAATTTCTGAAATTCCTTGAAATCTCTTCAATTCTTCTTAAATGCCTTAAAATTCTTTGAAATTCAGTGAAATCTTTGAAATCTCTGATAACATTTTTAAATCTCGCAAAATGCTTTGAAATTCCTGAAATCTTTTGAATTCTTTTGAAATGCCGAAACATTGTTTTAAATCTTGTTTATTCTTTTAAAATTTCTTGAAATCTTTTGAAGTTCAAGAAATCTTTGAGTTCCCGTAAAATGGATATTTTAAAATCCCTTGTAATCCGTGAAATCTCTGTAATTTATTAAAATTGTTAAAAATTGATTGGCATCCCTCAAATTTTTTTGAGTTTCCGTAAAGTACCTCAAAATAAATCTTTTAAACTCTGTTGATATTCTCTGAGATTTTCGAAGAATTGCTAGAAATCAAGTCCTCCATGTCCTCCTCTGTTTTTAGAAACCTCGCAAATTTTGTTGAAATTGCTTGAATGTTTTTAAAGTTTGTTGAAGTCTAATGAAATCCTGAAAAATTTGTTAATATCCCTTGAGATATTTTCAAAAATCTTAAAATTCATGTTATCCTTAGAAATTTCTTAAAGTCGCTCAACATCCCTTGAATGACTTGTAATCTTTTAAAACCTCTTGGAATACTTTGAAACTCTTTAAATTACTTTAGACTTTTTTAAAGGAATTTCAAAGGATTTCCCGTAATTTCAAAGGTTTTAAAGGTTTCATAGGATGTGAGGCAATTGACGGGATTTCAAGGATTTTAAAGAAATAAAAAAAATTCAATTCTTCTTTGAAATCCTTATTTTCTGCTATAATCATAAGAAAAATTTGTACTGTAGACCCGGAGGAGATTTAAATTTCGCAATGAGGTTTTTCAGTTATGAATTAGTATTTTTGTAAACTTAACTCCTGACGTTTGTGCTGTTTGACCTGAATCATGAAGTCAAATGAAAAATTTTAGCGTGGGAAACCACGTCGAGACTCACGACTTTCCTAACATTCCCGCCAAATCGCGATGATTGCAGCCGCAGAAAATTATATTCCACGCAAATCGTGATTTCGAATGCAACCGCGATATGACACACGAGTGATGTATAGTGATATATGCCGTACGGCAGTAATTATATCTACGTTTTTTTTTCGATTTCTGCTTCTTTTTCTTTTTGTAATGCATGCAATATTCACACGATTTTCCTGTCGGCCGGAGATAAACTTCTTTCCGCAAAAGGCGTACGCCAAGAAAACGATGCGGTTTCAGTGTACGTAACACGAAGCCGAAAGCTTTACCCATACCCATATAATTGAGTTATATATCTATAATAATGGGTCAGTACGTGACGAATCTCGTCTGTATAAAAATAAAATTTTGTCTTACATAGTTTAAAAAAATATCAGATTATTTTTTGCTTTATTTTATATATTCAATATTTATTTTCATATTTCATTTGAATAATAAGTTGAATTTTTCATTGTATACTCAATTGTATATTTATTCTCAAAATTGTACTGACAATGATTGAATGTTTATGCTAGTGCGCATTTAGTTATTTTATCTTTCGCCTCAGAAGCATCACAGTAAGCCCCAAGAATAAATTCTACCTTTAAATTGGATAAAAACGCTGCAGCACATTTATCCACTCAAAGATAAAATTTATCTGGCAGAAGATAAAAATTTATCGGTCGAAAATATTTATGTCACGTGTGTGATATTTGTCAAGTGACACTTCGATGTCAAACACCTCCCTATTGAAAAAATCCTTGTCGAAATACTCGTGTAATACTCCTAAATACTCCTAGAGAAATTTGAAAATCCTCGATGGATTCCTCGTGTTTATCGTGTCCGAAAATTACACGAGTATTTTCCCTAGGATTTTTTCAATAGGGAGGTGTTTGACATCGAAGTGTTACTTGACAAATGTCACGCATGCGACATAAATATTTTCGTCAGATAAATCTTTATCCTTCGCCAGAAAATTTTTATCTTTGAGTGGATAAATGTGCTGCAGCATTTCTATCCAATTTGGAGACAGAATTTATTCCTGGGATTGACTGTTCCTCCACTTGAATATGAAATTGCATAATGTCATATTATAATTTATTAATAACTAGCTTCCAGTTGCACGCAAAAATGCGTGCAAATAAAAACGCTCATGCAATATCAGCTGTGGTGTTAAAGGGCAAACGAATTCTTTTCCCTCGTATTTCTCCCGTTACAATTTCCGAATCTAAACAATTTCTCTACATTTTTTGACAATTAAACTCGTTTCATATATCAAGCCATAATACTTCTGCGCGAAGAAAAATGCATATCCAAAATCTTTCATTGAGAACTAGAAGCCTAGCAATTCATTTTCACGTTGATTTTTTTGGGAAGAGTACTATATATCTTATATTTGGAACTAAGCATAGAGTACTAAATGTAATAAAATTAACAGACGGTCATGGACTAGATGACGCAATCGTATGGCTAGTGTGAGACTCATTCTCAAAATCTGATCGTGAAAATGAATTGCTAAACTTCTAACATTTAGTCTCATTTCCTTATATTCACTACTTTATATCGGATACTTGAAGATCGATTTTGAATTCGCATTTTTCTCCGTGTGCTTTAAACTGTAGAATACACTGAAAGTCTCTAATAAGTCAGTGCGCGATATGTCATTCCGAGAGTTTCGTTTGAGGATCAGGGGTCAAAGGGGTACAGATAGCGGCACTCCAGAGCTAGCAAACTCGTCCAGTACCGTACTAACAAAGCGGGCAGTTCGAACACTCGCGTGCATAGTTCGCATTTATTTTTAAATACACGCGGAAAATTCTTTTTTCATTAATTAGTCTTCATCATTAAAAAAGTTCCATACCTTATGATAACAAAAATCTACATTCGTACAAAATTAAGTTAATTAATATTATGTATTCCTACAGGAAGTAATTCATACGGCCCTGATTGTTGACACTGGAGTCGCTTCGCTATATGTCCAAGGCCATTTTAGGCTAGAACCAAAGTCGGACTTATTAGGGATTTTCAGTGTATTTTTATCTTTATAAAACTTCACCTTAAAACATTCTTTCCACGTAAAATTTCATGTTTTTATACATGGTATTGTAAAACTTTTCCTTTAAATTTGAAAATAAATTTTCGTCGAAATTATAGAACAAAAAAAGGAAAAACAAAAAAACATTAGTATAACATAACGAATTTTATTTTTAATTCACATCTAAACGTCACGACCTCCAATTTGAGCCATTCCCGAAAAACATCGGCTAATAGAAAAGCTTCCAGCATATTCGTATAGTGGTCTAGAGAACGAAATTTCTTCATTCTTCAAATTTTTTAAACTCTGATAACAAAAAAATGTCATTATAACATAAAATTTTTTATTAATAATGAGCATCTACATGCTAAGACCTTTAATTTCAACCATATTGGAAGACTATCATACTAAAAGAAAAAATTCTAGCATAGTAATCTAAAAAAAAGAAATTTCCTCATTTTTCTAATTCTTTACACACTAAAAACAAAAAAAGCAATACTATGACATAGTAAGTTTTATTTTTCAATGCACATTTCATGACAAAACTTCAATCTGAACCATTGCTGAAATAATCGGACTAATAGAAAAGCTTCCAGTATATAGTGGTCTAAAAAAATGAATTTCTTCATTTTTATTATTTTTATCCTCCGATAACAAAGAAGCAGTACGATGACATAGCAATTTTATTTTTCAATGCACATCTACATGTCAAAATCTTCAGTTTGAGCCATTCACGAAAAAAACGGGACTAACAGAAAAGCCTCCTGTAGAGTCATCTAAAAAACGTAATTTTCTCATTTTTCTCATTTTTCAATTTTTGATAACAGAAAAACATCAAACTGACATGAACAAATTTATTTTTTAATGCACATCTAATGACAAGACATTCAGTTTGAGCCATCTTCGAAGACAATCGATGCAAAAGAAAAGATTCTAGCATAGTGGGCTAAAAATCGAAATTTTTTATTTTATTTAATAATGCGCGTTCACATTTCAAGACGTTCAATTTGAACCATCCCTGAAAAATATTGGACTAAAAGTAAAGTTTCCAGCACTAGAGTGGTCTAAAAAACGAAATTTCCTCATTTTAAATATTTTTTAACCACTAATAACAAAAAAAACGACACTTTAACATAACAAATTTGATTTTTAATCTACATCGACATGCCAAACGCTTCAATTCGAGCCATCTTTGAAGAAAATCGGATAATTTTCAGGATATGATAAAGTCTGCTCAAAAAAGGGTACTCGCTATTAATATACATGATAATATATGTTATGTTCTAGAATGACAACTGGTGGATATTAATCCCGAAAGTGAACCTAAACGAGGTCAAAATTTATTACATATATTCTTTTTTGTTAAAGAGGTCCTCGCACTTCGTTATTGTGCCTACAGATTACAGACTACAGACAGACACCTTCGTAAAAAAATCATTTATTGCGACTCAGGGGGTCTCGAAACGTGGAGATTTGATAAAAACCGACGGAGTCAAATTTTACATAAAACTAATACCTTCTCATTTTGAATGAGAATGTACAAATAGGACAGGATGAGATAAAATGGGACATTATGTAACAGGATAGTGTAGAATAAGATAGGACAGAATTTTAAATCATAATAGGATAAGATATGATAGAATAAAATTGGATGAAATAGGACGTCATAAGGTAAAATAGTATAGGATATAATTTGATAGGATAAAATGGATTGGATCTAAGAGGATAGTATCACAGTAAATCCCAGGAATAAATTCTATCTTGAAATTGGACAAAAACGCTGCAGCACATTTATCTATTCAAAGATAAAATTTATCTTGCGAAAGATAAAATTTATCTAGCGAAAGATAAAAATTTATCTGATGAAAATATTTATGTCACATACGAGACATTTGTCAAGTTACACTTCGATGTCAATAACCTCCCTATTGAAAAAATCCCGAAGGAAATACTTGTGTAATTTTCGGTTACGATTAACATGTGGAATTCCGCGAGGATTTTCTTTCTCTAGGAAATCCGTGAGTCAGGCAATTGATCCTCGCGGATTTCTTCGTGCAAATCCTGCCCGAAAATTACACGAGTATTTCCCCCAGATAAATTTTATCTTTGAGTGAATAAATGTGCTGCAGCGTTTTTATCCACTTTGAAGATACAATTTATTCCTGGGGTTTACTATAGTATAGGGTACAAGATAGGGTAGGAGTCAAGAAATAAAATGATAGAATAGGATATCAGATACACTGTTAAAAATTTCTGTTGCAATTTTACAATAAATGTATCAGAAGTTTATTACCACAACGTAATGTAATTTTACAATACATATTTTGTAGACCGAATGATGAAAAAAATTAAAGTTTCCTGCATATATGGTTTGCATTATATTTTTATTAGAAAATGAAAAATTACTGGTTTTAGCGTTTGATTATACATAAATCAAGAATTAAGTATGACGTATAGGTAAACAATACCCAGAAACGCATTCTAAAGATGAAAATTTCGCACTTGCGAGAGATTGTTTTTAGATTAGGTATGTAATTTATTGAATTTCTTAATGATTTTTCTACGAACGATGGTTCTTGTTACAATCAGTATATTAAGTAAATAGTATTTTACGATTTTTTCATTCAAATTACTTTAGTAACAAGTCATAAAATGTTTAAACTATATTTAAAGGTAAATATATCTGTAAATTACAATACTTTTATTGTAATTTTACAATAAATTTATTGCAATTTTATTTCACAATACGGTGCTTGCAATTTTACATCACAATTTGTATTGTTAAGTATTACAATTTAAAAAACCTGACCTGGAAAAAGTAAAGTATTGTAAAATCACTAACATTTTTAACAGTGTAACGAAATATGATCTGAGAAGATAGGTAAGGTAGAATAGGATAGCATAGGATATAATGGAATAAAATTGGAGTTAATAGACATAAGAAGATAGTATAGAATATAACATCTTAAAATAGGATAGAATGAGATAGTAAATAAAATGATAGGATAGAATAGGATAGAATTGAATAGAATATAATAAGCGGGACAGAATAGAATTGGACATCGTGTGATAGATTGGGATATGATAGACAACGATAGAATAGGATCTATAAGAGGAATGGATCTAAGACGATAGCGTAAAATGGGATGTCGTAAAATAAAATATGATAAAATATAGCACGGATACAAAAACATAGACACGAATAAAGGGCTTTACTGAATAAGCGCCAAATTTTCGGAAATATGTTTACTAGCTCATAACAGTAGTTTACAGCCATTTTGCCCACCATATCTCACTATGATTTTCCCATGTATTTTGGTCCACTAAGCATGAAAATCACACTCAAAAATTTTTGAACGCAAGCGTTTTCGAGATATCAATGTTCAAATTTTCGTTTTAATTTTCAGACTTGTTCCGACGTTTTTGAGTATATGTATCTCGAGTTCTAATTGACCGATTTGCCTAAACGAGCACTCAAATTAAAGCCAACTGAATCTTCTACAATTTTCCATTCTAAATTTTCAGATCGGCCCAGTAGTTCAGATGCTAGCCATTTTAATGAGTTGCGATTTATTTGCGATTTCTATTCTTTCCAAGACGATATGTGAATTTTCGACCTCGATTTTTGCCAAAAAATACAACTTTTCAAACTTATTAAAATCGCTAGCATCTGAATTACTGGGCCGATCTGAAAACTTTACGAAAGAAGGTTGTACATGATTCAGTTGCCTTCAATTTGAGTGTTCGTTTACGCAAATCGGTGGATTAGAACTGGAGATATACTCAAAAGCGTCGGAACAGCTCTGAAAATTGAAAAGAAAAATTTCGAACATTGATATCTCGAAAACGCTTCCATAAAAAAAATTTTGTGTATGATTTTCGTGTTTAGTGGGCCAAAATACATAAAAAATCATATTAAGATGTGGTGGGCAAAAAAAATGTTTAATTTCGTAAACTAGTGTAATTAAAAAAAATCAAATATAGACTTGTAAAAAAAATTGTTCAAACAATAAATTTTTAAATTCATAATTTGGATATACCTCTATGCACCTTCAAAATATGTATATAGGAAGTCGCCAGTCACGTGTGCCTGTCAACCGCAAAGCGATAGCTTCGCCCTCCGTTTTCTCGGAACTGGATGATTTTTTCAAACTTTTTTTTGTCTCTCTCTCTATTCAGCAATTAAATACATGGCTGCAAAAAATGTCTTGTATCTTTCTTTAATTCCTAATTCGATTTTGAATCATTGTCCAAAGTCTACAGTGACGTACGCCTCAATTTTTAAACCAACCCTCTTCCCATGAATTTTTCAGTCAAACTATTTCTGCATCCATTCAACAACTAAAATAATAACTTTTTCTAAATAACCGGATAACTTCTCTGTGAAAAAAATTTGTATGTCTAACTTCAGCACTAAAATATTTCAAAAGTAATTTAATATTTCTTCTTAAAATTGACTAAGGAGCATCCACATATTACGTGATGCACTGAAGGGGAGGGGGGAGCCTGCTTATGTTAAGATTAAATCTCAAGTGAAAAAAAATAGATGAAGAATTTAATTAAAAGTATTCTCATACTAGTATCAAATAGTTTTAACTCATTATTCATTGTTCGATTGACGATTATATAAAATTACATTTATATTTGGGAACGTCCATTAATTACGTAAGGATGATTTTTGAATTTTTAAACCCCCTTCCCCCTATTGTAAGGTTCGTAAGATTTTTGTGACCCTACCCCCTCTTCTTACGTGAGATTTTATATTTTTACTCAATATATCAACAATGTATCAATTATTTTCACTGTAAAGGAGAGTTCAAAAGATTTAAAAGATTTCCAGTGATTTAAAAGGATTTGAACAGATTTCAAGGGATTTTAGGGTATTCCAAAGGACTACAAAGTATTTCAAAGAATTATAAAATTTTATGGATTATAAGGGATTTTAAAGGATTTTAAGAGATATTGAAGTATTTTTATGCATTTGGAAGGATTTGAGGGGATTTGAATTAGATTTCAAAAGATTTCACGAGATTTGAAAGGATTTTAATGGATTTCAAGAAAATTGAAGCGGTTTTGATGAATTCAAAGGATTTTAAGAGATTTCAAAAGATTTAACGGAATCTCAAAGAATTCTGGGAAATTTCTACAATTTTTAAAGGATATTAAAGGATTTGCAGGCAGTTTTATTGTTTCAAAGGGATTTTAAGAGATTATGCATGATATTCAAAGAATTCAAAGGATTTAAAGGAATTTTCACATGATTTAAAAAACTTTAAGGAATCTACAAAATTTTCAAAGGAGTTCAGGGGATTGCAAAAATTTCCATGGATTCCACGAGATTTCATGGAATGTGTGCACCAGATTTCAAGAATGGTTAACTCCTCAACTCTATATTTATTAGACGTATGTAATATGAAACATTAAATAATAAAAAATAAATAAAACAAATAATGATATAATGTGTAAAAGAGTATAAAAAGTAATTTCAATGGCCAAAACTGGTTTCAATTAGCATATTTAGGAATAATAATTAGAAAGAGGAAACTTACGTGAGAAATGCTTTGGAGCCCTCCCCCTCCCCCAAGTAAGGATTCGTAAGATTTTCCAGACCCCCCCCCCCCTTCTAAGGCCTTACGTAATTAATGGACGTTCACCTTCGTATTTCATGAAAGGGAGGCCAGCTCCAATGTCACATGGTATATTGAGGGGGGGGGGGGGGGTCACCGAAATGTCACAAATGAAGACAAGAGGGAGGGATGAGCCAAAAATCACTAAAAATAGCGTAACGTAATATATGGAAGCTCCCAAATTACATTTTTGAGATCTTAGTTTGTTTCTTCATCGATTATGCCCTTATGTAGTGCAAACTCATAATAAATAAAGACCACTCTTAAGGGCTTGTTGTGTAAAACAATTTTTTTGGATTTTAACCCTAGTATTCGAAAAAATCTTTTTACACAAAAAATATTGAATTAGCCAATTTTTCACTCCGAATATAGACTTGATTCAAAACAAGAGTAGGCCCTGAAGTATCTAACAACGATTTAATTCTAGTATCCATGGAGTAAAATGAGGCAATCCAATTTTGAGGTTAGAGGTTAAGCATTTTTAAAACGACTCTTTCTTTTTTCTCCCTCTTTTTTCTTTCTGTTGTGTACATTTATTGTGCGCCTGTCTCTAATGAGCCGGAAAAACGGATAGTCAAAAAATCTATTTTTGAATTTTAAACTTTTTGGGTATTCTTTTTTTAGTACAAAAAAAATTTTCATAAGAAAGTAGATTTTATTTCGATCTTTAATAAATTTTAAAAGAGAGACATTAAGAAAGGATTGGTTCCAATCTGCAGGGTTGCCTATGTATAATGAAGATTTCTTTTAATTGAGAATTTAAATATTAACTCAATTTACAAAAATATATCTATTTTACTTAAATTTTTTAAAGAAGAAATAAAATTTTAATTAAATTAGCAATTCTTCGAAAAAATTGGTTCGGATTATCACCTTTTTCATTTGAAAAATTAAATAATCTGAACACATTGGTTCTAAATCAACCCATTAAAAAATGTCGCTTTCTGTACTTATTATTTTGTTTTTATAGCATTCTATTCCAGAAAAAGATTGTGCTTGGAAATAATGTAAAATTCCGCTCGTGAATATATTTTTTGTCCCACCTTACTCCAATCTAATGTCAGTACGGGACTCAAGAGAGAGCGTGCATGAAGTCTAGTCGGAACGAGAGACTAAAAAAGGTCTTTCTTTCGAAATGATTCGTGCCTCCGGGCCAAAAGTTGCGTACAAACTGACGGACAGGTGACGCAGACGAATGCTGCTCATTTGTCTCGCTTCGAGATGAGCGTGTAGGAGAGGACTGAGAGCGAGCGAGAGAAGCAAATACGTTAAGAAGATAGAAAAAGGACAGCGACCGAGAGTTGGGTTGGGGGGAAGGAGATAGAGAGAGACAGAATGAAAGACAGAATCGGGCGAAGATAAAAGAGGACGAAAGATTTTTTGGGCATAGGCACCCCGCCGGGCTGGGCTTCCCGCTGCCAGCGGTCAATTTGTTGTTCTTTTTTCTCTTTTTCTTTCATTACGCCTCTCCGTCCATCCTTCTCCTGTGACTTGGCTCGGGACTCTCTTCGATAAATTTGGAAAAGAACGGCGCGATGCTAATAAAGACAAAAAAAAACGGTGTTTGAAAAAATTCGAAGCTCGCCGACAAACGTCAAAAGATTCAGAAATCAGAAGAGAAAAAGAAAAAAATCTTTTAAAGAGAATAAAATTGGTTAATTATGATTCTGAGTGGTTATTAGTTTATTACGTCATAATTATTGTAGTATATTCTACATCATAAGCGAGTTTTATTTTCAGGGCTTCAAATTTTTGAATTTCGGACTGCGCACTTCTATTTATCCCTCATCTCCACACTCGGTTTGTAAACAAGATCAAACATCAGGCAGATGAAATTCAACTGAAATAATCAGTCGCTGATGAAATGTGCTGTTTTTCAAAAGAAATGGAAAAACGGCTCGTTTTTTTTAGCGATTCAAGAAAAAAGATCTGACAATTAACTAACAAATTTTTTTTTAAAATGACAGTTTTAATATTCGCATATAACACTTATGTTATCTGACTTATTTCAAACTGGTATTTCTATCTTTCTAATGTCAACAAATTTTTTCTCATATAAATGAGCCAAAAAAGTTTGTTGAATAATTGAAGAACGTTATTGGTAGATAATGGAAAGTCATGAAAGGTTCGTCAATAGGTCAATCGATGCGTCTCGAAGTCGCGAACAAATACATAAGATACAGTACTGTTATATTATATCCTTAATATCATGCAAGTTTTCCTTATATAAAGAAGGTAAATCATTTTGTTTAAAATTTTAGAAACAGTGTTGATAGGTCATGTAAGGTCATGAAAGATTCTTCAATAGGTCAATCGTTACATCTCAGAGAAGCTGACAAATATATTATATACAGTACTGTTGTATTCCGAATATTAAGAAAAGGTTCATGAAGGTTCGTCAATTGGTCATTCGACGCGTCTTGAAGACGCGAACAAATATATCAGGTATAGAATTGTTGTATTCCTATTATCACAAAATTTCACTTATATAAACAGAATGAACCATTTGGTTGAAACTTCATAAAACGGTACTAGTAGATCATGAAAGGTTCAACAATAGGTCAATCGATGCCTCTCGAAGATGCGAATTAATACATCTGGTGCAGTATTGTTCTTTTTTCAATATCAAAAAACTTTTTCTCATATAATCAAGGTAAACCGTTTTTTTTTTCAAATTTCTAAACGCAAGAAAACCATTTCCAACTAACTGATCTAGATCAAAATCTCTTCAGACCTGGACTTCAATTAGAGCTACAATTGTTCAAATTCCATGCCCATAGCTATTTTTCTTTTCGAGATATGGTAAACAGAAGAAAGTTACACGCACACAAAAACACGGACATTTTTTAAAAATTGCATTTTCTAGTTCCTGGGCTCGGATTATATCGACATATGCCAAAAAAGTAGATCTGAAAATTTACGTCATTACGAATTATTTTCTTTACTGTTTCAGTAAGCTTATGAAATTTGTCTAAAATGTGAATAGTTCTGACTGACAATTAGATAATTTTGACTTATTGTTAAAGTAAGAAGTCAGATATCAATTTGATTGAGTATAAGTTAAATTAAAATAATTCAAATTTAGAAAACATGATGTTACGAATACTTATCCTACCATAAAAGCTATGTTCCAAATTAAAGTCAAATTTCTTAAAATCTATGTATTTTTTTGAATTTTGAACAAAGATATTTCAATTTTCTTGTTCTATTCTAGCAGGGTTTACGTTACTCTTTTAAATTAACCAGAAAATTGTATAGTTCAAAAATAAGTAAAAAAAACGGTAATAAATTGTGCAGAATTTCTGTAAAAGGACAACGAAAGACACTTGTAAGATAAAAGATTTTTATTTTTACATTTTCCATCAGATTTTCAGGGACAAAAGAGAATAAAATGTATGAATTCGTTTTACGGAAATACTGCCTTTTGTTGTCCTTAGTCTTTTTTCAGAAATTCTGTCGTCCGTTTTTCTTGCAGAATTTCTGCATTTGTTCCAATTTTGTACTGTCCGAGGTACTGCTCACTTTATAAGTCCGACTCGGAATCAGTGCCAAACAGTACATCTCATTTCTAGTCCTGACCTTTCTAATATTTTCATAGCTTAAGAATTAATTAGAAGAGACTCGAGCGTCTGAATATAGATATTATTTCATATTTTACTAGGAATTAAAGTTGATCATAAAATATAAATTCTTTATGTTATTACATGTTACAGAGTAAATTTTATGAGAAAAATGTAAATGTCAACAAAAAAAGCGCTGATGAGATACTTTAACAGGATTCTTAGATCTGATCATAGCAGAAATCCTTGTCATGTTATGACTACTTCGCAGCGATACAGGAATGTCTTCTAGAACGACGAAGACGACATTCAGGATCGTTATACTTCTTATCCTTCTCTCGCATACGGCGTTCATGCGAGTCGCTAATGGTAGCTCGTTTGCCCGATAGCGTTGGCGTTTTGATGTCGAGGGAGGGTTTTTTTTAGAAAACTTATGTGACTTCGTGCTACGAAGATCTCAAGAAATCTGCGAAAGAATTACCTACAGGGTAACTGTTGATTAAGCGCTTTAAGTATCTCATTCATAAAAAAAAAGCTTGGGAGTAAAGTTTCATATTTTATTTCTTGAAGGAATCAACATGTTATAAAAAGAAGAAATGATGTGATGAAAAGTTATGATTTATATTAACATCAAAGAAATGTTTTCCAAATTGCTAAACGCAACAAAAAAATACTTCTAATTTGCCGATCTAGCTCAAAATCTTATCAGACATGCACATCAATTGGACATCTTTTGATAGTAGTTTATGTACCAGGTGTGTAAAACTGGTTTTTTTTTGGCGAGGTGGATTTTTTCAGCAGAAGTGTTCGCGCAGTCGTAGGCGAGCCGAAGACGGAGACGATGGTGAGCCGAAGGCGAGCTCACTGCTCCTTCTGAAAACATCATCGAGCTAAAAACAGTTTACGCGCCTGCCACATATATTATTTTTTTCGGTACTGATATGAAAAAGTCGCTTTTTTATTGGTAATTTTGGAAATTTTGGAAATTCCAGGTAATTTCGAAAATTTAGGTTATTTCTGGTCATTTTATAAATTACCGAAAATTTCTGGAAATTCGAGATGTTTAAAAACCTCCATAATTTTTCGATAATTTGTGGTTATTTATCGGTAAATTATGATATGAATTTATCAGTAATTTTTGGTATCTTTCTGATCACTTTATGTTGGTCTAATCACTACTGAAAATAATTATTATTCTAAACATCGAAGCGCTAGTGAGTTTATCGCTCCTAGAAACTGATATGAGAAGACTTTATGCCGCAGTTTTGATGCGCACTTCAAAATGCGCATCAAAGCTGCGGTATAAAGACTTTTTAAGG
This sequence comes from Melikaiella ostensackeni, assembly GCA_032362435.1. Classification (NCBI taxonomy): domain Eukaryota; kingdom Metazoa; phylum Arthropoda; class Insecta; order Hymenoptera; family Cynipidae; genus Melikaiella; species Melikaiella ostensackeni. The sequence goes on from JAUMHM010000031.1 coordinate 12,776,102, forward strand.
CAGTTGTGAAGATTAGTCATATAGAGTGCCACTTTACAGAACCAAAAAAGGTGTTAAAAAGCGACTTTTTCATGCCTATGTCGGAAATAATAAATAAATAGGTACGTTTCGTGCCAATATTTTTATTTTATATTATCATTCAATTAAATTTCCGTAAATTGGACAGAATTTACGTATATTCCAGTAAATTGAACAGTGACGCATACTGAAATTTCAGTAACCTTTTTTACTGTAAAATCAGTGAATCTTACTGAAATTTCAGTGAATAGTCTCTGATTTATCAGTAAATAGTCGGTGAGGTATTTTTTTCATTGAACCTAGTATTTAAATTTCAAATTGCTTACTTTTATATTTAAATTAATCTACGCACACAATTTAAAACAGTTAAAATGATAGAATTAGAAATACCCTGAACTTCCATTATCGAATGTTGGAATTAATCGAAATTTCAGCGACTTTTCACTGTTTTTCAATAGATTTTTACTGATTGATATCTTCAAAAATGGTTAGATCAATTTTAAGTGAAAATTGTTAAATTTCATATTCATTCAATTTAAAATATTGACGAATTTAAATGATGTAATTTAAAGTGTAATTTTGTAATTTTGCAGATTGAAATGGTTAAAGGTTGTCTGCTCGACTTTGAATTATTTATACACTAACGTCGGAAATTATCTATACAGCTATGACGAACGGTACTAGAAATCACTGATGATTTTGAAACATGATAAATCGGTCGGAAATAAAGCTAGAAACTTTGTTAAAAACAGTTCGAAAGTTCATGAAATTCCACGTCAAATGATCCTCAGAAGAGTTATTCTTGACTTTTCAAGGTGTTATCAGCATGAAGTAGTTTTCTTAGGAATTTTTTCAAATTATAAAAATAGAGTCATTGAAGTGTTATCTTATGATCTGTGCAAAGAGAAAGAAGTTGACTATTCTAAAGTTGAGATAATTGAAATTGAAAATAGCATCTTATGCACGTAAGCCCTATCCTAGGGTATCGAAAATGCCACACAGTTTACCGTAGTAGATAAATTTTTCTTACGATTTTTTTTAAACTGATAAAACATAGAAGGGCACAATACAGAGGTTTCCTCCTCCTTGCCACTTTCAGGCGCAAAAAATGTCTCATCTTCAATTTAAAGAAAAATACAACATCAAAAACATTTTTCGGAAAAAGCTCTTTGTATTCTTATAGATTATTACCTTTAGATTAGGTGGTAGAAATATTACATCAAACAATTCACCCGTGTAGACGTAATGTGATCAAAATAAAAAACCAAGCAATTTCAAGCACCTTAAGCAGTGAGGCCGGCCAACAGCAGTGATCGCTGACTGAAACTAGACGCAGACATGCTTGGACATTTTTAGTCATATCTTGGGAACCCGTAGAGATTTCTTACGTTTTCTTGGCTTGAATTAAAAATAATATTTTAAAGATTACGTTCAGCAAATTTCAGATTTTATCTACAACTATCCTAGGTCATGGCGAAAGTTGAACTGAAAGTACAAAATTCGAGAAATTCTTACATTTTTTTAAAAATCTTCTCACGCGATATATTCACTTGAAAAAGTGAAAAGTATCTCTTCTAAGAATCATTCGACGTGGAATTACATAAGCTCCCTAACAAATTTTTTCAAATGTAAGTGAAAGTATGTTTATTCGAAATACAATGAATAAAATTAAACTAAAATTAATTTAAAAAAGAGTTGAACCATCCAATGATGAATAGATATTACAATTGATGAATGCAATAAACGAAAAAGGTAAAGCATTCTTTTACTGTAAAATATCAATTTCAATGCGACTGAAGTTCCAATTAAAAGGCTGGCAGGAGCGACTTTTTCTACTGAATCCGTCTTACCATAAGAAAAAGAGTTTCTTCAGTAGTAACGGTCGTTCTGGGCGGGCAAACCTATGTGGTGAAAACACCCTGTTTGTCAAAGGTTTAATAAAAGTATGAAACCGACTGTCGATTTAAAAAAACGATCGTCCTGCGTAATACACGTGATAAAATGTGTTTCATGGAGCATCAAACTAACTTTCTCACTTAACTGGGACGTAAATTTGAGGAAAGTGTGTAACTTGACTTTTATTACTATAAAAGAGTTTCACATTGATTTTTTTTTCACCAAGCTGTGTTGCCAAAGTCCCTCGACCAATCAAGTGAGGTTGAGCGTGCGACTCAACCTGGAAGGGACCAGGAACAACACATTCTGTGAAGTTTCGTATGGCTTTTCGGTTCTCCCTTGTTATTTGTAAAAGTCATTTTGCGGGCCTATCATGGCTATATAGTATAATATCATGTTATATATACGATTCTTTGAATATTGAAGCCCTTCAGTAGATACACTTTCACTTGCTCGAGCTTCCTTTTCACAAGGACTATACTCAAATCTTTTTGTGATCTTGAAACTTTTAAACTTTAAAGGTTTTTAAAATTAGAAGTAAATTTACTTGGCGTGCTTGAAATTCTTTAATAACATATATTTTTTCGTGTGAAGTAATTAAAAATTCATTAAATTTTTAAACTCATATGACATCATTGGAAACCTTTTTCGAATCTGTTGAATTTAATTCAAATTTTGTAAAATATTCCGAGCATTGCTCAAATCTTTTGAAATTCTTTATACATTAATAAAATATATTTTGAAAATCTTTAAAATAATTTGTTAACTCTTGTTAAGACTTCTAGAAGATTTTCAAATCTTTTGGAATCGTAATCCGTTGAATACTATGAAATTGTTAGAGTTGAGTTGATTTTTTTATAATGTTTAAATAAAATATATGGATAAGAACTTCAGAAAAAATGTTATATCGTTTTAATATTACTTTTATAATTTTCAATCTAGGCTTATTTACCGTTTAATATTTTTCTAAGTTGTCATCACAAGGATGTCCAACAAAATTTAAAAAGTGTGGATCAAGTGAAAAAAGTTCAACACTTTTTCTACTAACAATACAATATGGTCTTGTTAAATTACTATTGAGAGAATGTTATTTTCTTTTGAGGTATATATCAATATTGTTCTTCAACTAAGTTTCCAGTATCAGTAGTGTTTTAAGACTTAATTTTATATTCGAAATATTACATTGCATAATGAATTTACTTTAACAATTTATAATCTTGGATTAGTAATAATTTCTAATTATTTTTACTTCCTATGCTATGTAAATATAAAATGCGATAAAAGTATTTATCTTTAAAAATAGTTAGTGTCAAGGGTGTATAATTCAAAGCACTTGAAATTCAAAATTATTAAAAATATTTATAGTTTTGAATTCATGATACTTCAGTAATATACAATGTAATTGTATAATTGTGAAATTGTGTATGTTTCGAGGTTTATGAAAATAATTTTTTTTTAAATTTTGACAGCTTCTTATTTTAAAATTGTCGAATTTTAAAGGCTTCGAATTTGAATTGATTCGACCTGAGAAGGCTAATATGTACTTGTAAACTGCAGAATTTGAGTGTTTTATTTCAGCGTAGGTACTATCCAATCTTGAAAGCCTTGAAATTAAACTTATCCACCGTAGTCCTTCCAATTTGAAATTCAACATTCAATTAATCCTGAGATTCGTTATTGTAATTAAAAGCCTTCTAAATCCCTCCCTCTCTCTCACACACACTTTTAATTCCTCCTATCACCCCTCTCCCTTCTCTGTACGCCAATAAACACTCACCCCCTCTCTCCTATCTCAGCTCTCGCCTCTTTATCCCTCGCCGATAAAACCCCTCCCTAGCCAATTTTAGCTCCCTCTCCATCCACCCTAATTCTATATACCCATATATCCCTTCACCTTCCTCCCCCCACCTCTCTCCATAACCCATCTACTCCACAACTATCTCATTCATCAAAAATAAACCCGATTGCTTCATTTAAGTCCCTCTCGCGCTCTTACGTTGACTATCTATACCCCTACTCCTCTCACACTCTTTTGCTTTCCCTCTACTTCTTTTTGAACTCTCCACCTCTTTCATCTCTATTCCATATACCCCACCACTCCAATCTACTACTTTCTCTACCCTCTTGCCCCTCTTTCCCCACTACCCTTAAAGTTGAACTCCACTATCTCCCCCCTCCCTATCCCACTATATTAATCCCCTATCTACTCTCTTCTTCTTCTCGCTCTTTTCTTGCTCTCCCCCATTTTATCCCTCTCATCTTATCTACCCTCTTCCCTTTCTCTCACGCTTCTTGCGCCCCTTTTCTACCACACCTCCCTCCCCCACTTACTCTTCTTCCATTGTTGGGTAGAACTAGAGGGTACTAGAGGGTGTATGGAGGAATGAAAGTAGTGGGGTTGGGGGGGGGGGGATTGGGATGATCAAGTTGATGGATAGAGGGGCAAAAGAGGAGAGAAAGTAGTGAGTAGAGGGGATGGCACATATGGAATAGGAGTGTATGGAGAGGTGTAGGCCGTAGGGGTATAGATAGTGAGGAGAGAGAGTTCCCTCTACTTGATTCCCCTCTCCCCTCTCACTTATCCCCCTCTTCTTTCTCAGACACTCTTTCCCTCCCCAGTTGTGAGTGGGAGGAGAGGGGGGGGAAGGTAGAAACTAGTTTGAGGTATAAGAATGAGTTATTAGGAAAGATGATGGTATAAGAATAGTGAATAAGAAATGAAAAGATTCACAATACTTTGTGAGAGTATTAATCCATTTTCGACCAAGCATTGAAATACCGTTACTTTTTTAGATTTTTTTATTCTAGTCACTTATAAATATTCTAATTATGAAAGACAAAAAATAAATACTCGCAAAAATCTTTGATTCGTCCTGAAATCAAAACTAAAAACCGTTTATTAGGAATTTTTACAAAATCTTATCACATTCAGGAAAGCATATCTATAATCTGGACAAAAAGTACAAAATTTAAATTGACGGCCTCAAGATTACGGATTTTAAGTGAAAACACGTGTTTAGTCTTACAGAATTATTTTGGCTATTACTAATTTAATAAGATTTGATCATTTTCTAAATGTTAATATTGAGTTTGTAGCTGTTAAAGTTGGAGATAGAGAAGCTGAGCATATACACATATGTGGGCCTATATCGGAGTCCGCCGGAGGAATCTTCGAATCCCCACGGTGAGCTAACCCCAGTATCAGTTACCTAACTGGACGTTACCCCGTTTAAATCATTACCTGCAATGTCTCCTACCCCCAGTTTTGTCTGTGGACCCTTATGGTCGGTTCTATTTTAAGAGATATTCGTGTTTTTCTAAGTCGAGGTCAAAATTATTATTTTCGAGTTTGAATGGAGGATGATACCAGGACCTATACTGCATCTATTGGAACTATATCCATGTCTAGAAAGCAACCGTAATTGGGTATATTTTGTTTGAAGAAAAAGTATAACATGTGCACTTATGGCACTCACCAACTTTAGATGCGTTTTTCTCGAAAAGCGGTTTTTGAAGTTCGAACTTCAAAAATGTTCCGGCGACTCGTTTTTTAACATAAAGGGTTCGTTTTGGGTTTAAAAAGCTAGAAATTTATCCAGCTATATGACTGTATACGTAAATCCATATCAACCATGAGGGCTCATGCTAAATAAAAATTTTAAGTATGTTAAGTTTAGATGATAATCTTAATAAATAAGACTTTTGGCCGTATTTTGATGATTCTGCTCCAACTAATACACTATCTTCACCCTTTTGTAATCCAAGAAGAAACCCATAAAGAACAGTACAACCTATGTATCTAGAACAGCTCAAGCAAACCCCAAATGCTCTAGCAGCAAAATTGCCAGATAACAAACGCCAGATTTGAAACCTGAAAAGGTTCAAACCATTCAATCTGGAAAATAAATTTTAGTAATTGATGTTAACAAATATTTGCACATATATGATAGTATATTTAAGTAACCATCATGTCATATCCATTAGGTTCACTACCAACTGAGAAAACTGTTATGTTGGGAAATGATAAAAGGTTTGTTGATATTTAAGCAACAAAATTATGTTGCTGCCCCAAAAAAAGAGTTTTCTCAGTGCAAATTCACTAATCATTCCTTATAAAGAATGTTCTTGATGTAGAATGACCTACTTCAAACCAAGAAGACTTCAATGGTGATATAAGATCCTTTGTTAGATGAAAACTCGACGTTTTGAGAGATATTCTCACCTCATCAGGAAACATTAATCCACATTGGTCAATTTAAAAGTCCATTTGTTAAAAAAATAAACAAAATCATCATTTTTGACTCTCTTCTCGAGTTAGTTCCGTGAAAAATTAATAGTTGTAATTTTAAATAATTGAAAATCCAAACAAAAAGCAAACTTTAAAGGTGGTGTTAGAAAAATAAAATTTTTAAAAACTTTACCTGTGGTAGATTAAATTGCTATTAAATCATATCGAATCTCAGTAGTATCCTTTGTTGTCACTTTTAAAAGACACATTGAAAATTGTGTAAACAATTGTGAATTATAAGATTAAATTTAGAAATTTACTTTGTTTCTTAACAATTATCCAAAAAAATTTGTTTAACTGCACATTAATAATAAAATAAAAGCACTTAAAGAACCTAACACAGAACATTTAAATGTGTATCCGGGCCATAATATAGATTTTAAACTTTTTGTGTCTATACCCTTCCATGGTAGGTTATCGTTTGAAGTTAAAAGAATGTTGAGTGATTTCAATATTAGAACAACCTTTAGGATTGATTCCAAACTTGACAGGTTCATAAAATTAGGGAAAGATTCCCTTGATAATTCTCAGCTGACTAATGTAGTATATAAGATTGTTTGCTTAAACTGTGATAAGTATTATGTAGGCCAAACTGGCAGATTACTTTTTACCAGGACTAAAGAACATCATGAAAATTTTGGACACAATCCAAAGAACCATAAAGTGATCGCTAAACATCAGGTTAAAACTGGTCATCAGTTTCACTGGGAACATGTTTTGCTTTTACACCATGAGTCCAATAAGTTTTAAAGGCTTCTTGCTGAAATGTTCTTTATTGAGAGCGAGGGTGACAGATGCTTAAATGTAATGACTGATCTCACATTTCATAGTCCATCATACAAGATAATTTCAGATTCTTTAATTTCATTTCCAATGTTTGACTTATACTCTCTTTATTAGTTTACTAATATTGTTATAGTTTTTTTCTTTAATAGTTATTTAGTAATTCAATTTTTTCATTATTCACGTAACTTAAGCTATAAAAAAAATTAATAATTTTTAATTTATGGAACCTTTATTTCGAATTATTGTCATGGCACTGTCCTTCCAATTATCTCTGTCACATAATTTTTTGTTGTTTTCTCTCTCGACGTTAAACCTCAATATGGAGCAGAACGTGCGTTCTGACTCCATTCTGAATTTAATCATATTAATTTACATTAGTTTACACAATTTTTTATGTTTTATTTAAAAGTGACCATGAAGGTACTAACCCTTGACATTTTTTAATACCAATTTAATCTGCCACAGGTAAAGTTTTTTTGAATTTGACTTTTCAAACCTCTCTTTTAAAGTCTACTTTATGTTTGGATTTTTAATTATTTCAAATTACAACTATTAATGTTTCATAGAATTAACTCGAGAAGAGAATCAAAGACGATAATTCTTTTTTAAAAAATTTTTTTGAACAAATGGACTTATGACTAATGTGAATCAATGTTTCCTGATGAGGAGAGCATATTGTCTCTCGAAACGTCGAATTTTTATGTATTAAAGTATCTCGTACACGAAGAAAAATGAAGAGTCAAAGTTAGAGAGTCAAAATTCAGAGAGTCAGTCTAATCTTCTAGATGGTCGAAAAGACCTTTCGTAATTTTTTCGACATAGTCAGAGAGACTCATTTGATGTTCAGCCTGACTGTTTGCAGAGGTTCAGACTGAGTATCAGGATAATCAAGTTATCCTTCCGGGATGGTCAATATGATCATCTTATTTTTAGTCTTTTCGACCATCCTTGAAGAATCAGATGAACCGTCGCGGATAGTCAATCTTTCCGCGTCAATGCTCATGAAAAAAGTCACGTGACTCGAACCAAGACCATTCACCATTATCGGAGTGAGCGAAGTCATTCAGCCGTCAGCGTCATGTCTGCTGTGTATTAAATTTAAACAGATTTTTAATCAGTTTAAACTGCTTGTCGATATTTCGAACATGCGTGGAGAGTGGAGTGCATAAGAGAGAACATGGTAGAAAGTGCATTACATTTTTTCTTTCGGATTTCCAACGTCAAATTTGATGCTTAGGATGAAGAGTTCACTCGATGCTCAGCAATCAATGTGTTCTCACCGTATCGTTTTCGACTGAAAACGTGCTAAAAAATTCGTCATTTATTGGCGATACAGAATAAGAGTAACGAGATGCGTGATATGCATTTATATCGGTTTCTGAATTTACTCCAGTGTTTGAAATGTTACAATTCAGTGCTGTGACGCCGTGTACTTAGCCACTTGTGCTCCAAACAATATATTGTATCAAATCATGTGTTATGCACCTCGCTCTCCACAAATAATAAAAAATGATTTTAAATTTTATGAATTTTTCATAAATTTTCAGATTTTGCAAGTTCCACTTAATTTGAGCATTTCCAGTCTTTTATAAAAGAGAGACTGGAATTTCGCATATATGTATAATGTAGGTAGAAGAAGGACAACATATATGGAAGATATGGGATAATCAAATTGACTCTGTCAGATACGATCAAGTGGGTCATCTGCGAGATGATCAAGTCGACTATCTGAGATGATCAACTCGACCCTCTATGATGATCAGGTCAGCCCTCTGAAATGATCGAGTCGACCATGAAGTCGACCATCCGAGATGATTGAGTCGCCTCTTTTAAGTGATCGATTTGAACCTCCTGTGTCAACCTTCGAGAGATAGTCACTTTGACCATCTAGTTCTAGAAGGCTGTCCTATAGTTGACCCTCAAGGATAGTCAGTCTGAACATCTAGATGTTCATACTGACCTTCCATTTTTCTCCGTATATACATCATTGAGGTCTTCTCAGTCTGAAGTACGTCATTACTCATTCTGCATCCAGAACATTCTTTATAATTTATCATTCTCTCAGACAAACAACAACAACATCGATTTGGATTAATTATTCCTTGAAACAAAAGAAGCTCTACTACTAAAATGTAACTGAAACCCGTTATAAAAAAATCTTTGAGACGACAAATGATAATTCCACAATACTTATAGATGTTAGTCACGTCTTCTGACAAGCCTTTCATCAGAGGCATGTATTTTATAACATAGCAGATTTGTCCAGGACCCTTCATAACAAAGTTTGTCTCACTTGTTTGTTAAATTCGAACCGCCTCGTTAGATTTGCAAGCGACGGGAAAAACAGACAGACAGACACCCTAACTTGCGTTCATCAGGTTGTCCAGAGTCCGTAGTCCACCGTAGTCCACAGTACAGCACAGCGCAGGCCTCTCAGGCCAAAGACTTATGGATATCCATAGCAACGAAGTCAAAGCCATTAATAACTCAGGTGGGAACGCCCATCTTCATTTTATACCTTTTCTTTTAAGTCGAGCGTGCTCGCCGTGGACGAAGAGGTACGGAACAGGTAGATACGCACCGCGGAATATATTGGAATACCTGAGAAATTTAGTGCCTCGCCACTAAATTTCTTCTCCGTGACTCTGCAGCGACTGCATCGGCAGCAGAGGCCAGGGCAAAAATCCGTAAGCTCCCAGGGGTGCGTATCGAAAGACTTTTCAGCACTTTCGTTTGTTCTCCACGAAAGAATGGGAATGACCGTCTGGAAATGTAACATAAGAAAAGAAAGCGCCGGCTTGGCTTTCTTCCTTATATTTCTAGATCAGGTCATCAGGTGCAAGTGGTAGTCACTGCCGGGATGATAAAGCTTGATGCCTTAAGGTTACAACAATGAAGGTTTTTACTAGCACTCAGTGTATGGAAAAACCGTAAGGATAGCTTTTTTATTCTTTATTGCCTTCTCATCACCACCGGGTGGTAATCGAAGTGAGAATAAAAAACCTGCCGCAGAATTGTGAGTCGTTTCAAAGCATTTCCTGCAGTCACTCGAGTTTGAAGTTTTGTCTGTGCCACCCAGATGGAATCAAGAGTTTATATAATTGCTAAGAAAGGAGGGGAAGTGGGTTCTAGTAGAGAGATTTTATTTGAGTAGTATTTAAGCTGCCTAAGTTATGGATGTGTGCCTTAAGAAAGAAGTATTACATTTTCGGTCAATTTAACTTCCTCTTGTAAAAAACATTTGAGCAATCATTTGAAAAAATAAGAATAAATATAGTTATTAATGAAGCCGTTAATAAAAAAAAGAAGATTTACTTTTAAACCAACATAAAACTTGTTATTGTTTTCAAAATTTGTATTGCTTGTATCACCTCTGGCCACAGTTAAATCGATCATTTTTTAGCAAATCTTTCAATTTGAACTGAAAAGATCTTTAAAGGGAGAAAAATTGTACAATACCTGGGAAACAATGTTAAATTTAATGCTTTTTACAGCTAGTATTTTTTAGTTGTTCGTCAATACCTTGATCGTTTATTAAACGACGCATCCTATTAACATTATTCCGTTTTAAAATATTTAAAATTCTTCCTCAAATCATAAAATAACGCAGGCCGAAAAGAATTTATTTTAGTTTGTATCCGAAGACTGGACTAGGTGACCCCGAAGGGATTTGATTTCTTAAAAACGAATCCGTTGTCCAAATTTTTCCTATACGCCATGATTTCGAGATATGCTTTCTTTCTTTCGTCGCTTTGTTTGCTCGTTCTTCAGTGTGGAACTGAAATGGCTAATGTGCCAAATCTCGGAGAAAAAAATCGGTTCGGGATGATCCAAAATGGAAATAAAAAGTAAAAAAGAGTACTCTCGAAATTCTAACGCAGAGGAAAAGTTTGGACAACGGATTAGTTTCTAGGACATCAAATCTCCTCGGGCTCACCTAGTCCGGTCTTTGGGTAAAAATTTTGTCGGCCCGTGCAATTAAATATTACTGAAATTTCAGTGACGCTTCAGGACCTCCGTAACTTTGATCTTTGACCTCTGACTTTTGTACACTGAACCTTTTGCCTTTGATTCTTACATGTCTATTCCTCCTTTTTCATCTATAAACTTTTGTCTTTGAATCCTGGCCTCTGATTTTTCACCTTTGATAGCTGACCCCTGACCTATGAAATCTCTACTTAGCTATCTGACCTAGTCTAAGAACCTTTCCTTGAGGACGCGACGCTTTTCGATCTCTTCTCGGATTGATTTTAGACTAAAATCATCACTTGTGGGAATAGTACATTATTTATTTTGACAACATAAAATTGAATAATTTTTAAATGAATGACTCGAAATTAAACAATATTAAATTTAAAGTAAGGTCGATAGGTGTGAGTGTGATACAAAATTACACAGTTATACTTTGATGAATGATATTTCAACTATTTGAAAAGTTTCTTG
>JAUMHM010000031.1:12789590-12802616 GCA_032362435.1 Melikaiella ostensackeni
CAAAATTACAAAGTTATACTTTGATGAATGATATTTCAAATATTTGAAAAGTTTCTTGTTTCAAAATTTTCCAGAATTATCGTTAGACTTTCTACTTCTAATCACCCTCTTCTTTCATCAACAAAAACATACATGAAAAATTCTTTTTAATTTTCTTTGGTAGTGCGTCAACGATTTCAAATTTTCCGTCATTATGGGTAAGTGTGATACGTGTAAAAAAAACACGAAAATCCAAATTCTACAAGTTTGTACTTCCGTAACTGTTACTGAGACATTCACTGATTCTTATAATGTATATGTTTGCATTCAATTTTTCGTCATTTATAAGAATATTAATGAAAATAAAAAATTAAAAAATTAAATTTGGTATGGATTAAGGTTCAGTGATACTGAAAAACTTACGTACTTTAAATCGTATGATTTCCAAATTGATTTAAATATTATTTGTCTGTGTAAATGTATCTAGATCATTTCAAATTAACTTCGGAATTCGACACCTGTAAACTTTGCTTTTCAAAGACGATAATTATTATATACTGCTGTGACAGGATGCTTATGAATATTTTATAATGTGTAATGAGGGTAATGATAACAAGTAATATCCGGCAGTGTCTTTTTAAAGTCCCATATTCGTTTTGAGGTGGACATACATGACATGATGAATTGCAAATTTATAAAATAAATTAATTTTAATAGCTTCTATTCAAAAATTATTATATAAAGTTCTTTAAAACTATATTTAAAAGATCTGTGCAATGTATAAATTTTATATGATAGTGCTGAACAGAATAAAATTCATAAAGTGCATCCCTCTAAATTTGAGTACGAAAAAAAAATTATACAGTTTTTTTGCTATACATTTATTAAAGCATTTATATTTTACGTTCTTAAGTACTAGATGCTAAAGAAATACATCTACGATCCAGTTTCTTTGAAAAAAAGGGATAAATTCTATAAAGGTGGACATACTTGAGAGTGGACGTAGTTGAATTTTCACTATATTTCGTAAATAATCTTTGTGTTATTAAATGATATAAACTGGCTCACGAGAAATACTGAATTAGGTCGAGGCTAGATGTGCAAAAAAGTCAATAATAATTTAAGAAATATTAATTAGCAAAGGATAAACATAGGGGGACGTAGTTAAAGTTTACAAGTTACAAAACACTTTTTCGTACTCTTTGAAGAATTTTCTTATGATAATTCCTTCCAAAATCACCAGCCACATTTTTTCTACAAATAATAATAGATATAATCTTTATGTTGTAATAAAAACGGTGAATAACTCATTTGTTTTTCATTTTTCATTTTCTCTTTATCATACTAACCCCGTTATCACACTTGCTCCTATCGACCCTATTCAATACTAAATAATTTCAAATGGTACAGATTTAAGTAGCAAGCCCTTAAGAAATTATCGTTTTAAGAGAATGTGCGTTAAGAATTGAAGAATTTCAAACTGTAATGAAGTTTTAAATTGAAAAATTGAGTTCATGTGCGATTTAATTTCAAAGAAATTTAGCAGTGCATCATGTGTGATAAAGATATAGCCCAAATTAAACCCATTATATACATATTGGACGTTTTCAGAAAAATAGTTGAGAGCTGAACCTTTCTAAGAAAATCAGATAATGAAGATAAATATGGCTGATTTTTTTTTGTAAATTTGGAATTTTTATGTAATCCTTGTGATCTTCGTATAGTCTATGTAACCTTTTTGTAATTTTGTAATTTTGTAATCACTGTAATTATTTCCGTTATCTCTGTAATATTGTTGTAATCTTGAAGAATTTGGATTTTATTTTGCGAATTCGTTTCTTCGTCAACATTTAATTAAAATCATTATTCAATTTTGTATTGTAATTTTCTTATCTAATGTTATGCGATTTTTAATTTATTCGCAGACTATACATGCAATTATATATCAATTAATATCTTTCGTCGTGTATATACGGTTACATTTAGGCATATGAAGGTTGTAGACACCGATTTCAGTTGATATATTATGTGTACAAAAATAACATCTAAATTTTCTACTTATGTCACTGACCTATAAAAACTTAATTATACAACCATCAACACGATTTAATGAAATCACTTCTTTCGAAATTCTAAACAATCGAAGGTCCCTGCCGAGAAACCGCCGACAGTAGTAATTGCCATAATTATTTAGTTGCCATCTTGCCTCTTCATTTCCAACGTCTTCGAACGCCTTAATGAGTTTATAACTTGGCAAATACCTAAATAGACTACCTCCATCATTAACGCATTTATATGAGTACAAATATGAAGGTGGCGTCGAAAACGAATTAATTAGACATCTATAAACGTGTGTTTTTTGATGTGTGAATTTCATCGTCAGCTTCCAACTCTGATGTCTACAACTTTCCTAACACTGTAATTAATCGGTCTGAGCAATTAGAGAAACGACCATTAGCACAATAAGCGACAAATACCTGGGAATGCGGAGACAGGGTGTCAGAAGATTGGCTTCTGGCGCATAACTTTCCTGACCCGTTTCTCTCTCTTCATTTTCCATATAACACGTTAATTACTTGAGTCCTGTCTAATTAACGATATGTGTCAGTGTTTAATTAATATAAACTTCGGGTCTCGAGACTAATAAGAAATCTAATTCATTGAATTTACGACTCTAATCAATACAAAATATAATAAAATATCATTTTAGAACATTTCAATCTTCATAGTATTAACTCGAATCTTATATTGGAAACTTTTAAGATGGTTTTGAACATTTCAGTGAATATGTTGTTACTTAACTTTAATATAAAAAATTGAGTTTTCTGATTAGGATTTAGATTTCTGTTCATTTTTGTATTAAAAGCATACCAAAGAACTCAATACAATTTTTTGTCCAGACACACAAAAAAATAAAATAGCTATAGTTGTATAGCTATAGCTCTGCATAGATTTATATGATTATATTGAGATTTATCATTACCATTTTGTCATAAGTTTAATATTCCTAATATTGTTGATTCATATTGTCTGTTTTTAGGGTTTCGCAGGATAGGGGCTACATCTCGCGAAGTGAGCGAAGTGGAATGTTGACCTAAAGTCTGATGTCTGAAGCTTAACCCCTGACCTATAATATGTGGCTTTTTGACGGAGAAAATTGACGTATAACCCTACTTCTTTGATCGCTGAAATTTTACTTCCGGAATGAGAGACCAACCCTCAACTACTAAACATCTGACCTTTGACCTCTGACCTGTGATACTTAACCTTTGATGTTTAACTCCATGCTTATGACCCTTTCACCTGTGATCCCTGATTTGTCACCTCCAAGTTAAGACCTCTGCCCCCTGGGCGATAACTCCTGACATTTGGACACTGTAAAAAGAAGGAATTATTTCAGGGCCAATTTCAGGTATTAAAATGGGACTTAGAACAAAATAGTCTCGAGTGGTACTAAACTGAGACCACTGGCAGGATCCCAGCCTCATTTATTTACATTAAAAATAACAAAATGAAGTTATCCTAATCAGAAATAGGACACGCGAAAAGTCTTACCGTAAAAAAAGATATTTTCAGCTATTACAGTGAATCTGAATTAATTTTTCCCCGATGAAATACAATTTTCATTGTATTGTTGGTTATTAGGGCGAAGAGAAAAATATATTTTTTTTAATTCGGAGGGGGTCCAAAAGTAGCAGTTTGGTACCCAGATCTCCCACAAAAAGTTACAGATAAAAAGAAATGTATCTTATATTCGCGCATCCACGATAAAGCTCAAAATAATGAATATGCAGCAATAGAAAAATCCGTACACATGGTAAATTTTCATTTAAAAAAAAAAGGAGAAAAATCATGTTTTTACTTGATTAAATGATACTATTCTTATTGGTAACGATTTTTTTATGGATGGAGAGGGTTCTAAAATTTATTACTTACACCTATAATTCTTACACATCGTGAATTGTTATTAAATTAGAATAAATTATTTAAAATGATGACTTTTTACTATTTTACTTGAGAAATAATTTTTGAAAATTGAAGTTTTCGGGATTAAAAATCAACTGTATTTTTTTAACATCCGACTTCTTAGCTTAAAAACTAAACTCTTTTGTTGAAAATTCGTCTTTTTGGTTTGAAAATTCAACTTTAATGGTAGAAAAATTATCTTTTTTGTTTAAGAATTCATCTTTCTTGGTTAAAAATATTTTTTGTTGAAAATTCATCTTTTGAAGATGAAAATTCAACTGTCTTCTAAAAAATTCATCTTCTTGACTTGAAAATTCAACTACTTTCTTTAAATTGCAACTCTTTTTTGTTGAAAATTGTTATCGTTTTTTGTGAATTCAACCATTTGGTTGTAAAGTCATCTTTCTTGGTTAAAAATACTTCTTTTGATAATTTCACTTTTCAGGTTGAAAATTCAACTACCTTTTGAAATATTCATCTTCTTGACTTGAAAATTCAACTATTTGATTAAAAATTCAACTCTTTTTGATTGAAGCTTCATCTTCTTTGTTTGAAAACTCAACTATTTTGTGAAAGAAGCCGTCGTTTTTCTTCAGAGTTCAACTATTTGGTTGTAAATTGAACTGTTTGATAGCATTTTTTTTTAATTCATCTTTTTGGATAGAAGTCATCTTTTTTGGTAAAAAATTCATATTTCTCGGTTGATAATAATTTTTTTGTTGAAAAAATAAATTTTTAAGGTTGAAAATTCAACTCTCTTTGGTTAAAAGTAACTTTTTTTATTGAAAATTCAATTGTCTTCTAAAAAATTCGTCCTCTTCGCTTGAAAATTCAACCATTAAGTCAAAAGTGTAAATGTTTTCGATTTGGTTGTAAATGCAACTGTTTGATTGAAAATTATAATTTTTTTTTGTAAATTCAACTATTTGGTTGAAAATTCACCTTTCGTGGTTAAAAGTGATCTTTTTTGTTAAAAATCAATCTTTTCGGGTTCAAAAAGTTGTTTCAAAGCTGCTTTCTAAAAAAAAGTCATCATTTTTGGTTAAAAATTTATCTTTCTGTGTTAAAAATATGTTTGTTTTTTTTTGTTGAAAATTCAACGTTTTAGGTCGAAAATTGACCCTTTTGGGTTTCTAAAATATAAATCATTTACGAAGGTAACATCTGTTAGTCAAGAATAATGATTTCATATAATTTATTTAAATTTAATAACAATTCACGATGTATGGAAATTTATTAAATTGCTGTGTAGCTTTCGCAGGATAATTATAGCTGTAAATTTAAACTTTTAGAACCTTTTATGTCAATGAAAAAATCGTTACCAATAAGAAAATTATTATTTAATCAAGTGAAAATCAGATTTTGCTCCTTTTTTCAACTTTAATAACAATCTACGATGTATAGAGATTTTTATATTGTTGCATAGTTTTCGGAGGATAATTATAGTTGTAAAAACCAATTTTTAGAACCCTTTTCATTCATTAAAAAATTGATTTCGTACCAGAATAACAAAAAATTCGCTATTATTCGTTATTTTCAGATTTATCATGGATGCGCGTTAATAAAATATATTTCCTTTTTTCTGCAACTTTTTGTGAGAGATCCGGGTACAAAACTACAACTTTGGGTTCCCTCCGAATTCGAAAAAAAAATTAAATATTTTTTGTCATGCCCCATTGGTCATCCTATAGACTCAAGTGACTTGAAAAAGATAATCTTATTCTTTTGACTTACAATGTTGCAAATTTTCAATTCAGAGTCGTTTAATTATCGTCGATTGTCTCGAATGGCGCCAAGCTCACAAAAGGTGTCACTGCTTGGCAGGAGATCCCAGTAGGTGAGGTCCCCTACCCTTTGAGGATGTTCGGGACCGGTGACCGCGGTGATTCCGTCAGGTGCAGTGGGGGTCCGAACACCCCGTAGATTCGGATGCGTCACAGCCATACATATACCAATGTCCCATCGAATGTATATTCTATAATTATATCCGCTGGCCTGCTGCAAGGGACATTTGCGGTAACCAATTCCATCAGCTCCATTGAACCTTGCATCAATGTAAATTAGTAATACGCAAATTTATATATTTATTCGAAAAAATAAAATTAGAAAATTATTGTTTTGTTGCAACATTTAAGAGGAACAACAAGTTACTCTATAATTATATATTCTTATCTGTAAAGATTTCTTTGAGTAAAAAACGATTTATTCGAAGGCAGTAGAGAGGCTAAAGGTTGCTTCTGGATATAGATTCCTGGCAAAAAATATTCATTTTTCAATTTTTCAGGCTTTAAATGCAGATTTTTTCATTGAAATAGCTTAAAATTGCACAATTTTCAATATGGAACTTTCTCAGATCTAAATTGTTCAACTTTTAAAATTTCACTGACAAAATTTTTCAGAATTTAAATCTTTGCATTTGAAATATTTGAATTTGAAATTTTAAACGTACGAATACAAGTTTTGATTTCTGAAACATTCAATACTTTAACTTCTTCTGACGGCCTCCAATTTTAAAATTGTTTGATTTGAATACAATTTTTTTTTTGGATGCAAAAATACCAAGAAACTTTTTTGTTGTTCAAATAAACAGTGTTCTCAGTCTTCAATCATAACCTTTCGTGAAAAATTTGTTGTTTAAATTATTACTGTTATTTATTTAAATAGATATTTTGAAACACATTTACTCTTATGAAGAAAAATTAAAACCAAAAACTATACTATTTGGGTAAACCAAATAATTTTAATTTTATTTTGCATTACCCGCGTGGAAAAGTGGAGTGGGGCCCCGTAGGGGGCCTTCATGGATTGCCCTCATGTCATGAGGGACACATGAGGGCAATCCAGGGATCCTTATGATTGCTTTTGAGGGGCCCCCGTGAGTCGTTCGCACTTGCCCCGACAGTGAATTTTCATTTTCGAAAATCCCTTTAATAATTGTCTCATCATTTTTGTCATTTATAATATATGAGAAATCTGTTTTTTACAGTATAACTTTTTTCATCAACATAGTTCAAAGTTGATGCCAAAACAGAAAAGACTCCTTGATTCGAGAAGAAGTGATTGACCTACTTGTATTTTTGTATTTTTACTTCCTCTATGAGGAAGCGAAGTGCTCATTAAAAATGAGTATAAATACAAACAAAGTGAAAACACCCGAGATCAAACTCAGAGCTACTTTATAAATATGTGTGTATTGTTAATATGTATAAAAAATTTAAAAATATAAAAATAAAAATATTAGCACCTCGATCGGGACTTGAATTCATGACCATCATCTTATCAGACTTGTGTATTTCCTTTTGACCAACTTACCACAATGTTTGTGACTTTTTTCCGGCAGATACTCCACACACGCATCAAAATTTGTTGGAATTATCTTTATCTTCAGTAACTGCACATTTGGATAAGATATTCTTACTATTTGCCACAAAAAACAAATTATTACAAACTAACAAGAATCGTTTGATTTTTGTAAACTGAGGCATCAGAAGAACAAGCAGGGCTCCCTGCGGGGGCTCTCGTGGATTTTCCCCTATGGATTGTCCACATGAGCCCCAAGTGGGGGCTAAAATTCAAAAGAGGGCTGAGCGGGGCTTTTTCTACACCGGTATCCTTACTTATATTCCTTTTGGGAATAAAAAATCGCACATTTCCCTGTTTGCACAAAACCTGCGGTGTCTTTTGTGAGAGGAAAAAAAATTGATCGTCTTAAATTGAACTGTAAAGAAAATACGATATACGGAGAAAAAAGGACTGCTAATTTGACAAAATTGGGACAGCTATTGTATTTTTTTGTAGCCTTTGCAGAAAATGTTGTACGGTTTGAGCAGAACGTTGTGTGGGATTTGTTGAATTTTAAGTAATATTTACAACAACAAAAAGTCAGACACAGAAGAGATCGACACGAGTCCTCAAGTGTTAAGTGTCAAAGTGCGGAGGTCAGGGGCCAAAGATCAGAGGTAAAGGATGAGGGACCATAGACCAAAAATCAACGGTTATGGTCAAATGTTAAAGGTGAAGAAACATAAGTCAAAAGCCAGATGTCTAATGTCGAAGGTCATAGGCTAGGAATCAGTTGGTTAAGGGTTAAGAGTGAAAGGAAACAAATTACAGGTCATAGACCAAAGGTGAAGGCTCATATATCAAAAGTCAGGAGTCAAAGATCAAATTTTAAGGGTTGTAGGTCAGAGGACAGGTCAAAATTCCAACTCATATTTCCCGAGATATGGCCCCTAGAAACGGTTGCGGGTGCGGTCTAAGCGGCCTCATGAATGTTTGCCGCCTAAGTAGGAAAAAGAATGTATAAGATTATTTTTACCTCTGCACAATGCACATATTAAACTCAAAAAACTCTATGCAAAATATATCTTTCTGTCTGCATACAAACTATGAAGGTAGCTTTAGACTTTCTTGATTGCATTAACAGCATACTCGAATATCAAATACGGCTAAAAACAAAAAAGGAATTAAAACATACGAGTACGTCGACTTGTAAAACTTCTCGAGTAAAAATATCAAACTAGAAACCTACGCTCAAGTACTCTCATAACTCAAAATTTTTCTAGACGCTAAACCTCTCTTTGATAACGACAAATTGACACGGCAAACGCTAAGTCAAATTCTTAACTAGCAATGAAGTGTGGAAGCTTCAATTTCGAACTTGTTAGCTGGCCGAGAGAAATATGGATTCACGGACAAGTTGGTATTGATACGACAATAGTAGACGCCCCAGGCCACTCTCGGATTTATTTATAGTCGACCGATAGCGAATCTACGCCAAGTTTCGTAATTGCCGTGTCGGGGATAAACAAAAAGTCTATTTTCAAGATTTTTATGCAGCGCGTTAATTAGCACCTGGCAGAGAAGAGCTAGCGTGGACTGCGGAGAATTTCGGACGACCCCTTTTTCGATAGGAGAGAGTGAGGGTCGGGAAGACGAAGGGCTGCACTGGTCCTAGAGCGGCAGAGGCAGAGCTTTCGGACGGTGATTTGGATTCGATTAAAAAATGGAGATGAAGCTTTTCTCGCGTTAAGTCGCGAGTTCCTAGTGCAGCGGAGCCGTGGCGTAAAGGTAGCCGCGTCGTCGAAAGAGCCGCAGAAGAAGAAGAGGGCTCAGAGGCCAACTGATCATCGCATGCATTTAAATTGGTTCATTAAAGCCCCATAGCCCCCCGGTCCACCCCTTGCCCCTGTGCGCCAGCACCCGACCCGCCACTGGCTACCCTATAGGAGGACACAACACATCCTCTATAGTATATATGTATATGTACATATACTTGAGTTATTATGCGCATGTTCGTACTTCATGGATAGTTTGTATCACAGTAGTGAGAGATGCTGAGATTGTGGAAGACAAGGGGGACGCGCACGTGCAACAATATCAAAATTGCGTAAAAGCGAAAGCGAGGAAAATGCTGGACATCGTAAAGGAGATCGCCTCGGACGATTAAAATCTCTTAGTACAGGTACCTTTTCACGAACGCGTGAGCATCGTAATTCATTAGATTCTTATTTCAGAAAATTAAGAGATAGAAGAAGTTATCACAGTAAATCCCAGAGATATTTCTTATCTGATGTTGAATAAAAACGTTGCAAACAATTGACAACTACAATTATCCGCCGTCGGATAATCTTTATCGGAAGGCGGATGCACAACCACATTCACAAATTTATAAGTAGTTGTCAATTGTTTGCAAGGTTTTTATCTAACCAGATAAAAATATCTCTGGGGTTTGCTGTAATGTTTATTTGTTTGATTCAAAGAATAAGATATGCCTCAACATTAGGGTGGCTAAAAAATTATTTTTGCACTGAAAGAAATGCTTGGGGACTATTTTCCATATGAGTTTTATGGCATTATTTATATTCTATCATAAAGATAGAAGGTACACGAATACTAGTATGATTAAGGTAGTATGTTTGATTTAGGAATTCAATTTTCTCAAAAAACAGCCATGCAGAGGATGGCTGGATTACCCCAACCTTTGGCTTGGTGATCCAGTATGGCTTGACACCTAACACAATCTGATGCGACGCTTGTGCGCTTGGTCACGCACTTTGTTTTACATTCGTTAATTAACAAATTAAGAATAAGAATCCAATAAATAAAAGCTTTTCTTAGTGAAAGTTGAAGGATAATGTGTTTGTGCTGCAAGAGGAATATAAATTTCACCTAGAAAGGTATTACAAACTCTTGATTTTTGAAGAGTTCAAGTGTCCGTGAAAATATAACCGCAAATTACGTTAATATAAAAAATAGTTTTGCTAGTCGAACTCTATAGAAAACTTCAAGAGACTTGATTTGTAGTCAGCGAATTTATATTTCCTTCAGTTGCACACGTATTTTCTTCAAGATTTCACTAGAAAAACTTTTATTGATAACGAATCATTTTTTGCTACTGAGTTCTACATTGTATTATGACAGCCCTTCCAGTATAGCTGGATCATGCAAACTCTGATATGAAAGATTCATCCACACAAGTCTATAACTTAAACATATGATTCAGAATACTTTACGGATGAATATTCTTGGTCTAGCGATAATATGTAACCATAATGGTATGCCTATAATAGCGAATTCGTATGGTTGTAAGTGAGCGAGCAATGCAATATGTTTGGAAAAACCAGAATTATGCGTGTACCGTCGAATTATTTCTTTCAGTGTCTAATACGAATACAGGTTACACACGCTCACATGACTTGCACCATTTGAGATACAAAATTTAAACAAAAGACAAAATTGATTATTGTTTAGACGTCCCTGAATGTAAATGCGTCTTTTTTGTAAGAAATTTGCTTTCATGATGAAAGGAGGTGTTTCGTGTTCACTTCTTCAGGTTAGCCCTGAAGAAGTGAACTGCAATGTTCACGAAACGTCGGCAAGATTCGTAGTTTTGCACACGATTGAAACCCGAAAGACCTTCTTTCATCATAATGAATCATCGTGAAAGCATTAAATCTATTATTAAATTTATTTTTAGTTGCTTTAAAATTGGTACACACAGAAGAAAAATCTGTTAGTTTTACAAGGCTCCTAACATACATAAACATAAAATAGTTTCTACCGTAAATTTTATAAGATTTTTCGGTATAGCAGACAGGATTTTTTATAAACATCACAGAAAAACGCATATACTGTAACCATTATGTAAAATTAACAGACGCATTTTTCTCCATGTAATATGGCCATATTTTTCTACACTGTGCATTAGGGCCTATTGAAAAAAAAAATTAGTGTTTCCTTTTCCGGGTAGACTGAAAAGTTTCTAGTGGATACCAAAATGATTTCCTGAAAGTTTCAGCAAAAAGAAAATTATGTCAGTTCGCACAACGCGGTGAGAGGTCAAAATCACGAAAAATTGAATTTTTCTCGTTATCTTGAAGCAAATTTTTTTTTCTTATCCAGATAAACGGTAAAAGTTGTATACTATCTTGATATAAGTGTCTATGTAGTACAGACCTCATCAAAAATGATCTTATGTTCGCGGACTCAAGTAAAAATACCAAAAAATGGTAAAAATTACGAAAATTTACAAATTCCTCGATATTTTCAAGCCAATCATTTATTTTTCTGCTTCGAGTGAATGATAAATGTTGTATACTATGATAATATAAGTTCTAATGCAGTATAGGCATCATCAAGAATTATCTTGTCTTCGCACACTCAAGTCAAAGTACCAAACATAAGATAATTTTTGATGAGGTCTATACTCGTACTGCATAGGCGCTTATATGATCATAATAAAGGAGGATGGGGCTAAAAGTTCAGGGGATAAGTTGTTCCGATGATCTTATTGTCAAAATAAAAAAAAAAACGATGTGTTCTTAATACGTCTCGACTATTGAACCAATCACGCCAATGTGCCGGCTATTTTTAGTAACATCCGATCACACAATCTGTGTTCTTGGATAAGAACTAGTCGCAAATCATGTTAGTAAATATTTTTCGATCGTTATTTTTTGGACTATCATGATTATTTAAGATCAGAGTCATTGATTATTTCGTGATTATGAATTGAATGACGTTTAATAATATAATGCGACAGGCTTTATTATCCCATTTCAATGCACAATCTAAAAATTTTGATAAAAATAAAATAAAAGTGAATATTAATAATGTATTATTATAATTATATCAATTATAATAATAATTATATGTATAAGATAATAATAAATATTATTCATTAATAATATATATCAAATAATATTTAATAAGATTAATACAAGTTTTGAGTATACGTTTTTTTGCATGATGCGTTTTTGAATGGAAGTTTAAATATACAGTTCTTGTATTCTATTTAACAAAAATTAGGATATTCTTTCAGAAAACATTTCTTAACTTTTAGTGACAACATACCCCGTCGAGGCAACAATCAGTCCTGCAACGGGGCTAGAAGTTCTGCTCCGAACTGCCATAAGTAAATGGTTTTCAATAAAAAGCCAATGATCATATAGAACAAATCTACTTAAATCCCTAATATACAATATTTTTTAACAATATATTAATCAACAGTAAATTGAATAACTATTTCCTTTGTAAATTATTTTTAATGTTAACCATAAATCGGAACTTCTAGCCCCAGCCTCCCCTACTTTATCTTGAGTGTGAGAACATAAAATAATTTTTGATGAGGTCTATACAGCACAGACACTTATATTAGCATAGCGTACAACTATCACCGTTCACCCGGATCAGAAAAAAAATTTTCGCTTGAAAATAACGAGAAAAGTATAATTTTTAGTGATTTTCACCATTTTTCGGTACTTTAACTTGAGTTCGCGAACGTAAGATAATTTTTGATGACGTTTATACGACATAGGTCTTACATCATCAAAGTATACAACTTTAACCGTACAACTGGATCGAAAAAAAATTATTCGCTTGATTATAACGAGAAAAATACAATTCTTCGTGATTTTTACCTTTTTTCGGTACTTTAACTTGAGTTCGCGAACATAAGGTAATTTTTGATGAGGTCTATACTACACACGTACTTATATAATTCAAGTATACAACTTTAACCGTACAACTGGATCGAAAAAAAATTATTCGCTTGATTATAACGAGAAAAATACAATTCTT
>JAUMHM010000031.1:12831272-12844112 GCA_032362435.1 Melikaiella ostensackeni
GCGTTTGAATGTTCGATTATGTATGTAAGTTACCGTGCATGCAATTGTGTAATTTCAAACATGAATTAAGTGCAATGATAATATATAAATTTTTTTTAAATTTATCGTTATATTAAATCACCAGTTTCGAGCTGCTGTAATAGAACGCCTACTGAGATTCTACAACGTATGCATGACTCTCTGTTTGATTTTCTTACTTTCGTTAGGACCTGATCTTTCATTGAGTACCTGACTGACCACCCTTTCGTTGCTCTAGCGTCAACCATTTAGTCTGAACCGTCGAATACAATCTCTATATGATGGCATAACGTGAAAATGAATTCCTTAATTTATCTTACATTGAGTAGTCGATTTCTCCTGATCACCAAGTTTTTAAATTCGATTTCTCTCCGTGTAGATATTCTCAGTCTGAACAGTTTCGTACCCATTATCAGTGTCCGTTTTGAATTCTCTATGTAATCGTTTAGTACTAATTTTGTTAATGGAAAACCAGTATCTACAATTTTAACCTTCATCAACATCTATCATCATTTATAACACTAGTCAGCTGACCGTGACTCGTGTATTCAGGAAATGGGATGTGTTACATCCGAAGTAGTTTTTCCCGCAGAATGCGAATTTCATCTCTATCTTTTGCCTACACGTCAGGTGTTTGAGAATTTTTGGGTTAAATAATTTTTGAAAAATCAGTAAGTGTAGGAAATTTTGTGTACAATATGGGATACTTTTTCGCGATAGCTCAGACGGTTCTCCAGGTGACCGTGAAAAAACCTCGAAAAATGCGAATAAATAAGGTTTTATAAAAATAACGTTATATTCAGCCAAACATTCACAATTTGAAAAAAAAATAAAAGCAATTTTTTTCGTCTCTAATGCACAATATGCTAAAAATATTATAGTTCTAGCATTGTCAGCTCGCAAGATTCATGAACGAGAAGTCAGTGCTGGAACTCTAAACTTTTTTTTTGCATTAAAAACGAATAAAATGACTCCTATATGATTAAAAAGAATTAAATACTTATACGTTTTCTGTAAAATCGTATTTTTTCGCATTTTTTCAAAGTTTAGTTGTTTTTATCTCGAGTAGGATCTACTACCTAATCTTACTTGTTCCAATTCTTATTGAATTTAGTCAAATCAACCTCAAGTATTTGCTGTAGCGAATCCATTTCTTACTTCATTAGCTACATTTTCCATAATTAACTTGGCTGAAAAACAGGCCTCATGACCTTAACATTGGGGCCTCAGGGAACTAAGCAACTTACTCGTATAGTTGAAAAGTAGTCAAATCTACTAAGAATTTTTTTCAGTGCATGAACATTGAACATATAGGACACATTTTCTTGATCAATGTAATTAAATGCAAATTTCATGCTTGGTCTGATATTTTTCATTACTCTTACATTTCTTTTTGTAGTAGAGAAAGCTTTGATTGATAAAATGAATGAAAATCTTTATTCATACTAAAAACTTGGGGTTCTTTCATATTCGGTCTTCTTTTTCGAAGGTACTAATTCAGATTATTTGTCTGATAAGGAGAACTTCATGTTCTTCATTTCAGTATAAAACAAATGAATCTGGATCCCAACAATTGTCTCCTTTTGGAATTGCAGAGAATTTAATTTGGAACGCCAAAGATTGCTTTGTTGGCTTCTCATTTTAGTGCAGAAATCGAGTCACAATAAAATCAATTTTTCAGTTTCAGTCTTTGGTGGTACTATGCATACAGCGTTAAAAAAATTTATTTTCCGCAAAAACTCAAAAACATCGGTTACAGAGGCACATTGTGAGAACCACTTTACTTAAAATCTTAAAGACAGCTGAATCAATTTTTAACAAATTTGAATGAATTTTCAATCGCAGTAAATGAAAAGTAATTTAAGTTTCAAGAAATTTTTAGCAATGTTTATCCCAGGCGGAAAAGTTATGCATAGTGAAAAAAATTATGTATAATTTTAATCTGTTTTATTCAAATAATGTATAAAACAAATGAAAATTATACATAATTTTTTCCATTATGCATAACTTTTCCGTCTGGGATATGCAATTTCTTATATGTACAAATTCATATATTATATATATTATATAGAGACATATTTATATGCACATGTCCAGGCTTATATGTATATGTGTATATTTAGATTTGTAGAACACAGTACTTCTGTACTTGGTCTATGTGTAGCGACAAAGTGGATTCGCTTAAGTTTAGGGTTTAGGGTTTAGGGTCGTTGCTCGAATGCGTGCATGGGACAGGCCCGTCACTGAATTCCTAACTGGTTTATGTGCTAGAAGAAAGAGGGTGGGTTGAGCGAAGTGACGGGCTAACTGCGCTTGCCGACGGTCCGCATCCGTGAAATCCCGCTGTTTGCAGCATGTGAACGATTTTCTATAGGTTTAGGTTCAATGATTTGATTCATATTAATCACTTGAACATAATGCGTAAAGCGGATGTTATTACACAGCTTCTACACCAATTGCCGCCTGCCCTTCAATTCAAATCTGAGCTCTATTTTCTGCAATTGCAGATATAACCTGTGAGAAAAAGAGGCCCATTTTTTGTGAATCGACGTATTCATAATAAACATGCAAATGAGGAACCCAGTTGAAAGTTATAGTAACAGCCAGTACCACTAAATATCACTGGTAATGTTCGGATACCGTGCCAGATGTTGGCCAGATAGTATACCAGTACAAAATAATTATAGTTATCATTAGGATATTTTTCAATATACCGTAAGTCTGGCGCAGTATAGTGCCAGTCATTTTCCATCTGGGAATCAGCAATATTTATCGGTACCTTCTCTTCACTTGATGTCCATACAATAAAAAAATACACATCCAACAATAAGTTTTTATCTTCTTCCATTAGCACAGTTTATTAGCTCTTTATCCTTGTATACAAATTACAAATCCTCTCGCAATCTTCTTAGCTATAGAAACAACTATTCCCTGCAACTTCGTAGACCCAACATCCAAGAAATCAATTTGCCGTCACTGCTTGCAAAATAACCCACTTACTACCATCCACCGTGACCCTCATTGCGAAAATCCATTGCTCGAAAATACCAGTGAGCTCAACGGTCATTCCGTACTCGAAAAAATCTCCGATTCAATTGCAATTTAGATATGAAAGCAACTCGTTATTTTCGGCAGAGCTTGATCACCACTCACATCTTGAAGTTTTGCTTCTGGCTCGGTAAGCGAACATCATATACTTCGGCATGCGGATATAGCGGTTAGAGTCAGTAAAAGAGGATCGTGACCGATCCGATGCCCGATTCCTCGTGTTATATCCAATACCGATCGTGCCGAGTCGATTTCAGCGAATCCTCGATCGAGACATCCAGGTCGTTCTTTGTCGCGCTTGGAGTCTAAGAGTGTTTAATCACTCTTCATCAATCGTCGGAATAGCCATTGACGAAAACTAACATATGCTCGCGAGGTGCGTTCGTGGGTGAATCGAGGAGTGAAGCAGTGAAGGGAGAGGTTTGGGCGGGTTAAGGGGGCTTCAGAGGACCCCTGCCGAGCAGTTTTGTACCAGAAGAGGTCCCCGCCCGAAAGGGGAACCCCCGGGGTGATAATTAGGGGCCCGCGAGTGTTTCTGGCCTCGAGAGGGTCCTTGAAGTTTTGCCGCTGCCCCGAAAACATCACCAGTCATCGTGTTCCCGCACCAGCCCCCTTCCATATCACCCACCCACTCGACCTTCCTACCTCGCGATCCTACACATCTACTCTACAACATCAATTTTTTTTTCTCGGAACTCATTCGACGCATGTTCTTCGTGGGATTTCCTGCGAGCTGTCATCTGGTCTTCGAGCACACGCCGATATCCTAGAAACCTAGGCTAGACTCGCTACCCTTGGAAACAACATCTGGTTTCTGGTGGGGTTAAAGTTAAACGCAGGAGACGAACTTGGATGACCTTACTGTTCCTTCCTTCACCACCGCAATTAGTTTCGTACGCTTCCTGTTGGGCTGGTCAATTTCGCTTACTGGTCGATTCGAGTTTGAGGTACCGGAACTGACCAAGCGTGACGCGTTTCCTTTCGGCGAGAAAAGAATTGGTAGGAAAAGGTACTGGATCATTACACCGTCATTAAAGATCATTCATCCTCCTTCACTACGAGGCTGTCGCAAGCGTCTTATTTCGGTGAGCGAAGCGTGCAATGCAATATTATAATGTACTCGTCTCGGCTTGAAAGTATAGAGAATCATTAGTGTGGAGTATTAATTGCACACTAGAAGTAGTAACTGAAGCTTTTTAATTACAGGTTATCGGTTATCGTTATCGATCGATAGGTCTTGGGAAAATCTCATTTTCCTTGATCTTCCATTTTTAGATGTTGTTCTTCAGATGTGAAATCGTCCGGTTCTTATAAAAATTTTCCCGGGTATTAAAATTTTCACATTCAAGCCTCCTAAACTATAAACTTTGCATAATTTGAAATACTTTTAAAAAATCTCTAAACATATTAAAGAATCTCAGGTGGAACAATTTTAAATTTTAGGC
Source organism: Melikaiella ostensackeni (assembly GCA_032362435.1). NCBI lineage: Eukaryota > Metazoa > Arthropoda > Insecta > Hymenoptera > Cynipidae > Melikaiella > Melikaiella ostensackeni. The sequence goes on from JAUMHM010000031.1 coordinate 12,835,784, forward strand.
ATTTAAAATTAAAATTTAACATTGAAACTTAAAAAATAGTAAACTCAAACATTCAATATTGTCAGTCTCCAAATGAAAAATAATTAAAATTGTACAATTTCAAAGTAGAAGCGATCAAAATTGAACAACTTTTATTTCGAGATCTTCAAACAGAAAAATAATTCAAACTGATCATATTCAAATCGATTCTATTGAAAATTAAAACATTGAAAAATGAGAAATTTTACATGTAAGATAATCAAAATTCGACAGATTGAGAAAAAGAAGCACTGGAAATTGTTCATCTATTAAAACTTGTTGATTTAAGTAGTATAAGGTTGAGCAATTTAAACTTTAGAGCTTTAGTCTATAGAGAAAATTATCTAATTTTCGAAATTTTAATATTAGTCTACTCAATTTTGAAAGTATTTAAGTTATAGACATTCAACTATTAAATAGCTTTCATTTGTACGTTGCATAATATTCAACAATTTGTATTTGAACCAAAAAATTTTGAATTTTTAGATTAAAAATTTGTTTTAATTTCAACACTTTCTATTTAACATTGTTCTTTTTAATTTGAAATAAAATTGTATAATTTTGAAATAATCAATTAGAATTTATTCAGTTTCGTACGCTACTAGTTTAAAATTGTCCAACTTATAAAATTCAACTAAAAATTAATTAAGAGTGAAGGATTTCAATTTTAAATTGGACATTAAGGCTTGAATTCACATTTGTACAATTTCAAGCGCTACTAATTAAATTATCCAAATTTAAATAATGTTTTAATTTGAAATAATAATTAAAGCTTTCATTTCTCATTCTGCAACTTTAAAAGATTTAATTTTCAATCCAAAATATTTGTAATCTCTTAATCTAAAATTAGCAGAGTCCCGGTGGCTCAGGCGATAGCGCGTCAGGCTTCTGAACAGGAGGACTGGGGTTCGATCCCTGTGCCGGTATCAATGGAAATTTTTCAATGTGCTTCTACCGGGGCTTTGGTGGTTGGGAACCCACCTTAAATGTAGGTCCCCTCATAAGAGGCTAGTGACATCATAGGTAAAGGCTCCATGTTGAGAGGACTATGCTTGGGGGTTACTGGTCTATTCTGAGTAATAAACACACACACATACACTTGCATTACATACCAGAAGAGTGCGCCGAATGTGGGCATCTAACTGATGACCTCAGAAAGAATCGCTCTGTCTACCCTAGCCTGGCTAGGGAGGCTGCCGGATGGCATAGTGGTTGAGGCTCACTTTGCTTTGCAAAGAGGTCTGCATCTTTCACTGTGCCATGGAGTATGCCTGGCGCCCGAGAGGTATATTTCCAGAACGTTGGAAATAAAGAATGCACCCTGATTTAACTTGGTGAAGGTGCCCGGATTCGGTACACTGCCTTAAGAATAAACATGGGTGTGGCACAATGGGCTTTCTAGCCTGAGCGCCAGGGGAGTGCCTTCTCTCACCCCCCTCCCGCCCACATTAAAAACAAACAAGCAACAACAAACAACAATCTAAAATTATTCAACACTTTCAATTCAAAGTTTGTCTGTTTGAAATGATTTTTTCTAAACATTCGATCAATACTGAAAATTTTAAACTTGAAGTTGCGTAACTATTTAAGCTTTCAATTTGAAATAAGTTTATAGAATCTTGATGGGCTTAATTTTCTAACTTCTAAAATTAAATTGTTTTCAATATGAAAAGTTAATTGCGGGAATATTGAAGTAATAAGTTTTTTAACTAAGACGAAAACTAAAATTAAGAAAAAATCCAGTCAGAAAATAAGTTCACTGGCATGTCCGCTGAAATATTTTGGAATCTTCTAGAATGATTTTAGAGACTTTTTAAAATTTTTTGGAACTTCCTCAGTGTTCGTGATCTTTTTAGATTCAGAATTTTTCTACATGTTTTGTGATGTTTTAAAATTCTCTAGAATAATTCGCGAATGATGTCGACTTTACTATAATATTCTGGAATGTTCTAGACTTCTTCTCAAATATTCTGGAATATTTTTTAATTTGATAGTGTTTGTAAATATTATGGATTATTCTAGAATTCTGTGATACTAAAATAATAATTAACCGATGGAAGTAGCTGGGTGGTGATTTTCGATCCGTCGAGATCTTTGGATGTTAAGCTCGGACGGGCGTGGTTAGTGTTCGAATGGGTGACCTTTCGGGATTTCCGCTTGGTCTGCGTTAAACTACTGTCGGTTTTGGTTTTCTGCAGTTTTTCAATCCCCTGACCAAATTTTCAGGCGAATGCGAGCGCTTCTAATGAAAATTCGTCTGAAAACGGTAGGAGATTTTAAAGATTGAAGAAACCCACAGGATTGAGTACGTAGGGCATTGCTTGGAGGCTTATTATGAGAGTTGGGGTAATTGGAGGTTTTGGGAAAGGATTTGAACTAAAAGGTTTAATGTCTGATGATCTCCTGTGGGAAAGGGGATTTTAAATATATAAAAACCCGAAAAATGGAGTAAAAATCGACTAAAATAATAATGGGGAATATTGTTCAATTTTGGAGAGTGGTTTAAAATTTTCTTAAATAAATTTTGAGAACATCCCAGAATTTTATAGATTATTTTGGAATCTTCTATAATACCCTTCATTATTCTACAATAATCTTAAATTTTCTCAAATGTTCCAAGAGTTTACTGAATATTCTGTGGATGTTCCAGGATTTTCAATAATATTCTGGAATTATTGAATGCACTAGTTTCTAGACATTTCTTGACTTTTAACAAATATCCGAAAATGTCATTTTCGCGGCTTTTTTGAGTCTCAATAAATTTTTGGTCATTTCTCGGCTCAAATTTGGTGTCATCTTTATTAAAAATTGATATCAGTTTGATGTGGTTTAGTAGTTTATAGAGTTTTTAAGTCAGTCCATTTAGCTGTTTTGGAAAGATAACAAAACCAGAAAGAAGTCTGTGGTCTACCGAGCCCCGTGCCACCTGTCTCGTCTTTCTTAAACAACTGTCCGTCAAGTCTGACAGACTGTCGGCTTGCCCGTCGCCCTTTGTCCCCTGGGCAGTCTGACAGACAGTTCCACTTAATTAACCGAGTTTATGCGCTCGACGGACCCGCACCCCTGGCCCCTCAAGCGAAACCACCGTAGCACGATGCGATGATGTACCGATGTTGGCAACAGCGGTACCATTGTCACCCTCGAGTTTTACGCTCGTTTATCGGTGACTGCGATCGACTGTACAGAGTACCTCGAGACCCATTTTTGCGTAATTCGGGCACCTCCTCTCATTTCCCCCTCCCCCGTCCCTTCCTCTGCCCTCATTTCCCCTCACATCTTCTCACTTCCCATCACTTCCACTAACCTCCCCTCATTTCATCTTACTTCTCCTCACTTTTCATCATTTCCCCTTACTTCCCCCCCTTCCCCCCACTTCCCCTCAAGCCCCTTTACTTCCCCTTACTTTCTGTCATTTTCCTTCACATTCCCTTTTTTATACGACGGTCGGGCACTTTCTAACACTTTCATACACAGTATTCACTTCCTTAACGTGGTCTGAATATACTTGCGCTAAAACCTTCTGTGATAAAATAATGCTCTATGACCTATGAAGGGGTTCAAAGCCCATTAAAATCGATCAACGCCTTTAGGAATGATGAAGGAACAGACAGACGTTTTCCTTTATTTATAAGATGTAGTCTAATATTTAGATATTGACTGTTAGTTTCCTGGGTGAAAGTTTGGGATAAAAATTCATTCCGAAATCTGTATCCGGATCTATCCGAATCAATCCGAACGAAACCGAAGGAAGTTTTCAATTCTTCTCAAGCCTTTTCAATCTGTGCGTTCATCTCCAAATTCAATCCGAAATCCGAATGAAGCCGTAGCTTACATGGACAAACTTTTCAATTCTTGTGCCCAATCTGAATGAATTTGAAGCTTATCCGAAGAGACTTTTCAATCCTTCTCAATACATGCCTCACCCTTAAAGTTCAATCAGAATAAATTCGACTGAATCAGACACCAATCTAAATGAATCTGAATCAATCCGAAATCATCTTTCAGTCCTTGTAAATCCATGCGTCCAATCCGTGTGAATCCCAGACTCAACGCGAGCGACTTTATCTCCTTCTCAATTCGTAAATATAGCGACTTCAATCCGAATACAATCCGATCCACCTTTATCTGGATATGCCCCTATCAGAGGCATATTCTTCTCAATCCGGGCGTCAACACCAACTTCAATCCGAAATCGGAATCAATCTGAACCCAAACCGAATCCCAATCAGAATCAATCCAATGATCACCCGAACTGATTTTTCAATCCGAATCAGTTCAAACCCGCCTTTCAATATTTCTCAAACCGAACAAATCCGAACTCACCATTCAATCTTTTTCAATCCATGTGTCCAATCTGAATAAATCTGGGACTCATCCAGAAAGATTTTTCAGTTTGAATGAATCCGTGCATTAACTTCAAGTTCAATCTGGATAAACTCGAGATCAATCCAAGACAATGTCCGAGAACAATCCCACACAAGACTTTAAATTTTGCAAATATTGATAATGGGTCAGCTTTCACGTATCTCTTATCGTTTTCGAGAGATAGCAAAATTTAGAAATTTTTTAAAATTTTGCACATATTAATACTCCTTTTGTTTAGAGTGATCAAGGACCATCCCTCTTTAATAAATCTTCAACATTTTTTCATTTCCCATGTACATCTCACCGTTTTCAAGAAATATCACAATTTTGAAAATGGCAAAAATTTTGCAAATTTTGAAATATTATAATTACTGATTCATACGTGTTCGCAGTTTTTTTATAAGTTAATACAAAAGTGTATGAAAAACTATCATGGCATTTTGAGGTTGTAGATTTTCATAATTTAAAAATTACATATTTTGGTAAAAAGTTGTAAAACTTCCTAATCTTTCATTAAAAATTTTAATGTTGTATAGGAATTTTCAGTTTTCTACGAGTATGTCCTCTCAAACGTCCGAGGCCTCGGAATAGTTCGGATTCAGTCGGATAGAAATTTTCGATTTCACCTTGGGTTAGATCGGATTCAGTTGATTTTGAATCTATCCGCCGACTTCGAATTAGTTCGGATTCAGACGGATAGGAATATGAATCCTTGGTTCGTCCTCGGATTAATTCCAAATCATTCAGATAGTAATCTTTGATTTAACCTTTAATTACATCAAAATCAATCAAATTAAGATCTCTTCGCCGACTTCGTATTATTTCGGATTAAGTCGAATAGGATTCTTTGGTTCGACCTGTGATTAGATCTAATTTAGTCGGACTGATATCTCCCGTCGACCTCCGATTTGTTCGGATTCAGTCGAACTGGAATCCTTGTTTCATCCTCGGTTCAGCTCGGATTCAGTTGAATAGGGATCTTTGATTCGACCTCGTATTTACTCGGAATGAAACTGATTGGTTCGGATACAGATTTCGGAATGAAATGGATTCAGACGGATAGAAATTTTGCTATCCGAAGCTTTTACAGGGTTATTAATCAATAAATTTGAAATCAGACAACTTCATCCCACATCACATTACAGCTTATATAACTCTGTTTCCTAGGTATTGATCTGAAACAAAATTACACAGACCATTGAAATACAATCCGTGACTACCACTTTTTTATCGCTTCGATAAATCATAAACTCCCACTCAATAACTTTATTTTACAAAAGAGTGAATGATTTATTTCACATTTGAAGACCCCGATTCCTCGATGATAGTTAACGATAAGCATCAGCCTTCGGTGCTTGAGCCACCCACTGACCGCGACACTTTAATTCCTTTCATCTTGCGAGCCTCTTGAATGAGGCCCCTCGAAAGATACTTTGTTGGACCTCTCTAGCACTTAATCAGGGATGGGTGCAGTGTTCCGTATAGATTTCCAAGTGTACCCAAGGTTTTGGACAACAGCTAGCTAGGAAAACGAAGAGTGACGTTGTTCTTAGTTGAACTAGACGTTACTAGACGCTCAAGTTCGATTCCAGGAAATTCGTGTATAGCGATCGGGCAATCAGTCACTAGTCAGAGATAAATCTGACTCATAAGTTACAGAGAGGCCTTCCACCATAGGCCGTGAGGGAGTCGTATCTGCAGGGATGCTGGGGCGCTTGAGCCCTGGTAGCCCGTATCAAGATCTCTTTGCATTTCTAGGGGGTGGGCTTCACCGGCTTTCGGGGGTGCTTATCTCGACGCTATTCCCGAAGGGCGAACGCTGTCAGCCTGGGACCCAGTAGATAACAGATCCCGCCTGTGCTGTGCTACCCTGACTGACTATACAGGGTGTCAAAAACGTCAAATGTCATATCAACTGCTTCTCAGTTCTCATCCTCGATTATTGAGTTCTTCTTTTCTTTCAAAAGAGGAAATAAAACAATGGTTATTGTATTCAGAGCAGATCATTATTTCTTTAAAATAGAATAAAAAATTACACGCGCAAAAATGGATGTTAAAACCTAAATGCTGAAAGTTAGTAAGGTTATACTGCCAAATATTGGAAATGTTGAAGTGAAACATCCGGGATGTTAAACTGGTTAAAATAAGGGACCTCTGGCGGCCACTTGGTGAAGCTTATTGTTAATGTCATTTTGTGTCATATGTGAACTTCTGGAGTAATTATTTTTTGCGTTTCACACGAAATTAGTTTTGACAAATTTACTTTATTATGAGTATCGATACAACAGATATCTATTGATCAGACCTCCTTTGTATGAAATTAATTCAGAATCATCTTCCGCCGTAATGCCTCAAGCCCACAAAATGCGTGCAATAATATCAAACAGAAGCAAATAAGAAAAATTATTAAACATACTGGCTAAAAACACCATTAGAAACATCGAAGGCAGGTTAACCTTCCATCCGATTTTACACGAAATTAGTTTTGACAAATTTACTTCATCATAAGTGTCACTTCGACAGATATCCATTGATCAGACCTCCTCTGTATGAAGTTAATCTAGAATCATATTCCACCGTGAGGCCTCGAGTCCGAAGAAATGCATATAATAATACTAAACGCCAGCAAATAAGAAAAATGATTAAATATACTGGCCGAAACGCAAATTATTTTATCAGAATAAAATGGTTGATAAAAATGATGATTCTTCTCCAAAAAAACCTTCAAGGTATGAATGCTCTGTGTTGCTAATCTTTTAAGTTTCAATACCTACAGATGTCAGATACTAACTTTTAACATATCTAGATGGTTCTCCTATAGTTGAATATAAAATATGTTAACCCTAAACATCTAGATGTCAGGGAAAAACATTCATTATTCTTCGTATGAGTCTTGAAATATATTAGGATTACAAGGTTCAGTGCTTGGATGCAAGAATTTATTGGAAAAATATAAAAAATTTAATTCTTATTATTATTATCCTACTATCATAAGTGACTCTGTTATTTCCTTCTTTTGATGTGAAATTATCAAATGTTAGGGCATTTAGTAAACAAGTAATTTTATTATTGTTTTTAAATGTTGTAGCCTTGAAAGAGGAGTTCTTCTTCTCTATTGTTAATGGCTGCTATGTTCAATAAAGGTGCTGCTTATCAGATGGAAAAAAGGTCTATATAAAAAATAAAAAATAAATCAATTCCTTTCATTATAACCTAACCATCATAAGTAGTTGTTGATAAATTCTCCCAAAGGAGTCAATCGAATAAAGTTACCGCATTTACTAACCAAGTAATATTTTATAACACATTCATGATTTCAGCTATAAACTAGTCAGCCACAAAGCCGTGCTTTCCGAGCATAATGACCTCAGAGGGAGCTAAAGCGTGACGGCAAAGATTAATAATGAAAATTATACATCTATGTGCTCAAATTTTGGGCTCATGGAAAGTGATCGTCAAAATATCATTTGATCACGTTGACAGATTGCTTGACAGATTGGACCAACTCGAAGCGATAAGTTACCATAAATTACCGATAAATTACGAAAAATTTTCAGTCCGAAATCATGCATTTGTTATAAAAAGAAATCGTATGCACCAAGGGGAAGGGGATTTTTTAAGCCGAGTTTAATTTTTTCAACATGAGTCGTAGGCGAGTACATGAGCGCGAGCCGGAGACGGGGACTGACAAAATACACGAGTCGTGAAAAGCCCTATTTTTCCCCCTTAGTGCAAATTATATTTTTATTATTTCGCCCCAAAGTTGTGGCTTCATAATTCATTATATTTGTTATGCTGTTTATGATTATCTCGTTCAGATAAACACAATTCATATTGAATGAACCAAAAAGTTTTCTTATTATGATGGCGACAAAATATTTGGCTGAGTCAAAGAACATTTTTAGTAAATTTTAATTGTTTTCAGCAAAAGTTTTGGTTGATTTAA
>JAUMHM010000031.1:12861231-12890268 GCA_032362435.1 Melikaiella ostensackeni
TATAATGTGCTTGACAATTATGCGTTTACAATTTGATGGTGTTCATTGGATTTGTTTATTGCGGTAGCAAAGCGAGCCATCTCTGAGTACACGTATCATTTATATAAAAATACGGGGACTTTTAATTCCAGCGCACGCTTGTACGAAAGCAGAGGTTTTTGTATAATTTAGGATTTAAATTATACCAGCTCAGAATTTAAATATATCTAATTACAAAGGCATTTATGAACTTTCCGAGTGCATGTTGAAATAAAGAAAATAAGGACCTCTAAATACCTCTTAAAACTAATAATAAATATATAAAGTATTTAATTAATTATTACTAATTTTTTGCTAACTGAACTTTTTGGCCACATTCAGCGACACTTCGGATCCAATCCTATCCTTCAGTTTTCAACTTCGTAAAAACTGAAGTTGGAGTTACCTATTTTTGGCAATTTTAATCATCATAACTACCTACCATATGCATAAGGATGGGACAAAATGGCACTACGCTTTAGAAAAAAGTAATGAGTATGAAGAATAATGGCATAAAGATAGAACAAAATGACATGAGGATTGGGCTTAATGGAAAAATCGCCAAAAAGAGAACAAATCGCAAGAATTTAGTAGTAATTTATTTAATAAGTGGTGTAATGACTGCACTGTAAATTCAAAAGATATTTTTGATCACAAAATTGGATAAGAACGCTGTATGCAGCAAAATAGCGAAAGGAAGGGCATCTCTCTATATTATATTGTATTATATTGTACAATATTGTACAATATATAATGCTCTAAAGAGAAAAACATGGACCTAGTTTTGTATATGTTTTTGAAAAAAAATACAATATTGTATAATATATACTACCCTAGCCAAAAACATAGACCCTACGTGCCACATTACCCCATGTCCAATGTTACCCCGTATAACACATTATCGCACGAGCCTCATTACCCCGTGTACCATATTACCCTATGTGAAATATCACTTCGTCTTCCATATTACTCATATTACTTATATTACTCCATATTACAAAATGTTCCATATTACAAGATACCCAAACCAAACACAACCCGATGTGCTACATTACCCCATGTGCCATATTACCAAATGCAACAGATTGCCCCACATGCCATATTACCCCATGTCATATTGCCACATTGCTTTATATGCCATATTACCCGATACTGTACTAAATATACTGACCTAACTGAAAACATCACTAAAAACATACACCCGCAAATTTTTGACCTTTCCTATGTCTCTAAAAAACATAGCGCAATATTGTACCAGAAACACAGGCCCAAATTTATATTTTTTATTTTATTTCCCAACCTAACAAAAAAAAACTTTTCGTAAACCTATGTTTATTTACCTGAAACGGGGTTTGGCGCACGCAAGGGGCGCGGCCACCTAGTACTAGTAGAAGAATGGAATAAAATGATAAAAAGGGTTATAATGATATAAGGATGGGGTAAAATGTCATAAGGTTTTGGCATAATGGGTTAAGGATGGGGAAAAATCACACAAATTTTGGGATAATGCTAAAATAGTGGCATAATGGGTTCAGGATGGGGCAATATGACATAAGAATTGGGAACATGTCCTGAATATGGACAGTAAATGCGTATAGATGAGACAAAATTACATAAGGATTAGAGATAATTGTGAAATGAAAAAAGGAAGTAATAGAGCCAACAGAATTGACTAAATGATGTAATGGCGTGACAAATTGGGGAATATTGTCATAAAGAGGGGTTTAATGGCATAAGGATTTGACAAGATGACATTACGAATGGAAAGAATGTCAGGAATATAAAACAAAATTACATGACGATTGGATATACTATCAACGCTGTAAAAACTAGAGATCTATTTTTTTACGGTATCATTTTTTGCGTGTCCTATTTTTAAATAGGAGAACTTCATTCTGTTATTTTCAATGTAAAATAAATTACTCTGGGATCCTACCAGTGGTCTCACTTTAGTACTACTCAAGACTGTTTTTTCTGAGTCTTATTTTAATACCTGAAATCGGCCCTGAAATAATTCCCTGTTTCTACAGTAAAAATGGCAGAACAGGGAAGAAATGACAGAATGGTACGAATATGGGAAATATTGTCAAAAAGAGGAGCATACTGTCATAAGGATGGGGCAAAATGAAATAAGGATTGACGGGAAAAAATGGTAAAAGGAGGTAAATAAAGGCTAATAGAGGGGTATAATGACAGAAGGATGGGGCAAAATGACATGAGGAGGAGTTTGATCGTGTTTTTTTTACTTTTTTTTTCATTACATAGAGAGACTCTAGAGTTATAGGCTGTAGGAACATATTTTTATATTCTCTTTTAAGCGATAAGCTGCCACTGAGAAATCCGGAAGTTTAATTTCCTATGACTACCGAGATTGACAAAGATTTCCCAAAGATTTCACAAAAATTTCGAAGGTAGTGATGAGAATTCGCAGCTTTCGCAAGGAGAAAATAAAAGAAGACAAATCCAACAAAAGGTTTGGAGAAAAACGGTCCATTATTTTTGAAGGAACACGATAATAAATAGAATATTTGGAAGTCCATAATGGAGGAGAACGATAGATCAAGAGATTTATTGTCACTAAAGGTGATCTTGAGTGATTATGCTTATTGAGGATCGTTTGAGCACTGAACAGCTGAACAGTTCGATCCTGGCATCCAGCTTGGACAGAGATACGGTAGCAACTCCTTAGGTCCCAGATTCGCCGTAAGTGGCCAACAGAGGAGAGAAGTCGAGAGTCCCAGACCGCGGGGGTCCACGACACGCAGATATTTATCGACTGTCTCGCGTATACAAATACAGTTACAAATATAAATACAAATACATATTTATTATCTATGCGGATGTATCTCGGAAAGGGTCTAGGTCAGGGTGTGGTTGGATGCAGGGAGGGCGACACGACACGACTGTATAACCTAACTGCCATCAACTGCTGGTGCGGCTCATCGCCCATGGCTCATGGCTCATGGCTCATCATAACTGGTTTCCGGCTTTTTCAGTTATAATCGCTTGGCTATTACCAAAGTAGCATCCTGGACAGGTTCGAGTGCCTACTGTTGAGCCTCCGGGCACCTCCGGTCTCCGAGAGGGTGTACGATTAAGGGCTAGCTTTCCTCTAGAAAGTCTAGAATCTACAGTCTATACTCTTATGGAGACCCCTTGCCCCTTGAGTGCTCCCGTCGATGTCGATTCTTCTTCTCTCTGCGCTACTGATCAACCAGATAGGCTGCTCTGCTACGTGTGGGAGGATATAGTAAAATCGCGTCCATCAGGTAGATCTGTCGATATCGATGGACGGATATTAAGAGGTGCCTTTCCTGACAAAGTATCAGATCAGACACAATGGTTTTTTAAATGAATGGACTGGCAGGGATTTAGCGATATATTTTGAATACTAAAGTTTTGTACCCAGCCTCACCCGGGACCTCCCAATAAATATTTTGGAGTATTCTGCAATATTTGAAAATTGATATGAAATGTGTAAATATGATGTAAAATATAATGTAATGTATATGCACTAAAACAAAACATTGTAGAATACTTCCAGTGAACTCTGGATTAAGTTTTACGTACACTCAACTCTGGATTTATGTCTAGTTTTGGGTTTTGCAATGTTCTATGAAGTTCTGGAATTATTAAACATTTTGAGTATTTCTAGACAATTCTAAAATGTTTCGGAATGTTTTAGAATGTTCTGGACTTTTCTAAAAAATTCTGGAATGATTTAGAATTGTTTAGACTAGGGCAAGGGCAAAGACATCGGTAGTGACACAACCTGCATGTCTCTAGCATAACACTGCGGGAATTTCACTATATGTCTTCAAATAGATATAAATGATTAAAAAATATTTAATTATGTGAAAGAAAACGATCTATCGGAAATTCGAAAATAAAAATTAAATTCTGAAATGGAATTAAATGTTGGTTAGTTAATTACAAAAAAATTTTGTGTTAATACTTCATCTTTCGTTAGGCTTATCAGTATTTTTAAATTAAATTTTCTCTTTGCCTTTCCCTCACCATTCACAGAAGGCTAAGTATAAGAACCACGGGAAGATATTTATAAACATTTTTAAAACCTTATTATATTTCAAGGAGTATCATGGTTGTAAGTTGTAACGGTCGTTTTTATGGTTCTGTAGAAAACCCTTATGCAGTCGGTAAAATGGATGTTCGTCCGTTACCACGCCCAGCGCAAAAACTATTAGATCTACCGACTTCATTTGTTGCATGGAGATGTTTTTCACGTGTCTAATGCGAATAAAAATAGTGAGAACCCTGAGGAAAATACTCATCATAGCATTGCTATGCAAGAGTATGAAAATTTAGGTCTTATGATTTAAAATGGCTCTGTTAGCAAGCCCCAGCGCGTGAACTATTAGGTCTACTTACTTCTTCTTTTGCATGAAGATGTGTTTCACATGTCTAATGTGAAAAAAATAATTCGATCCTGATAAAAATACTCAACGAGTTGTGGACATGCAAAAGTTAAAAAATTTAGGAGTTTCGACCCTGAAATTGCTCAAAATTGACTCAAAATTTATTGTAAGCGTTGTGGAAATTATTAAATAGGTACTGTAAATGATCACAACTGAGCCATATTTTAAAAAATCGATCTTAGAAATTATTCTTTTTATGCATCAAATTTATGTTGAACAAACTTTTAAGGTGGTAAATCAATGTCGAAAAATGAAAGTATAATATATTGAAAAAACTGGTTATTAATAATTAAATACATGTATAAGATTGACATTCATGATTGACTTTTGCATAAAGAATCAGAAGGGATAGGCTCCTAGAGTCAAGAAAACGCATGAAATCGGTACATTCTGACTTCAAAACTGTTTGGAATATATATAGGTATAGGTTTTATTGACAAAGTTTCTGGATTTTAGGGAGATTTTTGTATTTTTTTTTGGTGCAAGAATCTACTTTTTTTAAAAGTGACCCCGCTATTTTTTTTTTAATTTTAAAATTTAAAATTTTAAAATTTTCTTAAGGTTTCAGTGAACAATAATCATTAGGAAAATCCCATACACAATGACCTTTCAATTAAAGTTGGTTCAGCCGCACTGCGTTTATTCTGAGATCGATTACGTAACTTTTTCACTTAACTTTCACATTAACTCCACCACCAGGTTCACCACCCTTAAATTTTTTATCTAAAGAGAAACAATTGAAGGGAGGTAAATGTGGCAGTTAAGAGAAAGTGGAAGTGAAGTGAAAAAGTTACGTAATCGTTTCCCCAAATTTTGTGATCCGAATATTCTAAAGGGTTCTGGGATGTTTCAGAATTTACTTCCATTTATAAAATTTGCTGTAATTTTTTAAATGTTCTTAACATTTCTAAAATATTCTAGATTGATCTTGAATTTTTTGAACTTTTCTGGAATTTTCTTGCTCCGAACATTATAGAATGTTCTGGGATTTTCGACTATATTCTTCTACACCCAGCCAAAGGCTATGTTTAAATAAAAAGAATTGTTTCTTGAACTTCGTTTTTTAAATTCAAAGTCAATGTACCTTTAAAAGAGTAAAAATTTTTTGGGTTTTAAATAATGAGATAGGTAATATATGCATAGAACACGATTTGTAGGGCATAAAAAAAACCTTTAAAATGATCCCTATTCGAACTTTTTTCGGCTAATAGTTTACGAGATATTAATTTGTTAGTTAAGGGTAGCGAGTTTTCGGAGAAGTCTGCATTTTAATTTTAATTTTTATAAAAAATACTCTGATCGGATTTCTCTGATTAGATCCTTCAAGTGGGAGGTTGAAAGTATTTAAAAACATTTTTTTTTGAATTTGAAATCCAAAAGTGGCTGAATGAAGAGGGGCAGAATTCTTTTTAAACAATAAAATTTGTTGCAAAAAAAATTCTGTGAAAAATTAATTTTGTGAATAAGCTAGGGAATAGTTGTTCTTCAAGAAAAGCAACTTTTCAGATTTATACGAAACTGTTTTTTTAATAACAAATTACTGTAAACAATAAATTTTTTTCATAGTTATAGTCGTCGGACAATTACGGAAAAATTAGCTTATAACCATCGGGAGAAAAGAATGATCTTTCTTGAAAAATGATCTGATTTTTAATTGTCTAAACAAAATTGGTTGAAACAATTTGTTTAAATATGTGATTAACAGAGAAACTGATTACGCTATTCGCTTCTATGGAAGAAATTACATAGGGACTAAATGTTAGATAATTTTTTTTCCCGCCCAATTTGTTATATAGTATAAATGAATGCTGAAGCGCGTGTCGTACTATGCAATTGTTCATTAACGCTACATAACAAATCGGGTTGATAAAAAAAACTATCCATCACATTGATTATATGTAATTTTTTCCGTAGAATCGAATGGCGTAATCGGTTTTTTCGTAACCTACATATTTAAACAAATTGCTTAAACAATTGAAACATGAGATATTTCTTCCTGAAAAATCGTCTTTTTATCAAATGCTCTCATCCCTACGTATTCACTTCTTTGCCATGTCTAGTGATTTACCCATGGGCCTTAATAAACTAAAAAATTGTTTTACTTCATAAATTGTTTATAAATTTTCAACTTATGGCAATTTTCCGTGATTGGTTTTATGAATTATTCTGGATTCATAGAAAAACGCTATTCCTCAAAAGTACGCCGATTCGAAGTTGCTTTGAGTTGCAACAAAAATAAGACACCTGAAAATGAGAAGCAGCTATGTTCATATTTCATTTTCACACTTGGAGCATTCTCATTTTGAGAAAAAAATCTTATTCCGAGAACATAACAAATAAGCTACAACAAAAATGATCCCACTGTTTGTCTGTGATGTTATAAAATTTTATAGAATATTTTGAAATGTTTTTGTATGTTTTAGAATGTTCTGGAATAGCGTAAGGTTCTTGACCTATTTATAAAGTCTTATAACGGTTTGGAATTTCATGGACTATAAAATTCGACAATTTTCATGAAAAGTATAAAATATTTTGGAATTTTCTAGAGTAGTTTAGAATTTTTATTGAACATTCTGAAAAAGTTCCAGAATTCCTGATCATTCTAAAATATTCTATCATATCCTTGCTGTAGGGATCCGGATCATGCCAACCTCCGGCAAGTCACATTTGCGGCAAGTCATATTGGTGACGAGTCACATTCGCGGCAAGTCGTATTGCGGCATCTCTCATTCGGAAAAATTTGAAGTCCATCATTATTCTACTAAATTATTTTTGTGACTAATCACGGTCGTGTCTTCACGCACTCATGCCAATTTTTTGTGGACTTCAAATTTTTACGAATGATAGATGCTGCAATGTGTCTCGCCGCCAATGTGACTTGTCGGGGCGAGGGTTGACATGACCAGACCTTCTTGCTAGAAGGTTTTTAATTATCTAGAATGATGTCAGTAAGTTGTAAATAAATAAATATCTCCAACCCTTCGCATTTCTTTATTATATGTATTTTTCTTCACTCTTCTAATCATAGCTGTGTCACCTTTTACAACCATAGAGTGGCCGAGCCAAAAATGTTCATTCTTCTTCGAGTACTAATTTCACTCGAATTGAGTGAATTTACTCACTCGAAAGAATCGAATGAACGAATTCACCACAACGTTGAATGAGCCTTTCCACTCCCTCGGAGTGACTTTTCACTCCTATCGAATGAATTGTCACTCCCAATTATCGAGTGGGTTTTTCACTTTTTCAAAGAGTGAGAATTCACTTTCTTCGAGTGACTTTTCATTCTAAGAAATTTAGAGAGTGCTTTTGTGATCAAGAGCAGTAATACTTAGAGTTGTAGCAATATTATGAATATCAAAATTGTAGGCTTTTGATGGAAAAAAAGTCATTAGTTATTTAAATTTTCTTTTTGCAGTGGCAGAAATATCTCTCAGCGTCATCTGATAAGCTTCACATTCCGCTACTCACAGCCTATATACTCTTCAAAACAAATTATTAGACATTTTGTTGCAAAAAATTTCTCTCCGCAGAATAGAAAGCTGCACCTGTCGCTTTCTACCTACTAGGAGCCACTAATAATAACGTTCCAAGACATAAATAATCAAATTTAATTCCTCGCTTAAACTCAACCCTTCCCAGGTTAAAATCCTTCTCTCCCCTGCTTGATCGCGTAATCAAGCCAGGCTCGTGAATCCGCGAAAGCGTAAATTCGCAACAGCAGCAGCAGCAATGTGCCGACGACCCTCTCGAAGGGACCCGTACACGTGTATCTACACGTTCCGGTACGTAGGTGTATACCGTATATCTATGTAAGGTGGGCTGGGGGTTTAATCACGGGGGCTATCACAATCCCTAAGTGGGCTTCCTGCTCGCTTCGGAATTATAGATAATGTCAGATAATAATAACAGACCCTGTAGGGCAGACCAGCCAGAGGCAATAAGTATAAGGTAACAGAAGGTGGTAGTGGTGGTGGTATTAGTAGGAGGATAAGTATGGGCTGCGAGCCAGTGGGCTGGGGCCCCACTCACTCAGGGTTACCTTCTGGTAGAGCAGGAGGCAGGAGTCAGGAGTCAGGTCCAGCAGTCTGGGCCCCATACGTGCCGGGCCACGGGGTCATCCCGGACCCCCGTTCACCATTCCCAGCCCACCCCCACCCACATACAATACTCCCCGTCTCGGGCGGCCGCAGACGCAACTACAACCGCGTATCGTGCTGCATTAGCTGCATAACCCTTCCCATAGCCCAGTCACGAAAACGACTCTTGCCAACTCCTGCCAACTCTTCCCCCTTTTGCCTTTACCTCTCTTGCTCTTGGTGATTTCTCATTTTCTTCTGATTCGCATCCGACGGACGGACCGGCGCGGCTTTTCAAGCTCTTCAGACTCAACTCCACCTGGTAGGCTTTAGACCAAGTGACATACACCAATTTCCCCCAGGGTGGCCACTAGACTTTTTTTTACGGTTTAAAAAAATCTCTCCTGTTAGTTAAATTATCAATTCAAACCTTCAACATTATAATTTAAAGTATTGAAAAAGTATCTTCAACTTGGGAAGCGTTCAGTAATTACGTAAGGGAACAAAAGAATAAATGGCATATTGTGATCTTTATCAGATTTTTATAGACCATATTTTCATCTCTCTCATATTTATTCTTACGTAATTAATGAACGCTCCCTTAACGAATATAACGCAGAAAAATTATTTTAGTTTAGTTTAATTTGTTTATGGTTTACACCGTTTGATTTTTTGTTTTGAAGCGTTAAAAATTGAAAATTACAGATTCAAAATTGAAAGATTTCAAACTTAAACGTTCAATATAGTACAAATCTGAAGCTTTTAAAATCAGACATTCTCCTAATTATAAATATGTTAAACTGTACAATTTCAAAGTAAAAGCCATCAAAATTGAACAATTTTTTCGAGGTCTTCAAACACAAAAATAATCAAAATTGAACATTTTCAAACCAAGTCACAGTGGGACAGATGCGCCAGCCAGGTAAAAGAAAATTGATTTTCCAGTTTTCAAAACTGTATAAGGCCATATATTTTTTAAATCGAAAGGGGCTGATAAATTCAAAACGGATATTTATATACATTTCCGAGACGCTGAAATCAGGGGAAAAAATTATAATTGTGGTGGTTATCGAGCATGGCGGATAAACACGTGCGTTGCTCGTTTCACAGAGTTCCAGATTTAGGCTTCGAAACAATGGAAATAATTATATACATATAATGAATTGATTTCAAGGTGAACTAACTAGATTAAGATACAATATTTTAATTTCTTGAATTAGTTTTCCAATCTATTTAATTTTTTATCATATTTTTTGAATGTAAAGTAACTTAACCTTTTGACAAATTTAGTTGTGAAAATGCAATTTTGAAATTGAGTTATAAAAAAGTCCCTGCGAAATCCTGTTATAATATTACGTGTATATATGTTAGAAAATTTATTATTATTTCTGAGTTTTCAAATATTGAATTGAAGAATTTTACACTTATGGTAATCAAAAGTCGACAGATTAAAAAAGAAGCACTGCAAATTGCGATCGAAATTGTATTATTTATAAATTTTTATTCTAAAATTATTGAATTTTGAACGTTGTCAATTTAATTATATAACTATCAAGGCTTCAAATTGGAAATGTTACCGTTTTTAATACTTTAAATTTTAAATTATTTAGATGCTTTATCAGGGTGTCGATCAGCTTAAAGTGGAACGTCTAAAACAAAATTTTAATTTTAATCGAGTCAATTTAATGCTTTAATTAAAAATTGTACAACTTCTTACTTGAAGGGCTTCTAATTTGAAATTGTCCAGTTTTTGAAATTCCAATTTTGCAATTGATCTATTCAATTCAGAATCTTTTCCTTCCAATTTCAAAAGAAATTTTATGATTCATGAGATTGAATAAAAAATCATTCAAGTTGAGAGGGCAAAATTTGGAAATTGTTTAATTGTTCAACTGTAAAAGCGGACACTTCCGCTTGGACACACCTTCGTCATACTAAATGAAGTGCATTGGTCAGTTTTGAAGCTGCCTTCACTCTTGAACTAATAATAATAATAATAATAATTTTTTTTAATTCATAATAAGAGCCACACCCTCAAAGCCAGAGCTCACAACTTCCCTGCCTCTTTCTAGAGGTCCAGGCTTCGATCCCTCAGCCGGTATCTCTGGAAATTTTTCTATGTACTTTTACCGAGGTTCTGGTGGTTCGGATTCCACCTTAAGCTATAGGTCCCCCCATCATGCACTTGGGTGCAATCCAGCCAGTATGTCAAATTATGCATACCACTCTCATCAGATCACTTGATTTCATTACAAAATGTGTCCGTGACTGATGATATAAGCCGAGATAGCCCCGTGCGGAATATGCAGTTTGGTACAAATATCCAACTCAAAAAGTGCCTTCGGCGTATTGGGCTAAAACTATCTTAAGTCTGAGATATAATTTTTTTGATGAAAATGTATTCACTAATTTTTCTAATTTCCCATTTTTCAAATTTTATTCTGAAATTTCGCGTTTTTTTTCGTTCTGAAATAACAAATTCATATCTAATTCTGCAACGCTGAAGAATTTATAAATCTAAAACGCAAACATTTTTTAATGTTTCAATCTAAAATTATTCAATACTTTCACTGCAAAGTTCTCCTGTTTCAAAAACTTTTTTCTAATTATTCAACATTAGAGACTCTAAGTTTAAAATTTCACAACTGAAAGGTGGCGTTTCAAAAGGTCATAAGGGACATTTTTTCAAAAATTGGATTATTGGCTAAAAAAAACAAATAAATTCTGATACACATTGTGGCAAAATGATTTTTTTAAAATTTCATTTGGAGTGGGGATTATGAGAAATAGCGATTTGCGTAAATGAATTTTAGGTTATGTGGCTCTTCGGAAGAATGGAAATTTTGTCAACTGATAATTCGAAAAAATGCAAATTATGACAAATGGTAATTCGGTCAAATGAAAATGATGACAAATGGCAGTTCTCACATCACTTCATATATATATAATATGATACCAAGTGTTATATAAAGTGATTCAATAAGTTTTTCCTCTAAACTTAAGGATTAAAAAAATTTCGAGCAGAAAATAAGTTCATTGTCATATACCGATTTTTTTCGACGGAGAAAAAAGGTCTGTTTATGTTAAAATAGTTCCAGACTGACAGCATAGGTTTTCATGTAGAGCTTTATACAGAATTCTCTGTAATCTTAACATAATTTTCATGGTATCATACAAATCTACGGATGCAAGTATCAGTACCTAAAATGTTTAGAATTGAGGGGCCGTCAACGAAAAGGGCTTATAGCCGAAATCGCGCGTATAACAATTGACCGTCAGGCTGTTTTTAAAATATATCTAGAATTTGGATTTTGAACATTGATGCTCGTAGAGAATTTCATGGCGCATCTTTTTTGTAAATAAACATATTTTGTAGTAATTTTAGTTCTCAAGATATTAAAGAAATATGTAATTTTCTGCTACAAAAATTTTAACTCGTTTTTTTGACATTAACTCGCCGTATCTTTGGCGCGCTTTAATATCTTTGTTTGAAATTTTTATGCAACATTCTTTAACATATCCTGTGACTCATAGAATGTTTAGAATGCTTGAAAAATACTCCAAGGCCGTATATTGAATTTTCTAAAAATATTTTCTGAAAATCCCGGATGTAAAAAGAGGTCAGCGGGGAAGTTTTTCAAAATGGTTTATTGAGGAAACTCAAAGCGGAAACGTTGTTCCTCATGAGTCAAAGAAGTTTTCTGGGAAGTTTCAGATTCGTATCTATTATTCTAGATATATTTTGAAAACAGCCTGACGATCAATAGTTATACGCACGATTTCGGCTATAAGCCCTTTTCGTTGGCGGCCACTCAATTGTACTTTAATCGCAAAAACGGTAATTTGACGATAGGTGGATTCCAGGCCATGCTCAAAAATTAAATTTAAACCTTCGCATTAGGGTGAAAATGAAAAACCTAGATATTCTGTTTTAACTCGGGCCATCCCTTCAAATTCTTACTTTAAGCAAATAAATAAACATTTGTTTTTTTGTTTTTTAAAATACAAAATTCTAACCTATCCCTCAAGACATTTTCAGCAATGTGCTCTTGAAAGTTTTATTTAAAAACTTTTACACTGAAAGTTTCTAAAAAATGAAATATATAATCAATGGATTTTTCAACGACATTAAAATGTTAATTTTCAACCAAATAGTTTAATCATCTCCTAAGATGTTGAAATTTCAAGCCAAAATGACAAATTTTCTACAAAACAGTTGAATTTTCAATCAGAAAATATGATTTTTCAAAATAAAAGTTCATTTCCTACCAAACAATTGAATTTAGAAAAAAAAGTTTGACATTCTATTGAAACAGTTGAAGTTCCAACTCTAAAATATCAATTTTCTACAAAAAAGTTAATTTACAGGCAAATAAATGAGTTTCCAACCAAAGAGGTGAATCTTGAAAAAAAAATGAATTTATAAATAAAGTAAATCAGTTTTCAATCAAGTAGTTGCATCTTCAACCAAAAAAGATGAACTTTAACCAAATAATTAAATTTTCTATAAAAAAGATGAATGTTTAACAAAGTGGTTAAACTTTCAATCAAGTAGTTGAATTTTTAAACAAAATAATTCAGTTTTTAACCAGGCACTAGAATTTTCAACACAACGAGATGAATTCCGAATTGAAAATTCAACTACTTAGCAGAAAGTTGAACTTCTTTGCTGAAAATTCATCTTATTGGTTTGAACGATTCAACTATCTTATTGAGAAATCATAGCTTTGAGATGAAAATTCAAGAATTATATTTTTCATTGTGAATTTACCTTTTTTGGCCGAAAATTCAACTACTTGGTTAAAAGTTGAACTACTTTGTTGAAAATTAATTTTATTAGTTGAAGATCCATTTCTTTGGTTGAAAATTTAAATATTTTGGTGTAAATTCGTTTTTTTTGTTGAAAATCGATTTTTCGAAATGCAATTTTAACCATTCCATTTTGGATTGAAAATTGATTGTTTTTAGTTTAAAATTAAACTACTAGGTTGATAATTAATTTTTTGGTAAAAAATGAACTTTTTGGATGAGAATTTATACTTTCGGGTTGAAAATTCATATTTTCGGATTGAAAATTCAACCGTTTTGTAGAAAATTCGCCTATTTGGCTCAAAAATTCAACTGTATTAATCTGTATTATTTGAGGATTTAATTATTTTGTTGAAAATTCGTCTTTTTTGGACGAATTCAACTGTTTCTGATTCAAAATTAAAATCTTTTTTGATTGAAATATCGAATATTACATTTTTCCTTAAGAATTAATATTCTTTGATTGAAAATCCAACTACTTGAGTGAAACTTGAAATTCTTTGTTAAAAATTCATTTTTTTGAAGATTCATCATTGTAGTTTCAAATTCAATTATTTTGTTCAAATTGATATCATTCTAAATCGAATAAGTTTCATTTAAAGGCCGTCAAAATATAACTTTGTTTCAAAATTAAATATCACAATTTGTATAATTTATAATTAAAGGAACTTAAAATTGAAGAATTCACGATTGAAACTTTCAAAATTGTTTATTTTTTTGAAAAATAGCTGAAAATTATAGAGTATCTCTGAATCAAATTTGTAATCAGCGCATTAAAATGCATCGATATACGAGGTTGTAAAAACGTAAACAATTCATGAACCTGTTTTTTTACAAATTTCCAATCTCTACCGAAGTCGTGATTTGATAATTTTCAAAATTGCTGCGTTCGGCTTCTTTCAGATAAAATTTAGTATAGAATAAAACTATAAAAAATGTATGCGTGCGAAGGTCATTTAAAAACAGCATATAAAAACGGATTTTGATTCAAGACTGCCAGTTCGACTTGTAATTTCAGAGACAGTTACCAAAATATTTACCATTTTTGCAGTTTTGTTTTTCGTCATAGTTGCAGCAGCCATAGCTAACAATGGAGCCAGTGATCGTAAGTTATACGGAAATTTTTTTCAGATAAAAATTATTTGTTTGAATGAAATATATTTGTATTGTTTGGCAATGTTCATTAACTGATTAGAAATGTTTAAAAAGCTGCATTTGATACAATCAATGGAGATATATTATCGATTTATTAATTACAATGCTCACTTTAATAAAAATCATTGATTTTTCAATTTATTGAATTTAAAATTTAACTTTGAAATTTTTGAAAACAGCTCCAGCATGTGAAGACCATGCCCACATTGGATGCGCATCAAAGTGTGCAATTAGATGCTCCAACCGAAAGTATCGAAAAAAAAGTCACTTAAGAATGGGTTTCAGGGAAAATCCGGAAAATTTGTATGAAATTATAATCATATAAAAATAAGTGAGATTTAAAATATAATTTTATATATGTAGTTTCTTTATGTAATGCAAGCTTGTTTTACGTGCTTTTTTGCCTGTTTTTCCTACTAAAAGTAGCCATTTTTGTGATAGAGAGTGGTGTGGAGTGGGGGACAGTACGTTAACGAGCACTTTTTAAATTCCCCATTTTTGAATTCCCAATCTCTACCGAAGTCGTGTATTTGATAATGTTCAAAATTGCTCCATTCGAGTTCTGCATTCTTGGTGCACAATATACTATTCTTGTGTAATAGATAATTACATGCTTAATTTTTATTTCAACAGAAATGTAAGCCCCAACGATACGTGTGTGACACTGGGTATATACTACATCGTGTAACATTCGGAAAAACACACTGCATTCTTCCCAAAGATTGCCCCAAATGAAAAGAAACGAAGCCGTAATGAACTTCATTTTCTACATAAAAACGGAATTTGAAATGTTTTCTGAATTTTTTCTGCGAATTTGTATTTTACATTAGAATAAAAGCTTTAAATGAAATTTCTAGCGAATATTGTATACTTTTTCATGCAATTGCCGATTATAGTCCATAAGATAAAAGTCAATCTTAAGGCCCTTCATGGGAATAGGGCTGCGGAGTCAGATTTCACGGCCGACCGTTTGAATATTTTTGTCTAATCTTTTGCATACGTTATCTAAAATCGTATTCTCCTTTCTTGAGTAAAGCTGGTTTTTAGTAAAAGTTTTCCTATTTTGTTAAATAATCGAAAGCAAAAGTACAATAGCAGTGACGCTCAGTGTTAGCTGTCTCTGGGTTCTGCTGTGTGGTCCTGGATCCTTTGCTCGGCAGACGAGGTAGACAACCCGTCGCGACTAGAATGGTACTTTCCTTTTTTTGCAACTGATGGGCCTTTCATTGTTGAGATCAATACCAGTCGCAAGAACCGAAATTATGAAAACTTGGCTGAATCAAATTTTACTTATCTGAATTAGTTTCTTTATGTAATTATAAAAAAGTAAGAAGAATAATGAAAATTGCTTAAAATTTTTAGTAATAAAGGAAATATTCAAGTACTTACAAAAGTACAATAATTTTCAACTCTGATTGCCCAAAAATCCAGAATGACTATGCCAACGAGTTAGGAAAATTGCTGCCAGATTTCGGGGGAGATGACGATATCCGCAGCAATAAAGCTATAAGACGGGTTCTAATAGGATTTTTTTTTGAAAAACGAATTCGAAACTTTCAAATCGATATCTCAAGTACTTTTGGAGATGAAATTATTTATCTTCCTTTTCAATTTATATTTCACACGATTTGTTAATGAGGATTTCGATAGAATTTTTTTTTTAGAAACAGACTGAAAGGAGCTGGTGATGATTTTATCACACTGCCTTTCCTTATTCAAGCTCCCCACCACCCCAATGGATTGGTGATAATTTTATCACACATCATCTCTCTTTTCAAGCTCCTCCACTCTAAATAATAAGTGATAGTTTGATTACACCCTCTCCGCCGGTCCAATAATTCTACCACCCTTTCTCTCCCTTTCCAGAAAAATAAAATAACTTTTAAATGGTGCCCTTTTCAAGTTTTTAAATAATTAGAATATCTCGTGGGGCGCAGAAAGGCATTTTTTCTATGTAATATGTATATTTTTATATTTGGTAAAAATCACGCAAAGATATCTCTATTTCTACACTCTTTTTGTCAGAGTGCTCGAATTCTACAGAATTCGATCTAAGTGTCAATCACTCTCTTTATTTCTCTTTCAGATTCTCTAAAACTAGTTGAGTTTTTGGCAGCTCAATTTGCAGAAAAGAATTATTTATTTTATCCCTCTCAAAATACAAAAATTTTAAAGTTTCTATCAATTCCAGTACTCTTAGAATACGAATTTCTTGATAGGTTACGTACAAGGTTACGAGAGTAGGCTCTCTAGCCCGTTCGCTTCCGCTATCAGGAATCTAGTAAAATGAATCTAAGTCAGAGTGACAAGATGCAAAATCTCGGACTTGGGATTTTATTTTACCGTAACGTAAGCAACATTTCTCGAAGATGGTACAGAAGATCGCGCCCTAAAAATCTCGTGACTCGAACAGAATGCCTTTACGATTACCGCAATCGTACTCGGTGTCGAGAGTAGACTCTCTAGCCTGTTTGCCGGTACGGTAAGCTAGTGTAGATCGAAACTCGGTTGCAGAAGTAGACTCCTTGGCCTGCCTCAAGATTCAACTTTTCATGCTGAAATTGAAAAATTTCCGTTTTGAAATTCGACACTGGAGGTTATGTTCATTTTCAGGGACAAAAATATAAAAAATTCAGGATTTACAGTACATGTGACCGTCCGCGAAGGAAGGGACCTAACGCCCGAAGAATCGATTTTTAGTTTTTTACTGAATGCGGAATGCGGAACGGATCACTACCTCTTAATTTCGAAAATGAGCCTAGGTCAAGGGTGAAGGAGAAAAAGACTTAATATTGAGTCGAGAAAGACGCGAGTTAGGATAGAGAACTTGCAGAAGCCAGAAGTACAACTGGTATATCGTGAGAAACTGAATAAATCTTCGAAGCTTCATAAAAAAGACCGAAAGACTGAATTAGTCAATAAAAATGTAACGGGTGCATGGATAATACTACGGGATAGCATCTTCAAGAGTGCATCTGAAGTATGCGGTACTGTGGCTGTAGGAAGGAAGGCTGGAGATGCTTGGTGGAATGATGAAATCCGCTTGGCCGTCAACATGGAGAAGCAAGCATACTCGAGAATGTTGAATATTAAAGGTCTTAGCGATGAGGAAAGAAATAGATTAGAAAAGCAGACAAGCCAAGATACTAGTCAAAGAAAGCAAGGATAAAATGAAAGTAGAAGAAAATCAAAGAATGCAAAATGATTTTGAAGGAAATAATACATTATTTTGGAAATAGGTTAAGAAGATTAGGAAAGAAAGTACTATCCAGTGAGGTAGTAGGAATTAAAAATCCTGATAGTGACTTGGTATGGGATTTGGACAAAGTGAAAGATTGTATGATAGATTTCTTCACGAAATTATATGGAGGTCAAGCTATGGAGCAGAACAAACGTGACAATGAAGAGGTTACGCTAGACAATCCCGTTGTAGGTGGCGAAAGAAGAATTCATGTCGACGACAATATATCCGTGATTAAGAAACTAAAGAATGGTAAGGCTGCTGGTATAGATGGTATCACCATAGAAGATACAATCTCGTTGTAGGTGGCGGAAGCAGAATCCATATCGACGATATTATATCCGTGATTAAGAAACTAAAGAATGGTAAGGCTGCAAGTCTGGATGGTATCACCGCTGAAATGATTCAGAGCGATGGCGGATATTTGTTTGTGTAGCTGAACGAAATTATGAATAGGTGAGCTGTGAATGGTGAAGTTACAAATGATTCAAGAAAGTCGATTATCATCCCAATCTATAAGGGAAAGGTGATAAAGACAACTGTACTAATTATAGAGCGATTAGCCTACTAAGTACCTCGAGCAAAATGTGTACCAAAATACTGATTGAGAAGGTCATGAAAATAATTAAGGAAAGGATCTGGGAAGTCCAATGTGGATTTATGCCAGGGAGATCATGTGCGGATCAGATATTTAGCTTAAGACAGATCATAGAAAATATTTTGAGAGTGAAAATCAGAGTTTTCTGTGCATTTGTTAATCCAGAAAAACCTTTCGATGAGGTGGATAGATCTAAGATTTGGGAAGTCCTGAAAGAGTATGGAGTAAATGGTCGGCTTCTAAAAGCAATAAAAGTAATATATAACGGTAGTAAAGCGAGTGTAAGAGTAAATGGACAACTGAGTGATTGGTTTGATATTCAGCAGGGTGTTAGGCAAGGCTGTGTTATGTCCTCCTGGATGTTTAATATATACATGGACAAATGTCTAAGAATGGCTCTTTTAGACGAAGAAGGTGTTGATATCGGGACAGTGAAAATCCGTGGACTGATGTTTGCAGATGATGAAATTGTTATGGCAGAATCAGTCGATGATTTGCAGAGAATGATGAGCAGACTGGATACCAGCATGAAGAGGACGAGTCTTAAGATTAACGCAATTAGAACTAAAATTATCGTGTTTGAAAAAAGAGGTGAGAAAACAGTATGCAACATTGTCTTAAACGAAGAGAGGATAGAACAGGTTGATGAGTTCGTGTATCTTGGAAGTTAATTTACTGCTGACGGAAAGATGGATGCAAAGATATTCAGACATACCACCTTCATCGAAAAGTTTTAGGCCTTTATTTTTAAAATCAAAAATACAAGTTTATTCATCATAATCGATATTTTGACATAAATTGAACTTCTCTATTTGCATAAAGAAGTTCAATTTAATTCAAATATTCAAATTAATGTAAAATATTATTTATATTATTATATATAAATATATTTATATTTTATTATCAATACATTAATATTCGTATACTGGAAGTGCCCTCACATGTATTTCATACGTTTTGTCATATTTGACAAGCATACCTGAAGAGAAGAAAAAACGCAAACTGCAAAATTGCCCTTTCTACCACAATTTGCGTGAAATAAATAAATATAAATAAAGCCAAATCAAAAAATCTCGTCCCGCAGATCTCTTTAAAATTTATTTAACTGAGATTCGAAAAAAGAAAATTGTAAATCGGATGAAAATTGAAGGCTATTGACTTTTTTGAACAGTGAATTCCTGATTTTGAACACTGTGCGACGGCAGCAACCGTCTGAATATTTTGAATGAAAAATCTCGAACCGCTTCAAATTATTTTAAAAACTTTAATTTTAAGTGCAAAACTGTAAAATTTTAAACACCATTGATCTTAAATAATCCAGTTTATGAAGTTTTAATGAGAAAATGAGTACACAATTTTTAATGTAATAATTTTGAACTATTATAATTTTAAATTGTTTCATTGTAAATGCTTTCAAAATTATTCCATGGTAATGGCTTTGAATTACAAATTTTCAATTTCCAATGGTTAAATCCAAATCGATTATTTTTCAAGGGATATTCAAAAAATTCCGCAGAATCACCTACCTTTGGACACTGGCCCAAAGTTCGGACACCTAGTTCTCTCGGATTTACAGTTATTTTTGGAGAGCAAAATTGTTTTCTCACGTAACTTCTAAGTTTGGATTCAAACTTTTTATTGCTTTTATACTATTTAGTTATGTAGAAGCAAAAGAATATTGGCTGTCTGAAGGTTGTACCAATGACTGAAGTTAGGTGATTCTACAATAGGTAACGCTTTTTTCAGAGATTTTTTAAAATCATGGTAAATATTTTTTTCGCAAAATTTGTAATCAAAGCATCAGAATGCATCGATGTACGAGGTTGCAGAAATATAGCGATTTTTTGTTTTTAAGGACCCTTCAAAAAATACTTAACGCCGTTTTTGGAGTTTTTTTAGTCTAAGTACATGTTTTTTATGATGATAATGAGAAATAATTCAATATAATTTTACCATTGTTAAACGGAAATTAGGGTTACGAGAAAAGGGCCCATGAATATATCCGCAAATATCATTTTGAAAGTTGAAAATTAATAAAATTCGGAAAAAAATATATTTTGACAATAACATTGGGGGGTATTTTTTGGCAAAATTCGTAATCAGCGCATGAAAATGCATCTTCATACGAGGTTGCAAAAACATAAAAAATTTAAGAACTTGTTTTTTAAAAATTCTCGTTCTTTGGCGAAGCCGTGAATTTTATAATTTTGTTTAATTGCTGCATTTGAGTTCTGCGCCTCTATCCTTTGAAATTTAGTATAGCACAAAACTATATGCCCCTAAAAATTTATTCGTACTAAAAAATTTTTTTAAATCTCTTCTGGCATTATTCAAATTTTTCAGCAATCTTTCTGTCATTTTTAAATTATTTTATATAAGCGTCTTCAAAAATATGAAAAATTTGTGAACTTGTATTTCAAAAATTCCCAATCTCTACCGAAATCGTGATTCTTCTAGAAAATGTATGCGTACGAAGGTCGTAAAAAAACAGCATATAGAAACGAATTTCGTTTCAAGGCATGTCAGTTCGATTTGCAATTTCAAAGACAGTTACCAAAATGTCTCCCATTTTTGCAGTTTTGTTTTTCGCCATAGTTGCAGCAGACGTAGCTAAAGGTGAAGCCAATACCCGTAAGTTTTGTATGAAAATTCCTTTGGAATAAAAATTATTCCTTCAAATGAAGAATATTTATAGTGATTGACAACATTCGATAGTTCATTAGAAATGTTTAAAATTAATAAAAACAAAGAAAATATATTTTTAATGTATTAATGACGACGCTCGCTTCAATAAAAGTAATTAATTAATAAATATATAATGAGATATAATATATATTATATAATATATATAAATATATATAAATAAAAAATGATAATAAATATATATATATATATAAATATAATATATAATATATATATATAATAAAAATTAATTAATAATTAATTTGTTCATTTCTTAAATTTTTTAATTACATTAAAGAATGTTCAATACAGTTCCAGGATACAATCGACAAACAAGCTGTCCATCACATGCCCACATTGGTTGCGCATCGTTGTGTCCAAATACATGCAGCGACCCAAACCATTCACCGTGTGTAAGTAGACTTTGAAAAGAATGTGAATGAAAGAAAACGAAAGTATGAAAAAATACATTGGAAACTCTCTTATACTGAAACAAAAGTTAGAAAAAGTCACTGAGAAACGAGTTTCAGAAAAAATCTGGTAAAACTTTCATGAAATTGCAATGATATAAACATTAGTACGATTTAAAATATAATTTCATATGATTTATTTATGTAACATCGAAACCTTCAACCTAACCTCCAGCTTTCCTAATTATTAATTACATACTTGATTTCTTATTTCAACAGCAATGTATCGTCGGAAGATGTGAATGTGACGATGGGTATCTACAAACAAGTGATGAAAAATCCAGGTTCGGTTATCGATGCGTTCTTCCATCAAAGTGCAAATAATCCAAATAAAAAGAAACTTATATAAAAAACGAAGCCACAATGTACATCATTCTTTACTCAAAAACAAAACTTGAAATATTTTCTGGATTTTCGCTGTGAATTTTTATTTTACATTAGAATAAAAGCTTCGAATGAAATTTTAAAACAAATGTTGTATATTTTTATTATGTAATTATCGATTATAGTCAATACGAGAAATGTCAATCTTAAATCTCTAAAAAATAAGATCCAAATTATTATATCACCGAATCCACATTAAATCGGGCAGTGTGACGAAATGAGGTATAGAGTTGAAAGATTCGAAAATTAAAAAAAGGCACTAAGCAAGGTTTGCCAGATCACGAATGTTTATAATTAAAAGAATAATAATTTGGATTTAAAGTTTAAAAAAATGTGATTCTTTGAAATCTTTGCCCTCAAGCTGTTTTAGTTAGTGAAGAAAAACTTCACTAATTCTTCAATAATGTTTAGAGGTAGGGGAAAAATGTCTTTTTTAGTTCGAAATAACATTCAGCCGACAAATCTTGATGGATTTTCACGTAGAAAATTAGAAAATAAAACTGAGAAAATTTTACAGAGAGTTGTCGAGTTCGATTTTTGATTTGGCTTTGCTTTTTTATAAATAAACAGATATGACGAAAAATGGCCACATTTTCTATTTGACGTTTCCGGTGCTAGTGAATAATAGGGATTTCGTTGTAGTCGCCTTTCATTGGATTTGTTTTGAAAAATCATAAAATGTAAGAACTAATTATTAATGTTGCTAAAATTATCATTAGGTTCCCAATTAAAAGGACTGACATTGAAAAAAAAGAGTTTTTCCGTCGACGAAAGCCCGTATAATGTATTTGTTTATTGAATTTGCTTTACAAAATCCTAAAATTTAATAACTAATTATTATGTTGCTAAAATTATCATCAAGTTCCAAATTAAAAGGACTGACATTGAAAAAAAAACGAATTTTTCCGTCGACAAATTCTCGGATAAAGCATTTGTTTATTAAATTTATTTATAATATTAAAAAAATCATTCAAGGAGAAATTTCCTCCATAATAATATTGTTCCCATTCAAATTTCTTGCAATATTACATAAAAATACGTTACGTTATTGAGGCTTATAGAAAACATACTTTCAACAAATAATTTGTTCACCAGAATTTTTTTCTTTCACCATATCATAACAGAATGTCTTAAACTAATGTTACTCCATAAAACGTAGACGATCGCAACAATTTTTCTATCATTCACGAGCACCGGGAACGTCAAACAGAAAAAATGGCCATTTTTATCGTCGTATTTGTTTATTCATAGAAAAGTGCAAAAACTAAATCAAAAATCGGGCTCGACAACTCTCTGGGAAATTTTATCAGCTTTTTTCCAAAATTTTCGGGTGCAAATCGGTCAATATTTGTCGGCTGAATGTTATTTTGAACAAAAAAAGTCTTTTTTTGCCACTGTTCCCTCCTAGCCTGAACCAATTTTGGCTGACCAAGTTTCCACCTGATGCGATTTGAGGATGCCTCCTAAATATTTCAAGTCTAAAATTTTAAAAACCGGTTAGGACCCTTTTAGAAAAACCCAATTTTTAATTTCTTCTCTGAATTTTTGAATATACTTTCATAACAACAAAATTTTTTTCAAAATTTTAAAAATAAAACATTTTTTTGGACCACCTTAATAATTAGGTACACTAATGGCAACAAATTAATAGGAGACCACTTGTTTTTTGTAGTATTCTGAAAAATGTTATCAGATTCCAATGGGAATTTTTACATTTTAAAATTGAAAATTATCATTGTCCGATAAATTTCTGAAGCTTGGAATTTGAAAGGTTCTATTTATAAACTTTTTAACGACTCCGCACAAAATGCATGGAAATGGCTTTTCAGTCAAATTTTCGTCTCAAGAGCCAAGAGGCCAAAGAGCTAAAATGAATCACCCATCTCTAAGCTCTGAATCAAGATTTCGATTTTTTCAAGAGGGGAAAATTGGTGGGTATAAAGTGTCATATAATAGATCAAAATCTGCCCGTGTGAAAAACTGTTTATTATTCCCTTTCGACGTTATTGCAAAAACTCAGTACTCTTTTTATTATTTTTACATTATTCGATATACGAGGTTCCAAAATATAAAAAATTTATGAACTTGTTTTTTACAAATTCCCAATCTCTACCGAAGTTGTGAGTTTGATAAATATTTCTAAAATTTCTGCATTCGAGTTCTGTGAATCTTCCCAATGAAATTTAGTATACACTAAAACTATGTACCTCTAAAAAATGTGTGTGCACGAAAAAATTTTTCTTAATCTCATGCATCTTTATTAAAAAATTTTAGTAATCTTTTTAATCATTTTTGCGTTATTCGATATACGAGGTTTCCAAAATATAAACAATTTATGAACATATTTGTTAAAAATTCCCAACCTCTACCGGAGTTTTGAGTGTGACACTTATTTTCAAAATTGCTGCGTTGGAGTTCTGTGCACATTACCGATAAAATTTAATGAGCACTAAAACCATGTACCTATAAAAAATGTATGCATGCGAAAAAATGTTTCTTAATCTCTTGCAGCTTTATTATAAAGTTTCAGTTTTTTTTTATTTATACATTATTCGATGTAAAAGGTTTCAAAAATATGAGCAATTTATAATGATTGATTGAATGATGTTTACAATAATTAGAAATATTTGAAATAAGCAGATCTTATTTCAAAGCTTTCAGAATTTGATGGTATTTGAAAACGCACAATTTACAAGGTTCTTCAAAATTCAAATTATACATTCAATCTCGATATTAAAATCTGAATAATTCTCACGAAATGTTACACTGTTGGTATCAGTAGAAAAATTTTTTTCGGTTTTTTTAAGAAGCAGTTTTAAGCATAACATGATCAAATTATCAAAACTGCTACCGAATTTTCGGCGAGATTAAGATATCCGCAGCGATAAAGCTATAAGACGGTTTCCACTAGGATCTTTTTAAAAAAAAACAAGTCTAAAACATTTGGATCAATCTCATGACAAAATGAAAAACTTATCAACTGAAAAGGAAAATCAAAAAAAGTAATAAGCAAAACGTAAAACATATTTATTTCAAAAATATTAGTTTCCAATTATTAATTTCATTCTGATGTACAATTTCAGAGATTTAAAATTGATCTCAAATAATTTCATATATATTGAATTGAACATTATTTTATTTATTAATTATCTGTTTCTAAACTTTAAAAAATAAAACGAACCAATTTAAAAACCAGGAATCAAAAAACAAAAGCATCTCTACGAACTGACTTCATGCTGTGAGCGGAACGCATTATCTGGGTATGCTTGTAAATTATTATGATTAATTTTTTTTCTATAATATTTTGCTATTTTCATTTAGCTAATGTAGAAAGCGTTCTGATGAATTCCCAAAAGTTTATTCAATCCAGTCAGAAAATAAAAGAGTTTATTACAAATACTGAAATATAGGTTTAAGTATTCATTTTGATATACTCATAAAAATATTTTTGAAGAAGTTCACGCATCTGCGTATAAAAACGATGTCAACAAAGCTACAAATATAATGTTATAAACATGAGGGCAATATACATAGCGGAGAGTTATGAGATAAAAAAGAGTATCTAAAGGTATTACTAAAATTTTTGCCGTAGAAGAAAGGTTCCTCGAATAATAAGTTTATTGCTTTGTTGACATCGGGTTTATGTACAGATGAGCATATAATATTGATATAACATTAAAACTTGAATAACAAATTGTCTTCAATTTTTGAGATATCTAATTGAATTATATTCACCCTTAAACGTTCACACTTTGTGTGTACAATTTTCAAAGTTTCATTTTGATCCTGCCAAATTTTCATTCCTCTGAATATAAAACACTTTATTGCGGGAAAAATGAAAATTTAAAATTTTTACGTTTTGAAAGCTGTGAGTTTTTAAGCTTAACGGCTGTGTGAGCTTAACGGCTTAGCGGTTCAATGCAGCTTGAATACTGTACAATTTTCCAAAACTGCAAATAGAAAAAATTTGGATTTTAAACGCTCTGAATTTGAAAATGCTCCACTTTTAAGTTGCGAAATTATTTATTTTTGAGTTTGAAATGTCTAGTTGTGAAATTATTCAAATTGATATGCCCAAGAATACAATTTTCTCCATTTTTATAGCTGTCAAGTCTTTAAAATTGTACAATTTTAAGTATTCCTCATTTAGAGGTTGTTTATTATCGAATTCTTTGAATCGGGATTTATTCAATTACTTAAAGTTGTTAAATTCGAAATGTTTAATTTCAAACGTTTTAGTTCATACCCTCTTAGGACCCCTTTCTTCACCCTCAAATACCACCCCCTAATAAATGTGCCACATATTTTTATTACCTTCTGATATAATTTTGTATTGCCCATATGAAAAAATATCATAGGAAATTCGCTATAGGCCTATAATGATTTTCCTATCATGGATTTCCTATACTTTTTTCGTGATTATAGGAAAATGTTATAGAAATTATTATAGGAAAATAATTACAGAAAAATCAGTATAGATATAAATGATATTAAAATATTGAAAGAATTGTCGCAGAAAGTAGAGAAACTATGAATAATAATTTATTTTGGATCACTCATATGAAAGTACATACAAATTGTGATATTCATGAGAGTTAATTACATTTTAAATAAATCTCTTCAATAAAGCTACAATAAAACTGATATACTATCAGTACTTTTTTCCCATCAATTATGTATTTTAAAATATAATAAAAATATATGACACATTGAATAGTGATGATCTGGGAAGAAAATGGTTTAAAAAATTTAACAAACTTCAATACATTGCAAAAATCTCATTTCACTACTTAGGGACCTAGGGGATGGTTTTGGACGGTAACTTTAAGCAATTTATAAAAATTCGGAAAAGCCCCGATTCGAGACAATCACCATATTGTACAAATGCAAATACAAAACAATAAAATTTCGGACATTTCAGGTTGAAATTAATTATTCAACTAAGCATTTGTTTCAATTATTCTCTTAATTATAGAATATGAGTATTGCAAAATTTTTAATTTACAGTTTTGAAAGATTTATAAGGGGGAAAGTCATACAACTTTCATAACATTTGAAATTGTTCTGAATTTTTTATATAATAAACTGAGAAGGTTACAGATTCCACTCTTGCTTGAAATTAAAAAATTGTAATTTTAATAGATTTTAGCAATTCAAATCTTTTTACTGGAGCTAATATCAGAAGTCAAAACGGTTAGGTTTCTTGTTTATGTCATGAAAAAATGAAAAACTTTTTAACTGAAAAGAAAAATCAAATGAGCGTAACAAGCAAAATGTAGAATATATTTATTTCAAAAATATTAGTTTCCAATTATTAATTTCATTTTGATGTGCCACTTCAAAGTTTTAAGAATGATCTCAAATAATTTCATGTATATTAAATTAAACATTATTTCATTTTTTAATTATTTGTTTCCACCTTTTGAAAAATAAAATTAACCAATTTGAAAAATTTCAAACGGAATGTATCAGCTGCTTACGCTAGTAAATTATTATTGGTAATAATTTTTTTATAACATTTTTATATGCCTATAATCAATTTTCTATAATATTTTTTCGTAAGGCGGGATTACAAGGGATTATAAATATTGCATGGGATTGCAAAGAATTGCATGGGATTGTAAGAGATTTCACAAGATTGCAAAGAGAGTTTACACCAGATTGCAGGAGTAATTAACCCCTCGAAAAATATGCTAGATACGGCAAAA
The DNA here is from genome assembly GCA_032362435.1 of Melikaiella ostensackeni. Lineage (NCBI taxonomy): Eukaryota > Metazoa > Arthropoda > Insecta > Hymenoptera > Cynipidae > Melikaiella > Melikaiella ostensackeni. The sequence goes on from JAUMHM010000031.1 coordinate 12,888,812, forward strand.
AGAATGATGCAAAAATTGTACTCCTTGAAAAGACCTACAAAAAGTTCCTTTACCACTTTTTGATATTTTACAACGTTTTTTAAGTACGTTTTTGCGTAAGTTGTTTGAGTGAAAATACAACAAAATAGACTTTTTCTTTTTAATTTTTGTGACGGAATGTCCTCAATTTTCCAAATCCAGAATAAAATTTGAAGAAACTCAAAAATAAATAAAATAGCGTATATTTTTCTAAAAATCAGAAATTCGGGCTTTTATTTCAATATGCTAGATATGGGAAAAAGTCCGATTTTTTACTAAAGTTCATAAGGAGTTTGGATAATGATTTTCTATTTAGATTTCAATGCTATTTCAATATTACATGCCCAACTCTACATGAACCCGATGTCAACAAAGCAATAAACTTATTATTTGAGAATCCTATCTTTTAAGGAAAAAAATTTAGTAATACCTTTAGATATGCTTTTTTATCTCATAACTTTCCGCTATGCTTATTGGCCTCATGTTTATAACATTATATTTGTGGCTTTGTTCACATCGTTTTTATGTGCAGATGCGTGAACTTCAATTAAAATATTTTTATGAGTATATTAAAATAAATACTTAAACCTATTTCCAAGTATTTGTAAGAAATTCTTTAATTTTCTGACTGAATTGAATAAGCTTTTGGGAATTCATCAAAACCCTTTCTACGTTAGCTAAATAAAATGTACATTTAAATGAAATTAATAATTGGAAACTAATATTCTTGAAATAAATATATTTTACGTTTCATTTATTACGCCTCTTTGGTTTTCCTTTTTTAGTTAATAAGTTTTTTATTTTTTCATGAGATGAAAAAAAGCCTAAACTTTTTGACCTCTGATATTAGTTCCAGTAAGAATAATTGAATTGCTAAAATCTATTACAATTACAATTTTTTTAATTTTAAGCGTGAGTGGAGTCTTTAACCTTCTCGGTTTATTATATAAGAAAGTCAAAATAACTTCGAATATTATAAAAGTTGTATGATATTCCCCTTTTTAAATCTTTCAAGGATGTAAATTTAAACATTTTCAGTAATAATATTTTACAGTTAAAAGAATAGTCAAAACCAACGCTTAGTTGAACAATTAATTTTAACTTGAAATGTCCAAAATTTTGCTGTTTTGTATTTACTTAAGTACAATATGGTAATTATCTAAAATGGCTGCTTTTCCGAATTTTCATAATTTGATTAAAGTTAATGCCAAACACAATTCTCTAGGACTCTAAGTAGCGAAATAACATTTTTGTAATGTATTGAAGTTTATTAACATTTTTTGACCATTTTCTTCCTAGATCATCACTAATCAATGTGTCATAGATTATTTTTTATTATCTTTTAAAATACATAATATGATCCATGAGATAAATACTGATAGTATTCAAGTTTCATTATAGCTTTGTTAAACAGATCAACTTGAAATGTAATTAATTTT
>JAUMHM010000031.1:12933824-12956221 GCA_032362435.1 Melikaiella ostensackeni
GAATATATGAAAAAATTCTAGACCCTAATGCCAACTCAAAAAACATCTTCTTTACAATTTTATACTTTGGGTCAATTAAAAACGATGTCTTTCAAAAAACCAGCAAAGATGTCCTTTGACATTATCGAGAATTCTTTTGTTAAATACCGTCTCATCTCGTTCTAAATTTCGGATGATACCGAACGACCTTTCCCAGAAAGTGATACATCAACCGAACTGTTTCAAATCAAATATTAGCAACAGTTTTTTATTAACCGAATATATGTTGTATATTTAAACAATAATAAATAAAAACTTTTGGGAAAGTAAAAGTGCAGTCTGCTTTTTCATTCAAGGAAAAAATTCGCCTTAATTGAGAAGATCAAAAATTAGTATTTAGTATTTTTTAGATACCATGCTTCTAGCACGATTCCAGACTCATCGCCTTTAGACATGAGTCTTTGGTAATTTATTTGACAAAAACCAAAAACCTGTTGAAGTAATTAAAGATATATTGCAAATATTCACTACTTGTGCCTTCGGGATATTTCATCGTCTTTCCGAAATTAAATATTTGCAACAGCTGTTTATCAATCGATTGTTTGTCATCTATTTAAACAATAATAAGTCAAATATTTGGGAAAGGTAAAAACGTATTTTGTTTTCTCAGTTCAGGGATTAAATGTTTGTAATATATTTAAACAGTAATAAATAAACAAAAATTCAAAACAGCAAAAACTGTGTCGGCTTTTGCCGTTGAATGTAGATATACCACATCTTTTTATAAAGGAAACCGTGGCTTTACGTATTTTTCGAGAACTCCCCCACCTCCCAGCAAATCAAAATACGCTGGGATTTAGGCTGAAGCTTTTCATAATTTTTGTAGCAAGAACTGTGAGCCCTATTTAATAACGATTATTGACTGATTCTGAATGTAGTGAGACTGATTGAATCTTTCAATAAAATCATCTAATTTTTAACTATTCCACTGCTGCTGTCGTTCAAGGTGGGCATTAGGGTGGGACGAAAATAAAAAGATCTGGATTTCGAAATCGCTGCAACGCGAAAAAATAGCGTATCAGAATCCCAAAAATAGCATTATTATTTTAAAATCGATGGGCATGCAGATTGGTTACCCGCGCTCAATAAAAATGTTTTAAAAATTCTGGTTTGCAGAGTTTTCAAATTTTCTGGAGTTGCAATTTTGTTTACGTATCTGGAGGTTAAAAAAGACTTTCCAATTTTTCTTAAATTTTAATTAATCATTTTCTAAGAGATAATTCCTATTTAATTCACCCCTGTTCTCGGAAGAAATTCCTAACACCTGTTTAAATAGGAGGTGAATTTTTTTGGTTATTTGAAAATTTTCCAGTGACAAAAATTAATTAAGAAAAAGATCAGCAACGCCCAGGAGCTGAAATTGGAAATACAGAGAATTTTAGGAAATTCAATTACGTATTTAGTGAAATGATCTTTATAACTTGTGGTTTAAACATTTTTCTGAGCATTTGTGAACCTTTTTAGCATAGGAATACACCCGGGAAAAAATCGACAAAACCCCGGAGTCGAAATTAGAATTAAAGCAAATTTTACAAAATTTTTGTATTTGGTATTTAATAGAATTATTTTCGAGTATCCGAAAAAATTCTTCTACTATTTACACAGGCGTTAAGAATATTTTCCGAAAACAGAATTTAAAAACTGTGCAAACGAGAAATTTTTTAAAGTTTTTTATTGAGCGCTGGTAATCAAGCTGCATCTCGATCGATTCCAAATCAATTATGCTTGTTTAGTATCCCAATACGCTACTTTTTCGCCTTGTAGCAATTTCGAATTCCAGAATTTTTGATTTTTGATAAAACTGATCATCTTTATGAATAGATTCTGACAATGAGCAGAAACCCCCGAACTGAAAACTCAAGCTGACCATAATAATGAGATAAACCTTTTTTTTATTTTCGAAGTGTCTCGGTAGCAGTGAAATATATTTTACAATGGTTATTTTATTACTACCGTTTGGAGTTTTCCTGGTCAACCCTTTTTCTCAGCAGACTGACAGTGGCACAGGCACCAAAGTAGCAGTGGGAACGTTCTTATTTCTCCGATAGTATATCATTTACGCCACGTACAACATGTACAAAGCGTACACCACATACACCATGTAAACAATGTACACCATGTACTCCATAAACACCTCGTAAACCATGTACACGTTGGACACCTTGTACAACTTGTACACCTCGTGAACAATGTACACCACCATGTACATCATGTACAACTCGTACATTATATACACGATGTACACCATGTACACTATACATACCATTTGCACCATGTTCATCATGTACATTATGTACACCATTTACACCAAGCACAACATGTACACTACGTATGCCATGTACAGTTGTACATCATGTACACCACCTGCAGTATGTACACTATGTACAATATGTACACCATGTACACTATGTACACCAGGTATAGACTATGCACACCATGTACACGTGGTACACCATGTACACCTTGTACATTATGTACACCATGTACACCATGTACACTATTTGCGCCATGTACGCCCTGTACACGATGCTAAATGATTTCAAACTGATAACAAAATTAATTCGAAGTGGTTGCAAAGTTATAGAAATAAACACTTTACGTCGATCATTGTAAAAGTTATTTAATCCTCAGATTTTATTCTCTATTGAAAACATCTTAAGTATCGATAAGATTTGGATTCCGTGAAATAAAAAAATGTATTATCTATTTTTGGAAAACTTACCTGTTCATTTCAGCAAATTGGACGAGTATACTGTAAAAAGTGTCACGGAAAACCTCTTTTTTTTAAACAAGTCCTGTACTTTTCATCATACTTTAAAACATTAACAATTCATATTCATTAAATATATTTAAATTAAACTAATATGTACTGAAGCTTCAAGTGAATATAATTTTTCATTGTTATGCTATGAACGTTAGTGGATAAAAAGTCTAGTGAAGGAACTAAGTATTAAATAGTTTTAAACAAGTATTGAACTAATGCAATCAAAGGACCCCGAGGTGAGCTGTAAACAAGCTGAAGACGAGCCGGAAACGACCCGAAGTTTATCCGATGGCAAGTAGTCAAGTAGTGTAAAGTTCACAAGAGTTACAAAACTACGAGAAAATTTTTCAAATTTTCAGTGGATTTATAAATTACTAAAAAGTTCCTTAAATTGAAGGTATCCAAAGGTTTTCGGACAAAATCCAAAAATTTATGAACTGTTCTTATACTAAATATGAAACTTTCTAGAATAAATCACTGAAGAGGGCCCATACATGGAGCCGAAACTTCTGATGGAAATTTAAATCTTCTTCATCATTTACGGACCCCAAAGACACAAAACCAAAAACTAGTAAATTTATAAATACCGGAAATGGTACGTATTAAAAAATTTATAAAATTCTTGGAATTTTTCGGTAAATTACGGTAATTTATCAGCAATTTATGGTAACTTATCACTTCGAGTTGGTCCAGTCATTATTCACTACTCACAATCAGTCTGTCAAGTGCCAACTCATAGTGAAGTGAGGTTATGATTCCGGCAGTTCTGCAAGTAATGTTGAATCGTAATGCGCAAGTGCAACAGCTAGAAAAAGTAATCTTTCTTAAAGCGCAGAAGCGCAGCAGCTAGAAAAAGTAGTTTTGTTTAAATAGCGCAAGCGCAGCAGCTAGATAAAGTCTTTTTATTACTACTTTTTACTATGGTTTCAGAATTGGTCATTTCCCACACACTATGCATGCCTCGAAAATCGAACATTCCATACTTGCGTTAAAAAAAGGCCTTTTCCATACATTTTAAGCGGAGTCCTTTTTATTAATCAATAGAGAAGCAAATTAAATGATATATTATATGTAGATTGTAGATGCTTAAAGGATAAAAGGAAAGGAATGAGCTCTAAAAAAAAAGGAACTTACACATTGGTGTATACGGAAATACGAGGTTGTTTATTATAATCATATTTATAATCAATATGCATCATGGCGAAGTGTCTTGTGTGTCGTGTACATACATCAGCATGTATTCTGTATATATGTATACATATATATTTTATACTTCTCTCTTGTCTTCCTCTATTTCATCAATACAGCTTTACGTTTTGCATGTGTATTTACATCAAAAGTCTCCTTATCGGATACTCGTTATATTCCTATTTATATTTTACCAATAAAACTAGTACTTTGTTAGGCGTGTTGTTGTCTAGCGTGTAAATATGTAAATGTGTTTGTGTGTATATATGTGTATATGTGTGTGTATATGTTTGTGCAGTGTACTTGTGTACATGACTCGCTGTGCATGTTTGTAGCGTGTAACAGCATTATCTACAGGACGTTTCTGAAATCAACGTGTCAAACTAATCAACAAGGGATTGTACAATATTACACGATAAAGTCTCAAATTTTTTATACACAATAATAATAATAATAAAGTGTCACTATCAGCGACAGCAATAATAATATCAATATAATATTTTATATGATAATAATAATAATAATAATGTTAATAATGACAATGACAAAATAATCATTCGCAATAATAGCAATATTATAATGAAAATCAATATATTTATAATATCAGTAATTGCAGTGGTCGGCCTATCTTACAATGAAAACAAAAGAACATCACTGACGCGTTAGACGTCAATTTTAAGTAAGGATTTTATCAAACAGATCCAACAAAAATAGGGAATTCGAGCTTATTTCGACCGGATTCGACTTGCGCGATTTGGCGCTGCGTTTAGGTACTCGAGCTCGAAGCAACAGAACAACGTTGCCGTGAAATTAATTAAACGTGAACGTAAACTTTAACGAAACCACGTCCTACCAGACGAGGCCCTCGCTCTGCATCTGGTGCGGTTCAGGAAATCCGCCCCCGGTGCCCCCTCCACCTGGGCCGCCCGCATTTCCACCCCCGCTGGGATTACTCTGTCCACCACCTATAAAAGAAAAAAAATCGTCACCACAATTTTTAGGGCTAATAGGGATTTGATTGACATTTTTCTTGTTCATGTATTTTAACAGATAAGTCTGGCCCCCCTAAAATTATATGACGTACTACTTTGTTATAGATTACTATTAAAGTTTTTCTAGTGTAAAACTGCTTCTCATGAAGAGAGTTTTCGATCAGCGCCCCGCCATCTGCTACCTAATGACAGCGATTCATTATTTTGTCATATGGGATTATGCAGCTTTATTTCTACTCTGAAAGTCACAAATGAGAGGAACTGTAGTATTTTTTTTATTATAAATGTGTATATATTTATGTTGACAATGCAATTTTTGCGTTTTTATTAAAATATAGCAAATGATATCCTGGTTTCCTAAATTGTGATAATGAAGTGGACTTGGAAATCAGATATTTTTACTCAAATTTTTTTGTACATGGAAATGAAAATTTTTGAAATATTTTGAATAAAATATATTTTTCATAGCCAAAAGTGTAATGTCTGTTTAATTTATCGTGTGTGAAAAGTATTGTGCTAGAAAAAAAACATTACTTGTTTCCAAAGTTCAATTACGTTCCGCTCTTTCTATGAGTTTTTTAATAGTTGAATAAAATCCCTGACGAAAGATTCGGATAGCAATACATTCCGAACCAATCCGAAATATGCCGATTCATTCCGAAATCTTTATCCGATCCAATCCGAACCAATCTAATGCAAATTTTCAATCCCTGTCAATCCGTACACCAACACCAAGTTCAATTTAATCTACATTTTAATCCTTTCCAATCTGTGCGTTCAATCCGAGAGCGGATTTATTCGGATTAATTGGAATTGCACGCACGGATTAAAAACGATTGAAAGGTGGGTTCGATCCTTTTAAATCCAAGTATGCAATCCGAATGAATCTGAGTTTGGATTCATTCGGATTGTACCTATGGATTGAAAAGGACTGAAATGTGGGTTCGAATCGAAATGGTTTGGTTGACGCATTGAGAAGAATTGAAAAACGGGATCTCCCGAAACTTTTAAAGTACATACATAATTTAGAACTCTTAATAGATTCAATTATTCTGGAGTTTTCTAAAATGTTCTTAAATATTCCGTAATTTTTATCTGTACCTAAAATTCTTTAAGCATTGTGGAATATTCCTGACTTTTTCAGAATATTCTGAAATGTTTCGAAATGCTCTGGAATGTTTTGGAATTTTCTAGAATGGGCTGAGGTAGAATAAGCTACAATGTTTTTGAAGAATCTGAAATATTGGTGAAACTTTATTGAGCATTCACAGAAAACCATTGTTGTAAAATTTGTTGCATCTCATTTGGAACAATGAAAATTTCCATTGTGCTTTCATTTGTTTTCGTGTCTAAAAAATGTTGCAACTCAAAACTACACCGAATTCAGCGTACTTTTGAGGATCGGCGTTTTACAGTGTTCTTTATTTCTAAGATTCTATGTAAATTCTAGAATGTTCTTCACTCTTTTAGAATACTCTAGAATATTCTAAAATGTTCCGGAATTTTCTAAAATATTTTTGAATATCCTTAAATGTTCTAAAACGTACTGGAATGAATACATATTCTAGACTTTGGGAATCCGTTGGAAATCCGATGAACTTTATGTTTTATGAATTAATGAATTTTTTATCTAAAGAGCCATCTCACTTATATAGTATAAGTATCAATTCCTAAACAAGATTAAAGACTCTTTTATACACATTTTTACACTGAAAAGGAAATAATAATTCAGACTGCCATCACCTCTAATAGAGTTAATTCAATCGTTAGCAAATCGCTTCGAAAATGAGGAGATCGCTAACAGATTTGCCTTTGCAGAGCCCAAGCGCAAACAAACGTCAAGGAGTTGATTCACCGTGTTGAGAAACGGCAGAGGGTCACAATGGCAATCAAGTCCCTGTATAATAATCGGGTCCATATTTTTATGGACTGCCCCCTATCCTGTAGCAGATTTCTTTTCTCCACTGTCGTCTTATACTTCTAACTCTTATTTTTATATTTTTTACCTGGAGGTGCTAGGAACTCGCCAGGGCTGCCGCCCGAGGGTGCTGGGGGCCCCTGACCTGGGGGCCCCGTGAGAAATTCCGGAGGTCCGCCTCCCGCACCAGGTGGAGGATACTCCCCTGCCACTGCCGCCGCGGCAGCCATTCCCGCTATACTCGCCGGGTCCAAACCTGTCATAAATAAATTCGCAACTTTTCAGAGAACGTCGAATCTTTGGCCATCTCCGAATAGGCTGGGCCTGTCGTCGCGGAATTTATCATTTGTTAACTTGATTTTAAATTCATTTTACATTATCGTTCAAATGATTTTTTGGAACTAATTACTTATTTAAGCAAATGAATAGGGTTGTGCTAAACTGAGATTCTGATTTTCATTTTGTTGCACACCCTTGCAAATTGTCTATGCAATTATCTATATGAAACCCATTTTTCATTCATTCGTGAGCAGCTGTTCTGCCGTTTTATTGAAGAAGGGAGTGTTTACGGTACACCGTCCAAAATTGTGAGAACACTTACAAAAATCTTATTAAAAATGCACCTGTCTTTCAGGACAGGTATACATATGCAAAAGACAGGTGTAATATTTTGGATTTCACTGTTTTGGAATCATCATCATAAATGTAGGAATGTTATTTCGCACCCATCATAAGATTCAGGGGCAAGAATTATTATCTAATATTGTACTATATATGTTAGAATCTGATGTTAGAAGTCAGAGTCTGATTCTGGATTTAGAATCTGTTTTTACAAACAGTTACAATCACATAGAGTCAAAATGTGAGTTTAACTCCACAGAATCTGATTTTGATTCTAAAATTTGACATTGGGATCAGAGCCTAAATGTAGATCCACAATCAGATTACGAAGTTTGAATCTGATATTGGAGTTACAATCTGATTTTGAAATCAGATTCCAATATTTGAGTCGAAATTTGATTTTGGATCCAGCAAAGAGGTTATAGAATTTAAAACTGCTTTTATAATAAGTTTCAGTCTGATACGTCAGAATCTGATTATAACTACCTATTGGACCTGCAATCAAATTCTGGAGTCTGAATTTGATATTAAATTCAGAATCTGACAGTTCGGGAATTCTGGTGTCAAAATCTGATTCTAAATCTGATTTGGAACCGTAAGTTAGATTTTAGTATCAGAATTTAATATTGCACATATACAATTGATAAACAATTGAAACAATTGCATGTGTAAGTTAAAGTGAATTGGAAGTCAAGTGAGAAAGCTACATAATCGACTTTTTGGTTTCAAAGTATGATTTTGAAGACAGAATCTGATACTAGAGATGCAATTTGATATTAAACTTAAAATCTGCTTTTGGTTCCATAATCAGATTCTGAAGTTTTCATCTGATGGAGTCAAATATTGCAGTCATAATCTGATTTTGGAATCAGAATCTGGTATTGTAGTTTAATTCTGATATTTGAGCCAGAAACTGATTTTAGTTCTAAAATATGATGATGGAGTCAGAATCTAATTTTGGTTCCAAAGTATGATTCTGAGGACAGAATTTGACACTAGAGTTACAATCTGATGTTCAAATCAGAATCTGAATCTTGTTTCACAATCTTATTCTATAAGGTTTGAATATGATATTGGATTCAAAATCTGATTTTCGATCCAAAATATGATTCTAGAGACAGAATCTGGTATTAGAAATACAATTTTGTATCGGAATTAGAATCTTATTTTGAACACACATTTAAATTCTGTTATCTGGGGTCAACTTCTGATATTGAAGTCCGAATTTGATGTTAGATTCACAATAGTAGATTTATTCTGATATTAGAACCAAAGTCTGATTTGAATCCACAATGAGAATTTGCAGGTACAGTCTGAATCTACTTTTCCAGTTACAATATAAGGTTGTAATCAAAATTTTCCTTTGACGTTTCAATAATAAAACAAAACCTTCATCAGTAAAACAGCGGAGCTGATATACAAGTATTTAGTATATGAGAAAAGGAGATAAACAGAAATCGTTACGATATCCGTATCATTTTTGAAGACATGAGAATAAAGGATGGAAAGAAAACATGTATTATTTAATCAGATATCATATTGCATGCTTGGGTAATTAGCGTGAGACTCACCAGGATTTCCAGGTCCACTAAAAGGGGGTCCATGAGGATGGGGTGGTGGGTGTCCGCCGAAGAACTCGTGATGAAACGCTACGGGTCCACCGTATCCAAACTCGAATTTGTCGGCAGCGAAGTATGGGAATCCTGGGGGCGGGCCATCTTCACCGCCCAGGGCCCCGTGGTTCAAGTTTAATGGGAATCCCCTCATCTTCCTGGTGCCACCGAAGAACGGACTTCTGCCCATCGACGTCAGCTGCTTCAACCTCCGCTCCTTACTCCTCTTGTTTTGAAACCAAACCTACGTCGAGGACAAAGAACAAAAAAAAACCTAAATGATGAGACTAGAGGGTGGAGTTACCAAACAATGATTCAGGGCAATAAAAATAATCAAAATCTTAGAATCTAATTAGAATGGAGGGCTAGACTTAAGGAAGTCTTATTTATATTCTGTTTGAAAAGTTTGCACTCTTATGGAGTCTTTTATTCGTGAATTAATTGAAAGTTTACCTGTATCACCCTCATAGGAAGCCCTGTTTCTTTGGCAAGGCTTTCCCTAATATGCCTGGTGGGTTTCGGAGTTTGCGAAAAAGCAGTCTTGAGGATCTCCAACTGTTTCGCCTTTATAGTTGTCCTCGGTCCCCGTCTTTTGGATCCCGCACCCCCATCACCGCTTCCGCCACCAGCACCACCGTCAGGACTCTTGTTCTCTGTCTGACTATCTCTAGTTTCCGGGTCACCGTCCAAGGAACCTTCAACAGATCAAAGCTAAATTCTCAAATCTCCTTTCTAAGAGAAATTCTTTGAACATCCTGCAGATATCCTCTCGTATCTTAAAGGACGTCTCCAACTTTCAGATGGGTTAATCAGTTGTGAATATCCCCACAAGAAGCCCCTTAAATTATACCAAACAAAATCCTAAAGCCGATTACTTTAGAAGAAAGGCAGACGAATCTGGTTTTGAAGATGATACAGATAACAGATGACTTCTTGACAGTTTAGATCAACGGAAAATAGGTAATATATCAACAATCGATTTAAATTGTTTAGAATCAGATTATATCAAACTTGACTGAAAAATCTCTACCAAGAAGTGTTTGTGGGCAAATATTCCAAATCTTGTGACTACTCAGCATAAAACTTGAAACTCATCTTGACCTCGACTTTTTTCCCTGCAGTAGGGAGTTTCGCATTGTCATTTTGATCACGCTACATTGAAACTCTGCGAATAGGGGCCGCGATGACTTCTTCAGTGGACAAACAGACGTCAGCAGGTAGGCGAGGATAAAGTTTTCCTTCTATCTTCATCGAGCCAACAACCACGTTCCCCGGAAGCATCGAAACCCCATCGGATTATTATGGCTCCCCGTTGAAACGTATAGGGTCTACGATAATCTATACCAGGGAGGTCTTAACCACGGGACAAAGAAAATGTTTGGACAGTGTCACACCACACAACGGGGCACCCCTTAAAGACACCCTTGTATGGTGGAAGTTGTACGAGTTGCGAGTAACCACCAATCCATTGTCATGCCGATAAAAGAGCAGGGAGCGAATAATGTGGGGCGTAAGAGACCTGCACTTTATAATCGTTTTTCCACGCCAGGTTACCGCGATCACCTTTTTCCAATCTCGTTTCTGTCTCGCACAGAAGTAGCTCTATGGTTTATGCCATCCTGTTTTTTTTTTTTTTTGACAGAAGTCTCTCGTCACTCATCTGTCATCGCTCTTTTTCATTCGCGAGTTTTTTAAAATACAGCTAAAATAACAAACTCTGATGACTGACTTTTTGAATATATAATTATTCATATGAATAATCTAGAGGTAATTTCGTTGGCCTTGTTAAATATTTTTATGTAGTTCGCGAATCTAGAACCATCGGGTTCTATCTTGAATTTTAGAAGTCACTTGATTTTTATTTGTTTCTTATTACTTCGCATAGAAAACAAATGGAAATCAAGCGACATTCAAAATTCAAGATGGAACCTTATGGTTTTATGGTCACAAGTTTCTGATATAAGAAAAAAAATTGACTTAAACAAAATCGTTGTTCCAAATATTTTCTTAACTGTTTTACGTATCTATAGGAGAAAATAGATGTTTCAAAAATCAATTCTGTTAAAGAGTGAACACTGGATCGGGAAACCGGGAAATCACTTTGAGTTTTTTGAGACTCTGAAAAACCCGAGAAATAACAGTAAATTTATTTTCTGACCGCGAATTTTCATAAATCTTAGTTTTAATAGAAAAACTAATTCAATCACTTTAAATGTTACTTGATACCATACAAAACAACGTGAGATTGGAAGAATTCGTTTTGGAATATTTAAAATGGCTACGAATCCAATGGGAAATTTCACAGTTTCAAGCAGTACTAATTCTGAATTATTGAATTTTAAAATCTAATTGGAAAATCGTTCATTTCTCCAGGCTTGAATTAGGCAGTTTTAATTATTAGAACTTATTAAAAACTCTTCATTTTCATTTGTTTATTTCGGATCGATCTTAAACATTCAGAATAAAATGTACAAAAATATTTGGTATCAAATTTAAATTTCTCAAAATTTGTAAATTTAGAAATTAAAGCCTTAATAGTCAAAGAAAATGTAATTCATGTTGACCAATCCATTTCAAATCATGCAGTGAGGTCCAGCTCAGGGTGTCTGAATGATTTGGTGTTTGGATATATAATTCTATAGTGAAAATAAAGGAACACGTACTCGTATTTCATAGTTTGTTCAAAATTTTCTTTTTTGATTTGTTTACCAAACAAATAGTGTTGACCAAAAGAGTGAAAGGTTGAGTTTAGTTGACTCTTTTCTTTTTTTCTCTCTTTTTTTCTTTCTTATATAAATGTCTCTAATGAGCCGATCACACTGATTTTTGAAAACATACTTTTCTCGTTTTAAGGCCTTTTCTGCAATTCTATTACACAAGATGACTTCGTTTGAATTTATGTTTTTAAAGATTTTTTCATATGTATAACATAAGTTTCAATTTTAAAATATTCAAGAATAAATCTAAGGCTACAAATTGGACAACTAACATTTTTTTAAAGCTCAACAATTAAACAATTGCCTATTTAAAGCATTTCAAATTTTAAAATTGAATTGTGGGAATATTCCTAATTGTATAAATACAATTTCAAATTGTCAAGTATTTTAAATCTAAACTTGCAAGGTCATCAAACTAAAGAACTCAAAATTCGACGCGCATGCTTAAAATAAACAGTTCAAATCTGAAAACGTTGTTCGATATTTAATTTTTTTTTAAAGTTAGTAGCTTAATATTGAAAATTCAAGTAAAGAAATATGCAGAAGGCAGAATGTATCCAGAATTTCTGTCACAACGCCACAGAAAACATTTTTCAAATATGTGAAACCGAGCGTAAAACTAATCAAAAATTTGTAAACAAATTGTATAAATGACATTTTTCCCCCTTCATTTTACGGAAATTCTGCTTCTTTCACTTCAGTAATTCAAAACTTCGAATTTAAAAATTCGTAATTATGACATAGAATCCATTTCAAATCAGGCAAGTTCTACACTTCAAGTCGCAAAATCTCTCAGCGACGAAATATGTTGTTCTTCAGAAGAAAATAGGCAACACGAATTTTCCAATACGAGAAAAAAAATGTTCACGATGTTACGAGTATTTGAATTTTGACGTGTGTTTTTTCAAAAATCATACATTTTTCTTTGATATTCTATAGTTTTTGATCTAATGTAGATATTCCTATTTTCTTCTCTTATTCTAATGTGTTTGACTGTACTCTTTTGAAATCCGTCGGAAAATTTGAAAAGTGTTCAAAACTACGAAAGTGGTGACGATTTGTTTAATGATATAAAAAGTCGATTCTCACAAAAAACTCACACTTATATTTTTTACCAATTTCTATGAGGAAAGCATCCTGTAAGTTTTATGCTAGCTAAACCATTTTTGTGGCCAGGAGAATTTTTCCTTTAAAAACGAATTTTCGCATTTTTCTCGGAAACAATGAAAGGTACAAAAAAATGAAGATAAAAGTTTGCACATCTAAAAAACTTCTACAAAAAATACTTCTTGCTCTTTCGTGATATCTAGCATCGCTTATACGAAAAAAATTCGAGAATTATATTTTCAGAAGAAAAAATTTCTGAGTCACGAAAGTGTTTAGGCCGCATAAGACTGATGGGATGCCTTTCTTATATTCAAAGAAATTGAAAAAAAAAATATTGCAAAAAATATAAAAGGCGGAGTTTTGCAGAAAATCTTCTGTATTATTTTCTTGGAATTTTGAAATACATAAAAAGAATATTTTCTGGAAAACCCCACCTTTTTTATTTTTTCTAAGTTTTTGCTTATACAAAGGTCATTCAAAAATCATTCGAAGATTACCTGCGAATTCTCAAAAATTGACAGAATTTTTTTTCAAAATGCAGTATTTTGCGAACAGACGTAGGTATCAGGATTTAATTTTTTTATTCGACTTGAGAATTCTTGCTCTTTCAATTGATCTCAAAAAATTTAAATTTTCGAAAAATGACAAAATGGTGGCTGTGCTTCTAAAATTCTTTAAAGTTGATTTTCTTAAAAATTCTACTTTTTAAAATTTTCATTTTTTTTCTAGAAATAGATGGTAATATTTTCTACATATTTTCTTAGCGAGGATTCTCACGTCAAATAAAAAAAAATCGTGAATACCTAAGCTCGTTCGCAACATATTACATTCTGAAAAAAATGTCTGTCAATTTTTGAGAATTCACAGATAATCTTCGAATGATTGTAACGAATCAAAAAAAAAAAATTTTAATCAAACTGTGAAATACGTGTTCCTTTATTTTTAATATAGAAATTATAGAACCGTATATCCAAATACCAAATCATTCTGACACCATGACCTAGACTTTTCTTGAAATTTTGCATGATTTGAAATGGAAATGGTCTCATGACAATCAAAATTTATTTTACATTGAAAGCCTTAATAGCTGCGCAACTTTAAGTTTGATAGAATATTCTGAGGTATTCTAGAAGTTTCTTGAATTTTCTGGAATATTCTGGAAAGTTCTGAAAATTTTACAACTTTTCCAGAATACTTTGAAATGCTCTGTAATTATCTCGAAAATTCTGGAATATTTTCAAATATTCTGGATTGTTCTAAAATTTTCGAATAGTTGTTTAAATGTTCGCGAATTTTTTAGAGTATTGCGGAGCGTTCTAGAATGGTCTTAACTTTCTTCAAATAAAAAGTGTTCTAGAATGTTCTAGACTATTCTTTAAGAAGTTTTTAATATTAGATTAGATTAGATTAGATTTTTATTACATGCTCGGGTTTTCACATATCTAAAATCCCCCTTCCCACAGGAGATCATCAGAGATTGAACCTTTTAGCTCAAATCCCTTCCCAAAATTCCCAATCACCCCAACCCTCATAATAAAGCCTTCAAGCAATGTCTGACGTACTCAATCCTGTGGGTTTTTTAAATCTCTAAGAAATCCCCTACCGTCTGCAGTCGGATTTTTATCAGAGGCGCTCGTATTCACCTGAACGTTAGGTCAGGGGAGTGGAAAACTGCAGAAAAACAAAACTCCCGAGAGTAACCGGTTACTGACAGACGAGTTTGGATGTAGACATTTGATAGCGCCGAGCTGCCCCCTCCTCATCCAACCTCGGCGTCAAACCTCCTGCTCGACATTAGTTTAACGCAGGGAAAACATGACTAAGCGAGAATCCCGAACAGTCAGTCACCCATCCGAGCGCTAACCGTGCCCGTCCGTGCTTAACAGTCAAGATCTCGACGAGTCGAGAATCACCACCCAGCTACTGCCATCGGTAAGTTTTAAATATATAATAAGTAGAAAAAAGTATGTGGAATTGATTAATTATGAAATGAATCCTTCAAAATTATATAATTTTATTTCAAAATAGAGGAAACAATTTTGAATAGAAAATGTTTCAATCATAACAATTTTCAGATTGGAAAATTCAATTTTTTTTTCAAATTCAGATTGTTCAAAACTGGGCAACGATTATGAATTCACTATACATTAAATATTTTTAAAGAATTTACAAAAATAACCTCCACAACTTTGTTTTTACAACTTCAAGTTGTACGACTTAATATTAAAATAATTTTCATTACTTCTTTTTCAATTTGCTGAATTCTGATTGCCCTGAATATAAATTTATTCAATTTTGAGTGTTTTAATTTTGAATCAACTTGGATTGAAAGTGTTCAATTTGAATGATTTTTGTGGTGAAGTGAAGACCTCGAAATAAAAATTGCGAAATTGTTCATTTTTGACAGCTTCTACTTTAGCACTTTAGAATTGTACAATTTTAATATTTTTTTTCATTCGGAGATTTTCTCATTTTGAAAGCTTCGTGTTTGTACAATATGCAACGTTAAAGTTTGAAATTGCTTACTTTCAATGCCTAATTTTCAAGCTTCAGAATTTAAAGCAACAATATGAAACAATTTTTAGATTTATTCTGTATTAAATTCGTTAATTTGGAGATTTTTTTTTGAATATGTACTTCAAATTATACATTTCTTAGTTTTAAAGGTTTGAATTAAAAAATCTAAATAACTAACAATTAACGGGACATTTTTTCTGAGTCTTGAGTAGCCACCCTGTATTATGTTGCCCACAACAAACTAACCAGACTTTGTATAATGCATCCAGCTTTCGTTTTGAATTTCTGATTAATTGTTTCTGGTTCTAAACTGGTTGCTCAACATTTCTAAAAATATTCTTCCATTAATAAATCATCTGTTATTTGTTATCTGTTACATTATGTGATGATATGTATAACTAATAAAAATATCTGAAATCTTGTATATTTTTTTATGATATTCGCACCTTGTCATTATGAAGATAGTAATCGTAACGGTATGGCGACTATGGCGCTTCACTTACCTTGATCCTCGGAATCCTCTTGCTTGCAAGTGTCACTTCCGAGAGGTAAATCGCCAGCGTGACCAACACCCTGGCTACCCGGACCACCAGATCCCAAGTTGTGTGGTCCCAGGTGGGGTCCACCAACACCTCCATGATGTTGGTGACCAACACCACTACCATCATCCTCCTCGTCTTCTGATCCTGAACCCATCAAAGAGTCTCCTCCTGAAAAAACAACAAACAATATTTTTCATTAGATTAGAAATTAGTTAAATAATTAAAGGAATGAGAGACACGAACTATCCGTATTTTTTCAGTCCTCCATAAAATCGCTTTTCCAGCTGGTATCAAGGTTTGTAGCAGGTTATGCTAATGGCTATTAGAAATCGTAAAAGGTCCAAGGACAGGTACCATAATTGTTAGGTGATGATAACCCTACAGCAAAGATGAAAATTTTTTTTCTAATAGAACATAATAACTTCATCGTAAACCTCATTTACGAAGAGTTGAGGGCAACAAGTGCGTGTAAAACTCTGATACGCACTAAAACGTCAATTATTCGTTGATTATGGGGGCTTTGAATATAATTCACTATGAGTGAAATTATTATCAGTAACATTTTCGAACAGACGTCTGGGTGAGATGATATTCCATATTAAATGAGTGATATGGATCATGAGCATTGAGCAAGATATCGATTGATATAAAATCAGATGTGTAATAGTGGAAGGCTTAATTAAATTATAATGAAAGTCTCTTATTTAGACGTATATCATACTAAAATGTCAGAAACTGATTGGAAGAATTAATTCTTTTAACTTCAAATCCAGTTTCTACAATCACAAAATACACTAAGAAAAATGTATTTATGTCCTATGGATAAAAGATTTCCTCAGTTTATGAATGGTGCCTAACTTTTTCAATTGTTGTACACTTTAGACGACTTTTTGAAAATAATTCTTTAGATAATATCACAGAAAACCCCAAAGACCATTTTTAGCCGAAAGTGTTTTAAAACGCTGCAAACAAATGACAGCCACATTTACTACATTGAACCACATTTAAGACTTTTTAATGTAGTTTTCAAATGTCCGTAGCATTTCAAGTCAATTTTTTGTTAAACAATTTGTTCTTTTATTTACTTTGTTTGCAGTCATCTTGTAAGCCCTTTCACACTGCAATCACTCTTAATCAGAGACTTTTAAATTATAATTGAAAATAATTCAAACTGTTATATTTATAGTACGTTAATATTAAATCCATTCCTAATCTGCTGCAATTAATTGCGTACCTTATCCTTAAAGGCTTCCGAAAATCATTTCAAAATTAACCTCGTTTCTAATTAGAATTTTTCAAGTTTCTGTTTATTTGAATTTTTAAATGCTTGCTCTTATACTTTGAAATTGCACAATTTTTAAAATATAACAAAAGTAGTTTTGACCAAAAGAGTGAAAGGTTGGTTTGGTTGACTTTTATCTGTCCCTTTTTTCCTTTATTATATAATTGTCTCTCATGAGCCGATCACACTGACTTTTGAAAACATACTTTTCTCGTTCTAAGGCTTTTTATACAATTCTGTTAACACACGATGACTTTGTTTGAGTTTATTTTCTTAAAGATTTTTTCAAAAATACACTCAAACCCCCATATAAGCCCATCCGGTTTACGCCTTCCTAGAACTGCTGACCGACTGCTGGCCACCACAGTTTCTCAGCTTGCGGGGCGAGAGACGGAGACGGTGTTCAACCAAGCGTGAAGAACCAGCAGCGTATAGATAAAGGCGCAGTGCGCGTGTACTCAGGTTCGAACTCACGTTCGGAGATTGTGTGATACTAGGAAATGGTTCACACGTCCCTGACCGTTTACGTTTCAAGGGATCCGGTTTAGGCCCAAGGCCAGTGCGAAGCAACTTCCGAAACTGGGCTTATATCGGGGTTTGAGTGTATAACATAAGTTTCAGTTGGAAATATTTAAGAATAAATTTACGAGTAAGGCTTCAAATTGGAGAACTAACATTTTTTGAAGCGTAACAATTAAACAATCGCCTATTTAAAGCTTAAAATTGAAAACGCAAGTAAAAATATATGCAGAATAAGGCAGAATGTGTTCAGAATTTCTGTCACAATAGCCACAGAAAGCATTTTTCAAATATGTGAAACCGAGCGTAGAACTAATAAAAAAGTAAACAAATTCTATTAATGAAATTTTTTTCCCTTCATTTTACTAAAATTCTGCTTCTTTCACTTCAGTAATTAAAAATTCCGAATTTTAAAATTCGTAATTATAGGATAGAATCCATTTCAAATCAGGCAAATTCTACACTTCAAGCCGCAGAATCTTTCAGCGACGAAGTATGTTGTTTTGTAGAAGAAAATAGGCAACACGTATTTTTCCAATACTAAAAAAAAATTTCTACGATGTTAAGAGTATTTCAATTTTGTCGTGTATTTTCGAAAAAAATCATACATTTTTTCTTTAAAATTCTATAGTGTTTGATCAAATTTAGATATTCCAATTTTATTTTCATATACTGATGAGTTTTACCGGTTTCTTTCGAAAACCGTCGGAAAATTTGAAAGTTGTTCAAAATTACCAAAGTGGTGACGATTTGTTTGAAGATATAAAAAGTCGATTTTCACAGAAAACCCACAACTTTATTTTTCGCCAATTTTTTATGAATTCAGCTTTCTATAAGGAAGACATCTTGTGAGTTTTATGCTGGCTTAAGCATTTTTGTGGCAAGGAGATTTTTTTTCCTTGAAATCGAATGTTTGCATTTTTCTTGGAAACAATGAAAGATACAAAAAAAAATAAGGTAAAAATTTGCAACACTAGAAAAGTTCTACAAAAAATGCCTCCTGCTCTTTCATGATATCATGCATCGCTTATATGAAAAAAATTCGCAAATTATATTTTTAGGAAAAAAAATTCTCTGAGTCACAAAAGTATTTGGATCGCATTAAACTGTTAGGATGCCTTACTTATATTCAAAGAAATTGAAAAAAAAAATATTCCAAAGAATATAAAAGGCGGAGTTTTGCTGAAAATCTTCTGTATTTTTTTCTTCGAATTTTGATAACATGAAAAGAAGATTTACTGAAAAACCCTACCTTTTTATTTTTTGCATTATTTTTTTCAAGTTTCTGCTTATATGAAGAAGGCATCCTATTAGCTTTATGTGGACTAAACCATTTTTTAATCGAGGACAATTTTTTTTCTGAAAATATAATTTTCGAACTTTTCTCGTAAACGTTGCAAGTTGCAAGATATCACAAAATAGCAAAAGACATTTTTTATAGAACTTGTCTAAATGTGCAAAACTTTCTTGAATTTTTAAAAATCTTTTGTTGTTTCCGATAAAAATGCGAAAATTTGATTTCATGAAAAAAAATTCTCCTGACCACAAAAATTGTTCAAAGCGCATAAAGCCTACAGGATGTCCTCCTTATAGAAGGCCAAATTCAACAATAAATTAGCAAAAAATACACTCAACTCTGGATTGAAGTCATCTGGGTTTATGTCCAACCTAGAATATCTGCCGGCTCGCATTCGTGGATGAGGGGTCCAAGACGCAGGGAGAGGATTGCTGCCGTCTTGCATTCGTTGATACGGGGTCCGAGGGGCCGAGAGAGAGGCGCGCGAGCTCGGCGGAGTGACGCAGTTCCCCCTGACTGTTTACACCATAGAAATTCTTGGAACCAAGTCACGGCCATCGAGACCATACCCGATACTGGACATAAATCCAGAGTTGAGTGTACAGGTGTGGATTTTTTGAAAAAATCGTCTTTTTAAATGGAAATTTTTTTTTCTCATACTGGAAAAATACGTGTAGCGTAATTTCCTCTAAAAAACAACATTTTTCGTCGCTGAGAGATTCTGCGACTTGAAGTGTAGAACCTGTCTGATTTGCAATGGATTCGATCTTGAATGATTTTTTATTGGAATTCTTTAAGAATGAACAATTTTATACGCTTTAAAAAATAAAAAAACTTTCAAATTTATCCAGAATTAATTGAATAAAAATGGTATGTTTTTAATTTTTCAGTGTGACGTCTTGAAAGGTAAACCATTAAAAATTTGAAGCATTCACAGTTAATAACAAAATTCTAAGAAATTAAACAAAAAATTAGCTTCATGAATCAAAAACGACCAAATTTGGACAAGCATACATGCAAATACTTTCATTAAAAAAAAAACAAACAAACAAACAAACAAACAGAAAATTAAAGAAAGAGAAATAAAAAGGAATACAAGGAATACATTTCACGTTTTCTGAAAATCTTGTCAATTTTTCATTCAGTCTCGAGCGCGCCATTAGTCAAATCACATTGTTTGTTTATTCTACACACTGTCGTAGCAAGCAGGCCGATATATTATCGAGTGCGGCTTTTTCTTTACGAAATGCGAGTAGTGCAAAAGGACCCATTTGGTTTGAAACTTTGAACTCAGAATCGGTGTCGATTGACTTCTCACTTTACGTTTTCTCGAAAGGGTGCGCCGGCGTCCGTAAATCTCTCTCGTCCGACGGAATGTGAGAAAAGTCGACTTTTCGAGTCCCGAAGTCCTTTTTTTTTCTTTTTTATTCTCGAGTAGGGGGCGGCCTGTTCGAAAGGATCAGGGGTCGAGGAGGAGGGGAAGCGGGTCACAGTTCAACGCGTTCGACGCGAGAAATTTTACGGACAGTCTCAACCACATTTTTCATTCAACATTCACTTCACAATTCTAAAATAAAACTTTCTTTCTTTCGAATTTATTTACTTTTTTTCACATTCAGGTAAAAACTTAATCCTTCCAATATTTATATATAAAGGTCAAAGTTTTTTTTAATAGAGCCAAAATTGACTAAAAAATAATAATGATCATAATTAGAAATGAGAATGTGTAATTTGCAAACTTTATTGTCAAATTTCTCCATTTTCGAAGTTTGATATACAGGACTTATTCAGAGGTTTTAAATTTGAATTTATTTAATTCTGAAGAATTTAGTTACAAACGCTTTATATTTCTAGGACTTATAATTGTAAACTGAAAATCGAATTTGAAAGTCGATGCTACTCTAAGACTGCATTTTTGCACTAAAAAGCAAATTTTTAACCATAAAATTTTGGATATTCAAATTTCAAATTGTTTAAACATGGAGGCTTTTATTTTGGTATTGTACAGTTTTGAGACTTAAAATGTCATTTTTAATATTTCAGTCATTCACTTTTGGACACTTTCGCAGTTCAGAATTTTTTAGTTTAAGAAGATTTCAATTTTACGTTATTATATGGGGAATACTTTTAATGCAAAACAAACTATCCTGTAAATTTTTAATATTTGAACTTGCAATTATTTGTTTCTAATAACTAATTCAATTTTGTTTAATTACACTGTCCTACACGATTTTGTCTCCACAGAAAACCATTGGTGTGCAATTTGTTGCATCTAATTTTGAACAATGAAAATTTTCATTGTGCATTCATTTGTTTTCGTGTCTAAAAAACGTTGCAACTCAAAATTGCACACTTTTGCTCCAGCAACACCGGGGGTTGAAGTAGTTTCACCCTGCTAAAAACAAACTTCCATTTTGAGTGCTTCAATTTTAAATTCAGTTTTAATTAAATTCAGTGTATACGTCCTCATTTTTTAGGGCTCTAGTCTTAAAATTGGAATGACTGGGAAAACTGTTTGAAAGTCGAGAATAAACCGGAAAATATCCAAAAATTTTCTTATGGGATTTGAGCATTTTTGTCAAATTATTATGAAGAATCTATTATGAAAACATGATTTTTGAAACCGTAACTGCTACTCGATGACGGCAAACGAACCACAAAAGAAACAAAAATTCAATCAAAACGAGTGAAATGTCAGGAATTTCAACTTGGCCGAAACTCTTACTAATAGAAAGATATTTCTTAGAATCAAAGAAAATCTCTTTGAACCAACTAAACATTCCTTTACTCCAAAAAATTTTCCATTAATTAAAAAAATCCTCTTCTCGACAGCATATAAAACAAATATTTCTTTTAAAGAAATCTATTTCTGAGTGTTAATTCACAAAGGATTATTATATTTAAAAATAATAATATGACCAATCCCTGAATAAGAATTACCCATCTTTGATCCAATGAAATCTATTCGCTAAGCCTATTCCTCAAAGCTTAAACCCAAACCTACATTGTTATGATGAAACCGGTTTCTGCGAAAGCTGAGTCGAATTTTCAAGCGAAAAAAGCAGAGCGCGTAAAATGGGTAATTAATCACAAGAAAGAAACGTGTCAAATATGAGGTTCTGTGTCGAATCACGAGAGCCACAAAGATCGCCGACCTTCTGAGTTTGGACTCGAGCCCTTTTTTTCTGGGGCTTTTTTACAAGGTTTCTATCATTTCAGTTTGCAATCACAGCCGATATAAAAAAGATGTATCGGCAAATAAAAGTTCACGACAGTGACAT
>JAUMHM010000031.1:12969080-13006649 GCA_032362435.1 Melikaiella ostensackeni
ATTTAGAAAAATTCAAGAGAATTCAAAAACAATTTAATGAAATGCCAAAGAATTCAAGGTGAGTTCAATGGACTCAAGGGTAAATTCAAAAAAAAAAACAATTAAAAAAATAAAAAAAATCCAGAAAATTGAGTAAAATTTAGGAGAATTCACGTAAATTAAAAAAAATCAAGCGAATTCAAAAAAATTCAGGTTGAATTCTAAATGAATTCGACTACAATATATCGATTGACTACCAAATGTGGCTTCCACTAGATTAATAACCTACCCGATAGAGTAAGACCACATCGTCTGGAATCGAAATGTTTGATGGATTAGCAACAACACTGAAATATCCCAGGAATTCTTGTTAATTAAATATTGAAGCTGGGAAAAATTTATCAATAATAAATTTAGCTCTCAGATTTCATAGCAGAGAGCTGAATTAAAATAATTCACTCCATGGGAATGTTAGGTATTAAATATTCGAGAGAAATTTTGCAATTTTAATAACGCTTGCATCGATATTTTATACTTCATATAGTCGACATCCCTTTAATTACTTTTATCACATAATCATAATATGAATAATGAATTGGAAGATTTAATCGTCATAAATGTTTCAAAAACAGTATTGTACGATATTATAAAAAGAAAAGTTTGAGTAAATGTTTTTTGAACAGTGAACTTTTTACAAGATAACAAGAAAACTATTCACAAACACAGGACTGCCACTGCCTAATTTACTTAAAAAGTGACCTATTTAAATCGAACAATTGACTAAAAGTGATAAATTTCCAACCCAAAAAGTTACTAATGTGCATTATTAATGTAACTCAATGTTCTTTTGATTTTTTTTTAATTCAAAACAACTCGATGAAATTTACAAGGAGTCCTGGTGAATTTTGACGAATTCAGGATACATTTATAAAAATTTAGAGTTAATCCAAAACAATTCAAGTTGAAATTAAAAAAATTAATATTAGTTCCAATAAATTTAGAGTAAATTTAAAAGAGTTCAAGGGCATTCAAGAGACTTTGATGAAATTCATAAGAATTTGAGTGAAATGAACAAAAGTACTTCAAAAGAATTGAAGTAAACTGCAGAAAAATATTTCAAAAAACAATAAATGAAATAAAATTTGAGTGAACTAAGAGGAACTCAAAGGAAATGGGAAAAATTCTATGAAATTTATATAAATTCAAGATGAATTTTTAAGAAATATTTTTGAAATTCATTGAGTTAATCAAATTTGGCGTGTATTTAAAACATTTCAAGGGAATTCAAAAAGAATCTAATGAAATTCCTACGAATTTGAGGTGAGTTTAAAAGAGTTTAGGGTGAATTCACAAAAGCTACTTAAAAAATAAAAAATAAATCCATATAATTGAGTAGGATTGAATGAATTTAGAAGAATTCAAGTGAATTCAACAGATTTTGATACTGAATTTGAGTGAATTGAAAAAAATTAATTTTTATTGAATTGAATAAATTGGTGGTAAACAAAATTCAGGGCGAATTCAACAGAATTGTAGTAAATTAAACAACAATTCTAAAAAGAAATAAAAAAACAATGAATAAGATAAAATCTGAGTGAATTTAGAGGAATTTAAGGAAAACAAGACTAATTCGATGAAATTGATAAAAATTCAAATAAATTGAAAACAATTCAAAAATATTTGAAGGGTACATTGAATACATGAAATACAGAGTGATTTGCAGAAATTTAAGGGAATTCAAAAATATTTTGATGAAATGCCTAAGAATTTAAGGTGAGTTTAAAAGACTTGAAGGTTAATTCCCAAAAACTATTTTTAAAATCCATACAACTGAGTAGAATTGAGTGAATTTAAAAGAATTCAAGTGAATTAAAATAAATCAAGGTGGATTCAAAAGAATTTAAAAAAATTCTAGTTGAATTCCAAGTGAATTCGAATGAATTGAAACGAATTCAAAAGATACAAAATATTCCATTGACTTCAGTAAAATTGGAGTGAATTTAGAAGAATTCTGAGGAATCCAAGAGACTCTGATGAAATTCATAAGAATTTGAAAGAATTAAACAAAATTACTCCAAGAGAACTGAAATTTAAAAAAAATTGAAAGAATATGAAAATGAAAAAGCCAATGAATAAAATGAAATTCGAGTAAACTTAGAGGAATTTAAGGAAAATTTGAAGAATTCGATACGATAATCTTTAAAAAAATGAAAAAATATTTAAATAATTCATTGAATTCATTAAATTTGGAGTGAATTTATAAAAATTCAAGGCAATTGGAAAAGAATTTGATGATATCCCGAAGAATTCAAGGTGAACTTAAAAGACTTACGGGTGAATTCACAAAACCTATTGAAAAAATCAAGAAGATTCATACAATAGAATAGAATTGAGTGAATTTGGAATAATTCAAGTGAGTTCAAAAAAATTCAAGCAGATTCAAAAAATTCAAAATAGTCCATTGACTTCAGTAAAGTTGGAGTGAATTTAAGAGAATTCGAAGAAATTCAAGAGACTGTGATGAAATTCATAAGAATTTGAAAGAATTAAACAAAATTACTTCAACAGAACTAAAATGAATTGAAAAAAATCCAACAATAAAAAACCAATAATTGAAATAAAATTCGAGCGAACTTAGAGAAATTTAAGGGAAATGTGAAGAATTCGACGAAATTGATAAGAATTCGAGATTAAATTGATAGAAAAAAATTCAAGATGAGCTTTAAAAAAATTTCAAAATATTTGAAAAATTCATTGAATTCATTAAATTTGGAGTGAATTTAGCAAAATTTAAGGGATTTCAAAAATAATTTGATGAAATGCCTAAGAATCCAAGATGAGTTTAAAAGACTTAAGGGTAAATTTTTAAAAAATTCATCGAATTGAGTAGGATTCAGTGAATTGAGAATTCCGATTGAATTCCAAATGAATTCAAATTGAAAAAAAATTCATAAGATTCAAAATATTCTATTGACTTTAGTATAATTAGAGTGAATTTAGAAGAATTCTAAGGAATTCAAGAGACTCAGATGAAATTCATAAGAATTTAAAAGAATTAAACAAAATTACTTCAAGAGCACTAAAATAGGAAAAAATTGACAAAAATTAAAAAATTAAAAAAACCAATCAATGGAATAGAATTCGAGTAAACTTGGAGGAATTTGAAGAAAATGTGAATAATTCGATAAAATTGCTTAAAAAAGTTCAAGATGAGCTTCAAAAGAATGAAAAAATATTTTTGAAATTCATTGAATTCATTAAAATTGAAGTGAATTTATGAAAATTCAAGGAAATTCACAAGGAATTTGATGAAATGCCTGAGAATTCAAGGTGAATTCAAGAGACTTAAAGGAAAATTCACAAAAACTATCTTAAAATCAGAAAATCCATGTAACTGAGTAGAATTGAGTGAATTTAGAAGAATATAAGTGGATTCAAAAAACTTTGATGAAATTAATAAGAGTTTGAGTGAATTGAATTTTTTTAAAATTCCATTGAATTGAATATATTGGGAGCAATCAAAATTCAGGGCGAATTCAACAGAATTTAAGTGAATTGAACATCAATTTTAAGAATAAAAAATAAACAATGAATAATTTGAAATTTAAGTGAATCTAGAGGATTTTGAGGGAAATTAGAATTTGATAAAATTGATAAAAATTCAAGTAATTAAAAACAATTCAAAAATATTTAAAAATTGCATTGAATTCATGAAATTCAGAGAGATTTAGAGAAATTTAAATGAAATTCATGAATTTCATTTGAAAGTAATTTATTTATTTATTTATTTATTTGAAGGAAATCCCAAAGAATTCAAGAAAATTCAGATATAGGTATAGACCTGAATTCAACAGTGGTTAAACCTTGGGTTCTCTGTTTAAATTTATTGAAAGGAAAGTGACTAAAGTGATATTTTCATTTAATGAAGTGACTATAGTGACATTATCTTTAAAAAGTGACTAAAAAGTGATTTCAGAAAAAAAGTGACTAAAAGTGACTTAAGTGACTGTGTGACAGTCCTGCAGACAGTAAATACTATCATTAAAGATTTTTGAATTGCATACTCATATTCATCAATTTTGAAAGATAGATATCTATGTTTCAATGAAATCAAAAATTGAGAATTCAGGAAATTCATAAAATTTTCTCTATTGGAAAATAGCATCAATCAATGAAAAAAATGCCACTAGATTACAAAAATTTTTTAAATAATAATTTATTTTCGGCGCCCTAATTATTCTTCAAATTTTTTTCGAAAAATAATTATTTTTCAAATGATGGATTCAGACAAAAAATAGGATGGGAAATAATATAAAATTGATAGGGTTGAATGAACTGGTATAATAGATTCAGAGATTCGTTGGTAACAAGACTATTCACTCGCCCAGCATCCGGTGGATAAACTTAGAATTCAAGGGTTGCAACTACCCTCGTTTGAAATCGACGGTGGCGCCATCACTCGACGACACTTGGTACCAGCGTCCCGACGCCGACGCCTAAAGCTCATTTACCAACCACCAGACAGCCGATATACGTCTTGTTATTCGTCGAGCGTCAGAAAAAAAAATCAGGTCGGTAAAAAAGTATGAATGTTCATATGGTAAGTAATTATTGCACTAAAATATGTTAAATACGAATTCATTAATTAATAAAGAATGTATTCTTTAAAATATTTATTTTATAAGAATCAGATTTGAAAATTGTGAAGTTTTCAAATTTAAAATGTAAACAAAAATCTTAACTAGCATTTTTTGTGTTGAAAATTCATTTTTTCAGGATGAAAATTGAATTTTTTGTTGAAAATTCATATTTTCGGGTTCAAGATTGAACACTTTTGTTGAAAATTTGCCTTTTTGGTTTGAAAATGTATCTCTTTTGGTAGCACTTTCATCTTTTTCGGTTCAAAATGCAACTGTTTTGTTGAAAAATAATCTGTTTTTGATGAGGATTTAATTATTTGGTTGAAAATTAACTCTTTTGTTAAAAATTTATATTGTCAAGTTCAAAATGCTACTCTTTTGTAGAATATTCATCTTTTTGGTTTGAAATGTTGATAGACTGGTAGAAAATTTAACTATTTGGTTGGAAATTCAAGTGTCCGGTTAAAAAGTAACTTTTGTGTTGAAAATTCATATTTTCGGGTTGAAAATTAAATTTTTTGTTGAAAATTCATATTTTCGGGTTGAAGATAGAATCCTTTCGTTGAAAATTCGTCATTTTGGTTTGAAAATTTATCTCTTTTGGTAGCACTTTCATATTTTTTGATTGGAAATGTAACTGTTCGGTTGAAAAATAATCTGTCTTGATTGAGGTATTAACTATTTTGTTGAAAATTCAACTATTTGGTTGAAAATTAAATTATTTGGTTGAAAATTAAATTTTTTGTTGAAAATTCATATTTTCGGGTTGAAGATTGAACACTTTTGTTGAAAATTTGTCTTTTTGGCTCGAAAATTTATCTCTTTTGGTAGCAGTTTTATCTTTCTCGGTTCAAAATGCAACTGTTTGGTTGAAAAATAATCTGTTCCTAATGAGGATTCAATTATTTTGTTGCAGATTAACTCTTTTGTTAAAAATTTATATTTTCGAGTTCAAAATGAAACTGTTTTGTGAAATATTCGTCTTTTTGGCTTGAAATTTTAATAGTTTGGTAGAAAATTTAACGATTTGGTTTGAAATTCAAGTGACTGGTTGAAAATTATCTTTTGTGTTGATAATTCATATTTTCGGGTTAAAGATTGAATCCTTTCCTTGAAAATTCGTCATTTTGGTTTGAAAATTTATCTCTTTTGGTAGCACTTTCATCTGTTTTGGTTCAAAATGCAACTGTTTAGTTGAGAAATGATCTGTTTTGATTGAGGATTTAACTATTTTGTTGAAGATTTATATTTTCGAGTTCCAAATGCAACTGTTTTGTCGAGTATTCGTCTTTTTGGCTTGAAATTTCAACACTTCGGTAAAAAATTTGACTATTTGGTTGGAAATTTAAGTGTCTGGTTAAATATTAACTTTTGTGTTGAAAATTTACTTTTGTTGAAAATTCATCTTCTTGTTTAAAAATTTATCTCTTTTGGTGAAAACTTCATCTTTTTTGGTTGAAAATGCAACTTTCTGGTCGACAGTTAACCTGTTTTGGTTAAAGATACAACTATTTTCGTAGGAAATTCAACTCTTTTTTTGAAAATTAACTTTTTTATTGAAAATTCATATTTTCGGGTTGAAAATTGAACTGTTTTGGAGAGAATTCAACTATTTAAATTGTAAATCACCTATATTGTAAAAAAATAGTCTTTTTGGTTGAAATCAACTGCTTTAGATTCAAAATTCAAATCGTTTTTGGTTAAAAATTGAACTATGTGGTTATAAAACTTATATATTTTGTTGAAAGCTCGTCTTTTTGGTAGAGAATTGATCGTTTTAGTTGAAGAGGCATCTGTTTTCTTGATAATTAATCTGTTTTAGTTCAGTATTGAACTGTTTTGTTGAAAATTCGTCCCTTTTTGGTTGAAAGTTCAACTGCTTGGTTAAAAGTGGAACTATTTTGTTGAAAATCCTTTTTTTTTTACTGAAGATTAATTTTTTTGACTGAAAATTTAACTATTCCATTTTTGGTTGAAATATGATCTGTTTGAGTAGAAATTTCAACCACGTTATTGAAAATTCATGTACTTTGTTTCAAATTAGCCTTTTTTGTAGAAAATTTATCATTTTGGTTAGATTGCCAACTGTATGGTTGATTATTAATCTGTTCTAGTTGAGTATTTAAGTATTCTGTTCAAAATTCATCTTTTCTTTTGGTTGAATTCGACCGTTTTTGATTCAAATTTGAATTTTTGTTGTTGAAATATCAACTATTACATTTTTCGCTAAAAATTTATCTATTTTGGTTGAAAATTGAACTTCCTGGTTGAAAGTGGGATTGCTTTGTTATTAATTCATTTTTTTGGTTAAGCATTCATCATTTAATTTAAAAATTCACATTTTCGGGTTCAAAACTCAACTTTTTTGTTGAAAATTCGTCTTTTTGGTTTGAAAACTCATTTCTTTTGGTAGAAATTTCATCTTTTTTCGTTGAAACTGCAAGTGTTTGGTTGAAAAATGATTGTTTTTGGTTGATGATTCAACTGTTTGTTGTCGATTCATCTTTTTCGGAAGAAAATTAATCTTATGTTTGAATTAGTTATTTATTGTGTTTAATTTAGGAAGTTTTGAAAAATTATCACAAGATATTCTTAAATATATTAATTATTACCATCGAATGATTCAAAGAATTAATAATACTAAGAACATAATTATCCATTTCTTAAATTTGTTCCTATGAATTTGAATAATAATTGAAACAAATTTTCATTTTACCTTCATACTCAAAATTCAGAGCATATTTAACATATTAATTCTTTACATTAAAGATATTTTCCTGAGAATAGTGAAAATGATTCAAAGAAGTTTGATTTAAAGCAGTATAAATCCAGTACTAGAAAAGTTAATTTCACAAATAAGGAATTATTGTTATTCAATGTTATATTACAATGTGGAGAAAAAATTTAGCAAGCTTAATAAAATGTCCTGATTTGAGAAAGAATTCCCTGACATTTCCAGCTTTTTCCAGGTATATACAACTTCCCTGACAATTCCAGGTTTTCCAGGTTTTCTACCCTGAATAAAAGGATTTCCAATTGAATATTTTCAATTGGAAATATATACAAAATTGTTACGTATAAAATGTGAACTTCTCAAAGATATATATTAGGAATGAAGGCTTTAATAGTTAGAGAATTTTTTATTCATAACATTCAAAATTCAATAATTTTAACTCCAAGCTTGATAAATTAGATAATTTCAAATCTATTTTGTTTGAAATTCAACAATTGTTTGATCCCTTTTATAGATTTATCACATTTTTGCAAATTGAATAATTTGAAATTCAAATAGTAAAAATTGAACAGTTTCCAAGACTGAAATTAAACCCTTTCAGATTTTGCAAATTCATTTCAAATTGAACCCCTTAATAAGTGCTGGAAAAAAAAAATAATAATTTGAGAATAAATTAGAATTAAGAAGAATAATGTTAAATTGAAGAAAGGAATAACTTTAGATTGAAACGTTCCGAATCGCTGAGATTCAAATTGAAATTGTTCAAAGTTGCAGAATCAGAAATTAAAGACTTTTAATACTTTAATAAAACTATTATTTTTAAATGATGAAAATCGCATGAATCCAGATTAAAATTTTCAATATTGAACAATTTTAAATTAGAAGCATTTAAAATTGATGAATTTTCATCTGAAATCCTTCATAGTTGAATAATTTCAAATTGAAGACGCTAATAATTTAATGGTTTTACTTTGATACTTCATGAATAACACAATTTTAAACTATAGCAGAAAGTGAAATTGAATAATTGATTAATAGTAATTAATTAATAAAGAATATCTTTCCTAAAATATTTTTTTCTATTGAATGTTTTTTGAAATAATGTTATAATCTTTTCCAAAAGATTTCGAAGATTTCAAAGATTTAATAATTAATTAATTTAATAATCATAAATTGAATCATTCAAAATCACATAATAAAATTGCATTTCAAATTGAAAGGAACAATTTCAAACATAAATCGTTTAATTTCAAACAATTCTAGTATTGAAAAATTCAAAGTGTTCAAAATTGTACAATTTCTAACTGAAAGTCCTAATGGGATAAATAATTGAGTAAAAAGCATTAAAAATTAATTAGTTTTAGATTTAAAATTCATAAATGAGTACAAGTTCCAATTGAAAGCCTTTAAAGTTATTTACAAATGAATCAATTGAAATTCAAAGTCTTGACAATTGAAAAGTTTTCAGTGTTTTAATTTTCAAAGTTCAATTTGAATTTTTTTTCTGTTTAACGCCTCGAAATAAAAATTGTTCAATTTTGATAACCTCTATTTTGAATTCTACGTGTAATTTCAAATATTTCTTATTTCGACAGTTTTTTTTTTATTTTAAAAATGGAACGGATCAAAGTTCAAATGTAGAATTGTTCCACATTAGATTTGTAAATTTAGACATTCTTACTTGAATAGGTACTTAAATTATAAATTCAATTTTGAGAACTTCAGTTTCAAAATTCAAATGATCAGGAGCACTTTTTCGAAACCCAGAAAATGGATTGTTATTATTTTTGAGTCTTTAACGGCCACTAGGGTGACTCATATTTTTCATAATCATATTTTTCTTTTATTCGCACTCTCTAGTTTTCTTTGAATACCAAAAAAATTATCTCCAAATTTCAGAGATATCGGTTTTGAAGTTTCCCATTGAGTTAAAATGAAAAAGAGACAACTTCTTGCATGTTTATTTGTCTTATACAACATTTTCCTCGGTCACCTATTTGTCACAAATTTTCGAAAAAAATTCATCTATTCACCTTTTTCAACTCCAATAGGTGCTGTGATGACTGTCTATACTTTCTTCAAATCATTCGATAGATAAAAAACAACAGCCGGTAATTCCTAAACAAAAAATTTGTTGGCTAAATTAGACGCAAAACAATTACACATTATAGAATAAATTCGAAAAAATTGATCTTAGTGAATCATTGGAGGGTTGTGAATCAGTGCCTCGCAATATTCGATACACTGGGACCCCCATTTAACGGCCCTGAATTTACTGTGTTCTTAGAATTTCTGTCGGCTCGCATTCGTTGATGAGGGGGTCCAAGGAGCCGAAAGAGTGAGCTCAAGTGAGCGCGACGACGTCGAGCAGTTCCGTAGCCACAAAGCGGGCAGTTCGAACGTCGAGGTCAGACAACTCAGCGACGCCACTAACGAAAAACAAAATGTCATATAATGCATATTTTTTTGCTATTTTTTACCAAAAACTAAAATTATTTTGCTCTTTTAGTTTTCAAGAAAATAGGGCGCAGCTAGCTTGACGTCAACTCAGCGGCGCCCTCCTCAAAAATCATCAAATTTTGAGAAGTAACTGGGTTAAATTTTTTTGCTCTTTTTTTGCTTTCCAATGTGCTATGAACCGCTTTTGTAGAATCAACCCTTATTTTAAAGAACTACCCCTTGTAGTAAAAGAAAGTACTGAAAAAAAAATGACTAAGATAGATTTTCTTGCTCTTTTTTTGCTTTCCAATGTGATCTGAAACACTTTCGTAAAATCAACTCTTATTGAAAAAACTACCCCCTGTAGTGAAAACAAGTATTGAAAAAAAATGACTAGGATAGATTTTTTCCTCCATTTCCTGCATTTCAATGTGACACAAAAAAGTTTCGAAAAATCAACCCACATTCAAAAAAGCAACCCCTTGTGCTGCAAAAACATATTTAAAAAAAACTCTTTATCCGGATGGAAAATACTTATGAAATACTAACACGGTATTTCCAAAACATAACTGAGGAGCAAAGTTATTCTTCACCCCTAATTGTTACAAAAACAACCCCCTCATTTGTATCTGAATACAAACCTGCAGACTGCTGCCAAAAATTATATACTCGTACCTGTACACTAACTGTTGTGATTTTTGCACTCTTTCTTTACTTCCCAACGTCATACCAATTGCTTTTGTAAAATCAACCCTTATATGAAAAAAGCAACACCTTGTAATGAAAACACGTATTTCCAATAAAAGCTCGATATCTAGATTGAACTTACTTATAGAATAGTAACACAGTACTTTTAAGCATAATTATTTGTTACCCCTGATCGTTACAATAATAACCACCGTACTGTATAAGCTAAAATTGCTACATCTTTTAACAAAATTATTTTCAAGCCTATGTGTGTATATTAAAAAAATATAATTTGCCTTTCCGATATACTTTTTAATGCCTTTGAAAAACTTCCAGTACAACAATTCTTAATGAGAAAAGTCCATTCTCATATAACGAACAATCTAAATTTTCAGAACGACGGCAAATTTTTTGAGTGCAGACTTATTTCGAAAATGATTTTTTCAATAGTTATTAAAATTATTTTCAAAGATGAGTTAAACTAATTTTAAAATCCTAAAAAACCAATCATGGGAATAGGAATGCTGGAGATCTACATGAATGTTGTAAAATACATTTTGGCTTTTATTCTGTGTAATAACCTATGAGAACCATTTGTCCAATTCGCTTTCGGTTCGGTTTCTTGATTTTTCCACCGGGTTAATATGGTAAGCGTTCATGTTCCCACTATCCCTGGAAACCATCCCTATCGTGAAATTTGGCAAAATTTGATAGGAAAACCTTTGAGAATGTTTTCGACTCTGATACTATCGAAACTCCTCAAAATTCGAATTTATCCAGGTAGATCATTCAGACCTTGGTCTGAATCTGATTAGTGGTAGACCATGCACATTTTTGGACATCAACCTTAGTGAAACCCAAACAAGTTCGACATTATCCAGGTAGATCAGTCACATGATTTTTTTTATCGAGGCAATGCTGGAAGGGATACCGTTCTAACACCCCCCCCCCCCATCCCCCGACCAAAAAAATCCCTATCGTGAAATTGGTCTGAATTTGATTGCTAGTAGACTATGCAAGTTTTTCGACTCCTACCTTAGCGAAACCCAAACAAGGTCGACCGCATCCAGGTAGATCAGTCACATGATTTTTTCACAAAATCAATTGTTACGTCACGGAGTTAATCGTGGCGGCGAAAGGGTTGACAGGTTTCTATTTCTCTTTGTAATTTAAAATACTATCCGAGTCTCTCAAGCAGCTAAGAGACCTGGAAACGTGGGACTTGCCAAGTCTAAGGGGTTGAACCCACCTTGCTTAACTTTCTTCTTATGATGTAAAATAGGAAGAACAGGAACAATAAAATATGGATTATGATATTTGCATATGCGGAATTTAAGGAGAAAAACAATAATAATTTGTTAAATAATCGGTTGTATTCAAGAAGAGTACTTACACACCCGAACAAGATTTACGTCGTTGAGAAGAATTAGCGGCAGTTTGGCACAAGAGAATAGATCACTACTGTTTATTTTTTATTAAAAATACAATTAAAGATTTTGAGAGCAAACATGCGTCTTCTATCTAAAGCGAGCTTGTTAGGATTTATTTCGTTATTAGATAAACGCGTTTTCAGCCTTGAAGAATCTGCGAATATCGAAAGGTTGAACCTACAACTGCACTTAGGATTAGAAATCAAGTCTGCTCCCAAAGTAGGAGAGAAGATCCAAGTCAGAATTTCGAAAAGAGACTGATTGCTTCACTCCAGAAATTCGCAAAAGGCCCCTAAGACACCCGAGGAACATCAACCCGACTCTTGTAAACTGGCCCAAGAGGGTGGAGACAATTAGGTGGAGGTGGTAGGAAAAAGGGATAGGAGTAAGAAGGGAGGCGAGATGTGACGTGTCGAGAAATCTTCCAGAGAGAGTTTGGGGGAAAACCCAAAATTAAGATTTTATTGCTTTTTTTGCTTGTGAGGGTCGGGGGCAACTGCGAACGACTACTTCCCCAATCCGAAAGGATCCTGAAAGTCCGTTAATCCTTCGAGTTTGGACTTGCTTGTTATAAAGCTTATTGCCATATTTTTAAAATGAAGCCTTAACTGCAAAAAATGTTCGTCTTAACGTTTACCGCCCTCAACATTTTAGGTAAAATAATCCTGAGTAATTTATTGGTTCTACGACTACGTGTGATTAAGGGATGGGAACAGATGGAAAGGAAGGTTATGGGAAAACCAGCGATTAGTGAAGAATGTCCTCGATTGTCCCGAAGATTCTTTTAGAATAGTTTCCAGTACCTAGGACATTATTTAAGCTATGACAAAATATCAAAATATGATAGAATCTAAATACAATGAACGTGAAAATTAGGACAATATTTATACTAGGACAGACACACACACAGAGAACGTATCAAATGAAACAGTAATTATAATAGAGTAACTTAAATTCTTTCTGCATCCCTAGATGTTATTTTTATATTTATAGAAGAAAGACGTGTGAGTTCAAGACATCCTGGGACATCACACTAACAAAATAGTTGAATTTTAAACAAAATGAATAAATCTTAAACAAAATAATTGACTTTTCAATAAAACAGTCAAATTTTCAGCCAAATAGTTCATTTTTAAGAAAACAGTTGAATTTTTAACCCGAAAAGTTGAAATTTCAACAAAAAAGTTTATTTTCAACCAAGAAGGATGAATTTCGAGCCAAAAAGAATTAACTTTCAGACAAAAATAGTTGGATTTTTTATTGGCTTTTACTAATTCAGTTCACATTTTAGCGAGAAAACTAGAAAAAGGTGAAAAATTGTAAGTTTCTTGAAAACAGGAGGAAAAAAAGGAAATCTTTTAAAAATGGGAAAGAGGAGAACAGGGGAAAGAGTCTAAAAAGTTCATTACTATGCTATGATTTTCTATACATGGATTTCCAGTAGGGTTAATTTTTTTTAAATGTTAAGTGACAGTATATACTTACCCCCCCCCCTCCCCCATGTGATAGAAAATAACATTTTCTCGAACCGCCTACTACCCCGAAAGCTGTTGCGTAATTTACAGATGGTCCCTTAACCAAGCTTGAAAAATCATGAACTCAAGTTAAATCAAATTAATATTGTAATATATTATATAGGTACAAAAAAAGAAATAGAAATTCATATTTTCTTCACTTCATTAAACAGTTGCACTTAAAACTGGTTATGGTATAAAAACAATGAGATTCAGTAGTGGCTATAAAAGCAGTATATAAAACTCAAAGAACAAAGTCTATACCAGTTACCAGTCTATATACATGAAAGAAGTACGTCGAAAAAGCTATAAAGAGAGTCTATAAAACATAGAGAAACGGATCTCTTCTACAGTAGTCCAGAAAATAATTTTTCAAAAATATATTCTGCTTTTATACTTATAAATAGACCCTTTCTCCCATAACTCCAAATACACACAGAAAAAAATTCTTCTAGACTTACAGGATTTTCAGCTGAAATAGGGACAGCATAGGTTTTTTGTAAAGATTACCGAATTTTCTCCAGAATTTACAGAATTTTTATCAATTTGATACATTTACGGACTACATATATACAATATAAATTAAAAACAAAAATTTATATTCCAAAAAAATGTTTATCCTAAAAATAAAATAATTTCAATCGACCCTTTATATTAATTTAATTTTTAGGGTTTCTTATACTTGAATCGAAATCTACTATACATACTTTCGGTCGGGTGCCCGTTCGTTCGTCGTACTTGGGTCTTATATTTTTGGGCCTGACCGATTGAGACTTATAGTTTTGGACCTTATGGCTTGAGATTGGCGGTTAGGAATACAGTGTTTCCTCACACTTAATATACTTAAGATATATTAAATTTCTTAAATTTGTTTCTTTACTTCCAAAGTTCAACCCGGCTAAAGCTCGGGTTGAGCTTTGGAACTAAAGAACAAAATTTAAGAAAATTCCTGCTATTATTTAGTTTCATTATCAATCTGTTAGAATCATAAAGTTTTTAGAGTGATACATAAAAATATAAAATTAGATAATACATTGAAATAGTCCATACGAAACCGTTTTTTGTCGGCACATGTTGCCTGCTTTAACTAATGTTTAATATTTGCAAACGATTCTAATTTTGGAATCCAGTTCGCATTCTTTGCATAAAATTCTTTATATTCCGGTAAGAAATTCTAATAGATACTAAGAACTATTAATCTCCAACTTCCAAGTGGCTGCTTTAATCTCCCAGAAACATGAATGATCCCGATCATGAATATTGATGACGCTTAATCTCTCGAAAAAACAAGAGAAAAAAAACCTCTGTCGAACGCATGTCAGCGCTTCTCATGAATGAAAGTGAAACTTTTTTCAGAATTGTTTTTTCATAGTTGCGAAGATCTTGAGTTAGAGAACTACTTAGACGAGTAGTGCGACCTTCCCTGTTTTTTGAAGTGAACTTCTTGCGGATAGTTCCTGATTGTGAGGTTTTTGTCCTAGAGATCTCTGCTCGCGCGTCCCGTTCGTTTAATTACAAGAATTATTTAATTAATTACAGCGATTAGCTGGTCCCGTGCTAACTTTCCAGTTGAGAGCGCTGCCCTCGTTCTCTCGCGTGCGAGACCAAACCTGACCCGTATATATATCTAATAATCCACCCGTGGAAAAAGAGGGCTGGCTGTAAAGACCATTAACAGAATGGGTTACGTGGTTTCGGGCCTGAGACGACCAATAAAAAAAGAAATGGGAAAAAGAAGCTATGAAACACGCAGAAACAAGAACAGAAAAAGCAATATATTGTGATCATAAAATTTTATACGAGAAAGACTCATCTTAATATTTTCGGCTGAGAAGAAAATGATTTTTTTATCGATGATTAAGAAGTTGGATAATTTTTAATCATGTTTTAACATTGTGTGATGCAAATCATGACTTTGTTAGAGATTATGTTTTAAAGATTTTTTTCGAAATAAAAATTATTGTACAATTTTACATTGGAAGCATTCAAGATTCAAGAACATCAAGTTTTAAGTCTTCGATCGAAACTTACCAATATTGGGACATTCTTAATTTAAATAAGTTAAAACTTTTAGTAATTTCAATCAATGACTGACTCCTGGCCACATAAATCAGTTATTTTTACTGATGAATTAGTACATTTGACTGAGTCGATGGTTAATAATAACTGATTCATAGCGAGAATTCAGTCACTGATTGAAATTAGTGAATCTTTTAACTATGTAATTTAAATTGAAAGAATAAACATTCAAAATTTCATATAACATTTTGAATATAGTATTAAGTCTTAAATGATTAAAAATTATTCTCAAAATTAAACACTTTCGAAATTGAAATGTGAAAAATCGGAATTTTGCAAAATTTCTAATTTTAAAAGTAAGGGCCCAGTCGAATAACTGGTTATATGATCCGGACCCTCTGTTGGAGATCTTAAAAAAAGTAATTGATAAATTTAAACGTTAGAATGGAACAATTACACAAATTGGAAACCCTGAAAATTCAACAATTTTATTTTTAAGTAATCGGAATTGAGCGAAGTGAAATAGTGACAATTTGTTCATTTTAGATTTTCAATGTCCTCAATATTGTAAAATAAATTTTAAAAATACGTTCTAGGTACAACAATTATAAGTAGTATCATTTATATTGGACCAAATTAAAAAAGAAAAGGTTCAGCATTGGATACTTTCAAATGAAAGTATATATTAAACATTTGAAATTTGAATTTTCAGAACGGAAAAACGTTGTCTTGAAAAAGGGAGAGTTCAGTACTTTCAAATTTTAGGCGTTCGCCATGGCCAAAATAATTGATCGCATTTAAATAAAAGTCTTCTTAAAAAGAATTGATTTTTAGTAAAAATGCTCACAATTCCAAAATTTATTTCGAAATTAAACATTCAAAATTGATTAATTCTAAAAGCTTGCATTTGCTTGCATTTTTTACATTTTTATATTGAAGCTGGTCCATTTCAAAAATTTTCAGTGGCAAACGAAACATTTTTTATTGAACAATTCCAAACATTTCAATTTACAATCATTCAATATTGAATTATTGACTCTCAAAATTGAAACGTAAAAAACTAAAACATTTCAAAATTGAAGAATATATTGGAATGCTCATAAGCAAATTTCAATTTGAAAGCAAGCAAGTGGAATAATTTCAAGTTTCATTCGTTCAAAAATTGAAAACATTTATATATAGGTTTAAGAAAATTGAAATTAAAGTACCTAAAATAAAAAAAAAATACAAAATACCAGAGACTCTTCACTAAACATATCACTTATCAGTATACGGTGTCCCTGAATGAAAAATGGGATAAACGATAATGTCAAAGAAAACGGATTGCAGGGTATTGTTTGTCACAGTTCTAGTAACTAAAAACCATGAAATTTAAAATCGTAGCTGATCCTTTTTTATTAATATTCGATTAAAAAAAGAACCTCTTATATTTGTGGGTTACTGAAATTTTTGAAAATACAGGATAATCTGTAAATAAATTAATAGGAAGATATTGTTTTTAAGGTATATTTGGTA
Organism: Melikaiella ostensackeni; assembly: GCA_032362435.1. Classification (NCBI taxonomy): domain Eukaryota; kingdom Metazoa; phylum Arthropoda; class Insecta; order Hymenoptera; family Cynipidae; genus Melikaiella; species Melikaiella ostensackeni. The sequence continues at coordinate 12,986,038 of JAUMHM010000031.1, forward strand.
CCAAAGCAGAAAAAATATTGTTTTAGCAACAAAGTTATAAAAGTAAACTTTGAATTCATTTTTACAAGTGCGTGAGAGAAAATTCTACAACTACTGTGAATTAATCAATTTGGTACTGTCTGTTGTTCATTAAAAAATTGTATTTATACTGTTCCCAAAACTTAAAAAATTCTCGATGAAGAGCCTCGTCTGGCTGTTCTGACCACAACCCTAAACCTTCATCATCTCCTAAATTTCTAAAGCATCCTTCTAAATATCCAGTAACTACATGTACTTTAAATGTCATAGAAAGTGTTGTTATCTTGAATAGTTTCTCAAGATTTTGTAAACTTTTGAAATTTTATCAACAGAGCAATTTCTTTTCATCGAAAAAAAAATTCAACAATTTTGTTCATTTCCTTTAAGGCTGATACAAATGGCATAACTTCCAAAGGAGAGCAATTTTGGAGAACATCTTTGTCTAATAAGCCACCAGAATTTCTTAAAAGTTTTCGGCAGGCATTTTCTTCGAACAGTTCCCCTTGATAATTCATTGATACTAAATTCAGTTTTTGGGGCCATCTAAGTGCTTCATTTCTTCCTAGAAGAGTAACTAAACCATCCCAAAAAACATGGTTCACAAACCCTTGTAAAAGATGTAACTCTGGTAGAACACATTTTTTTCACACACACACTTTCAAAAGTAAGATGTTACACCTTTTACAAGGGTTTGTAAACCATATTTTTTGGGATGGTTTATTTCCTCTTCTAAGGAAAACTGAAGCACTTAGGTGGCCGCAAAGGCTTATTTAGTATCAATGAATTATCAAGGGGAACTTGTTCGAGGAAAATGGTTGCTGAAAAATTAAAGAAATTCTGATGGCTTATTAGACAAAGTTGTTCTTCAAAATTGCTCTCCTTTGGATATTATGCCATTTGTGTTAGCCTTAAAGGATATGAGCACAATTGTTGAAATGTGTTTTTCGATGAAAAGAAATTGCTCTTTTGAGGAAATTTCCAAAGTTCACAAAATCTTAAGAAACTATTCAAGGCAACAGCCTTTTCTATGAAACTTAATGTTCATGCATTTATTGAACATTGAGAAGAATGTCTTAGAAATTTAGGAGATGATGAAGGTTTGGGCTTAGGGTTGTGGTCGGAAAGGCCAGGCGAGGCTCTTTATCGATAACTTCTCAAGTTTTGGGAAAAGTATAAAATCAATCTTTCAATGAAGATGTAGAATTTTCTTCCACGCACTTAGAAGAATGAAATAAAGGTTTAATTTTATATCTTTCTTGCTCAAAACAATATTTTTTTCTGCTTTGGTACCAAATATACTTTAAAAATCAGCTATGATTTTAATTTTCATGGTTTTTAGTTACTAGAACTGTGACAAAGAATACCCCGTAATCCGTTTTCTCTGACATTTTCGTTTAACCCATTTTTCATTCATGGACACCGTGAGTATCAGTACTAATATTAGTTCGAGAGTGAAGGCAGAAACCTGATAAATACACCATATATATAGTAAGGCGGCACCCACCCGAGTATAACCGAGATAAATGCTGTTTAACTTCAGTGATCGAGCGAGGAGCCTTTAACAATTCCATGTGTCCAAGCGAACAATATATTGTATCATTTTAAGTATCAAGCCATGAAAAAAATATTTTGTGCGAAGCGTCAAAAATTGAAAATTTGAAATTAAAACATTCAAGATTAAAGCATTTTAAATTACATAAATAATATGTTATTGAAAATAAACTCTAGTTGAAACTGAGAAGGATTAAATATTGAGTTTTATCTTATTGCAAATGACTAAAATAAAATCAAGTTACCTTGAAGCCCTCAAACATGAAAAAAATAAATAAATACTTTACGGAATTAATAAAGTTGTTAACTCTGTTAACAAAAAAATTATTTAGAAAATAAAATTCAAACTTTAAAACTGACTTTTAATGTCCGAATGTTGTTCCTAAAAATCAAGTGGACATCCGACCGACTGTTTTTATGGATAAGTCCATCATTGTGATCATTGAAATTCTTGATCAAGCGAGCATCATCGATTAACAATGCTATAGTTTTTATCTAGGGTGGGAAACTCAAGTACGAGAAAAAGAAAAAAAAACGAAAGAGGCTGGAGGAGCCGAGGGTAAAAACTAAAAAAGCAAGCAGGAATCATCTCCTGGAATGAAAAATATAGTACGACTGCGCTCGATGGGTCCGATAAAAAAAAGGGGTGGGTCCGACGCGATTTGCCATGGACCCGAGCCTCGTGGTCCCATGGTGTCCCATCCATGGTGCGTTACATTCATTCATCTGTCGGTCTTCATACTCAAGCACCGAAATCTATGGACCATGTATAATTATTTATTTATTTCACATTTGATTCGAATCGTTTTCTTTTATTGTAGAGCAGTCATGTTCCTTTTTATTATGGTATTTTATCGATTTTATTCATTGGAATCCTCAGGTACGGTGTTTTCGTCATAAGGGAATATAGATTATAACTGAATTTTGATTCTAATAGAGATATACTTTCGAGAGGAATACACCTGCAATCACTTGCAACTCCCTGAAATCACTTGCAATCATTTGCAATCGCTTCCAATAACTTGCAATCACTTGAAAAAAAATGAAATCACTTGCAATCATTTGCAATATCTTTCAATCAACTGAAATCATTTGAAATCACTTATTGTGACTTGAGGTCACTTTAAATTACTTGAAACCACAAGTAATCAATAGTAATCACTTGAAATTACTCGTAATCAATTACAACCATTTGAACTCATTTAAGATGATTTAAAACCAGTTGAAATAAGTTGCAATTTTCAATCACTTGCAATTTATTGCAATCGTTTGAAGTCATGTATAACTTGCAATCGCTCGAAATCTCTTAAAACACATGCAATCATTGCAATCTCTCAGAGACACTTTAAATCACTTAGAATGCATTGAAATAATTTGAAATCACTTTGTTACTTGCAATCATCTGCAATCATTTGGAGTTAATTATACGGCCATATAAGATCACTTAAAATTACTTGAAATCACATGCAACTTGCATTAAATTGCAATCATTTGTACTCATTTAAGATCTTCAGTGATCTTAAATGATTTCTGTTATTTGACATTATTGTCAGGGTCAACTATTTGCAATCATCTTCGTCTGATGCTCTTACCCACTAAGCTGCGGAGAGAACGAGATTCATTTTTTACAACCTGTAATCTGAAGACCTGGGTTCGAATCCCAGCGGAACTAGAGGGACATTTTTTCACAACTTGAAAATCAATATTTAAATATTGATATAAGACCAATAGACAAAAAAGAAATAATATCAAATATAATCATTTTAAATAGTTCAGATTATTGTATTTTTAACTGGGAATTCATATCTATATACTTTTACTGAAAATTATATTATACGTACAATTTTGACCCTTTAAAGGTAATTCGAAATATTCAAGAATTTTCAAATTGAAATTGTTTAATTTTGAACTGAGCACAAATTTATAACTTGATAACTTTTAATTTTTGACTTACAAAATTTTTTTAATTGTTCAATTTGAAACGTAAATTAGCAAATATTAATGAGAAAATTGTTGGCGAATACTCTTTTGCTACAATGTTCTGTTTATGCAGTACTTATCAGTACAAATTATGAGACGATTTGCAGGGTATCAGTTGAATCGATAATTCCTCAGAGAAATTCCACTCATCATGATCCTGTGATGAACTGGTGTACAATTAGTTATGAATCTTATCATATATTTGTGTGTGTGTGTGTGTGTGTGTGTGTCGGTTTCAGGAACTTAGAGATCTATACAATATACATTACATGTATAATTTTAATGAGCACGCTGCAATTAAGCAGAAAAATGATCACGATTTTTTTCGTTGTATTTTTTTCATTTTTTTTCATTGTATGATTATTAATGCTATATAATTTACTATTTAATATTTATGTGAAAATTACATTCATTCTTTAAATGGTAAAATTGTCAGATTTGTCAGACTAATGATACAAAGTGACACCAACTATTACAATGTATATCATATTTTACGCTTCTATTTAGAAAACAAATAGGTATAGTTCTAACCTAAGGTGGCTTACTATTAGTGTCATTATCCTAAATTGAATCTTGTGAAGTTTTAAACTTTGAAATCCGCTCGAAAAGTTGAAACTTGAAACACAGCCGATCTGCAGGAAGAATTCCATTCAAGGAATTCCGTTTGTTCCAGATGTTTAGTTCTTGACTTGAAGGAGATTCATTCTGCTTGAATGGATTCTTTAAATAGAACTTCTGAGCCTGTTATTAGAGCAGCCCTGTTATTAGTCCTTTTGCCTCTAGCGGATTGTTTTCTCACCCTCTAATTACACCCAAATTACACATGCTCATTGGAATTTTAGTGCCAGCCTTTCGACACCAGATCAACAAACCATGATGAATCAGAATCATCATTTGTTTATATTCTTCACAATCGATGAAAAATTCAATAATTTTTTCAAAATCAATATCCCACAGAAGGGAATTCAAAATCTGCCCTACTAAGGAAAAGCCTTACAATTATTGTAGTTTAAGTCGACTTTGCCATTGCCAGGTATAAGAAAATAAACCATAATCACAAAGTCACGTATGTAAGGTTTTCCTTAATACGGTGGAATTGTAGTATGGCAAAACCTCAAATGATAACTATGTTCTGTAATGGCCAACAACTGCCTTGGTACCAGCCCAGTTGTTTGCCATGACACGGAGAAAAATGAGACTGAAGAGTTGGATATTCAGTGCCAGAATCGTGTCATGATTACAAAATTTTAGGAATAGATGTAGACGACATGGGAATGAATGTGAAACTACACATTAATCATTAAAGATTTTGAGCTCTCCTGCAAGAAACCTTTACTTTTAATATTTTAAAGTACACAGAGAAAAATGCGGATTTTGAAACAAGTTTTGAGCACTAAGTCTAAGAACTGGTAGTTTATGATTCGGGATCCAGGATGAATATTTCGAGCCATTTCCGGTGCGGTCCGGGACTGAGTTCTGAACACTGCTCCAGCCCCATTCTAAGCGTCACTGTAGGCAGCACTCCACTTCTGGGTGCAGCGCTTGGTGCTGAGTACTCTTCTAGCAAAGCTCATCCTGGATCTAATTTCCTCGAACTACAGGACTCAGTCCCTATTTTTCGAATTCCATTTTTCTCCGTGTAAGTGTATACAATTCATACTTTATCACTTACAATAAAGTATGTAAACCTTTGCAGAAAATAAAACTAAAGTCTCTGATCAAAAGTTTGTTTTCTCAAAAAAGAATAGAAAGCTTAAATTGCTCAATTTTCTAGCATCAGTAATTGATAGCTACGTATCGTGTCTTAGTTATCGGAAAAACGCCGTCTTAATCGAAACACAGTTTATAGTATTCTACTAATCTATTGGGAACTCGGCTGAATTGCAGCAGTCCAGTGACCATTCCTGGATGCGCCGCATTCAATAACGCTCGGCCAGCACCGAACCGAAGCTTGCCTTGCATGAAGCCATAATGACGTTTAGTGACTCAAACTTTAGCATCCAGACTTTTTCTGTTTTAGCAAATAAATGTTCATAATTTAATGTTTGAATCTTAGTGTATACATATAAAGTGACTATGTCGACCTATCAACACCCGTCGCTGTGCGTCCTTATGAATTCTATTTGGCCGATCAGTAATGAATACCTTGACTACCAGCACCAAAGACCCAATTTTTTACTTCCATTTTCCTCCGTGTATTTTTTCACCTGGGATGAAGCATTCTTTAGAAATGAAAACAAGTTTATAATAATATTCTGAATCAGCAGATAGTATCCAGAATCCAATTCTGTTTGATGCTCTTCAAAAGAAGTTGATACTATTGCTTCATGTACCGTGATAGCTGATAGAGGTACCTTCTCTTGTTCTCTTAGAGTATAAAGATCAGTATTTATATTTTCAACCTAATTTATACAGGTCATTGTACGGAGACGGAGATTAGAATCAAATTCAAAGTACATCCCTTTTTCCACAGTACCTCATCTTATGACGCAAGAACCGCCTGTATAGGAATGGTTGGCAAAAACATCCTCTTTATGAATCTTGCTGATGGCTGGACCTTCTGAGAAGGGAACCTGCGCCGTCTTGCGCCGACTGCGCGGCCGTCACGCCCAACAAACTCTCTCGAGCAACCGTCACGCCACATTTATAATATTTCCACGTTCGAGTTTCGACGTCTCGAGGAACCTTCGCTTGTATGTGATCCAGGAGGGCCCGGACGTTCGACGTGTGGATATGGACCCTTCCTGGGTCAGAAGGACCCCAAACGGCTTCGGCTCCCACGACAATAAAAAGTGACTCCCCGTCAAATTTTATGCATTCTCTTATTACACCCGATTCACTCGACTTTTATGTTTTTATTCAGTTTCACTTTAACTTTAACTGCACTTTTTGTTTCTTTTTTCACTAGTTTATTTTATGGCTTCTTTGCATTTTTTAGGGATTGTGAGGGTGAAGTTGATCTTTAGGGTCAAATGATATGTATAACGAAGAACTATTAATATTAAGGTGTTCTAGAAAGTATTTTGGTGAAAGGAAAATGTAGAAGATATTTAGCCAGGTAGCCACTAAAATCTAAGAAAAAAATTCGTGATCGTTTTCCGGCTTAAACTGAAAAGTAGCAAAGTAAAAGGACACAATTTTCACGATTCACAGAAGGGAAGAAAAAAACGCTCTAAAAATTCAATTTTCAATTAAAAGGAAAAGCTTGCTTCCTAAAGACTGATGTAGTGCTGAAATGATATGAAAAAGTTATATTAGAAAATTTCATCGAGTTCTGAGAAAATGAAAGAGATGCTTTCATTTTTTGTATATTGTGCTACAAGTGCGAAAAGTAGGCAGTTCCACACGAGTGTGAAGTTTGCTATACGAGCCAGAGGCGAATCGAAGCGGAGAGTTAGAACTGCATAGTTTCAGTACCTATTGCACACGATATTTTTTGTAAAAAATGCAGGAAATTCAGGGGAAAAAATAATCTTGTTCAAAGTGCGCAAGCGCAGCACCTAGAAGAAGTCTGTTTATAATTGTCTTTTACTACGGTTTCAGGACTGGTCACTTCCCGCACGCTATACATGCCTTGAAAAGCGAACATTCCGTGCATGCGTTACAAAAAATTTGTTTATAAGAATTTTATTATGAACATCTCATTAACTTATATACGACGGCCCCTATCCGCACTGAGAAAAATGAAAATTTCGGTTGCTGAAAAATTGCTAAACAACATCAAAAAGTGCTATTCAACTAAGATCGAATGCACGAATATAGATTACGTTCCTAGATATTTTAGTAGCTATATAAGAAATTAAAATGAGTAATAAGTATATTAATGAGTATTTGATATGATGATAGAACTAAATACCATGAGCTGTTGTAGTTTTATTCGTTTAATTCAAGAGAGCATTACTATCAAAATCCTATATTGTAAACAGTTATAAAATTTAATCTTAATTCGAAACTTTGTGCTCATTCAAAGAAAATACAATGTTCGTTTTTATAGATTAAAGTAAACGGAACTATTTTAGAATTGAGTTTAAAGATAGAAACATATCTTAATACATGATCACGGCAATTAAAATGACAAAATTAAAGCTTATTATCATGTGCAGATATGATGGAAATGGTCAAAGAATGCGACACAGTAAGAACTGCGGAACGCACTGTAGAGTTCGAAGTGCCAGGTTGCGCTCCTTCCCAGACGTTTAGTAGTGAGGTCCATACGGTCAGAAATCACGAGTCAACCGAGGAGTCGAGAATAGAGAGTAAAGAATGTACGAGCTGCCGTATTTGTTTATAAGAATTGTTCAAATATTTAACATTTGTTGTCAGCAATTTGAAAAATATCACAACAAGAAATCATTGATAAGACAGTTTTAATTAATTCATTTAAAAAAATGAGACTATTTATGAAAGAAAGATCCAAATGTGCATTTCTTTATACGGACGCTGCCTCCAAATACTTGGCCGATAATTTGTCAAGAAGGTCCAAGCGGTTAGATAGCTCAGTTGGTTAGTGCGTGCGGTATAAATTTTAGGTAGTTTCAGGTAGGTAGGGTCTGAATCTCAGCGAGTGCGATTTTCCAAAGCGTTTAAGCATGCGATTATATGTACAAATGACTGTGTATTAATAAAATTAGAAATTGAAGAACATATAATCATCATTTAAGAAATAATTTTTTTTCCTAGCAAAATCTCGTTTCGCTTTTTAGTGATCTTCACTTTGAGTTTCGAACTTTATATTGATAACCACCATCCTTTCTTTGGACGACTATACTTTGTTCGTCTCCGTCCCTGCGCACCTGACACTTGGTATGGGAATGACTACTATGCTATACTGGAGTGCTCGCAGAGCGCCTACCAACTTGCTCAAGACATTTGGTTCCCAGAATTTCGTATAGGCTTCACGCTTGGTATGCCCCCCCCCCCCTATACGGGACAGTCTTTCGTTCCTGAATCGCATACAAACTTGTTCTTGTTGTTTAACTACCGATTGAAATACTTGCGCATTAATGATTTAGTGTAATCGTATCCAGGATCTGGAAAAGTAGACCAGTTTGGGATTAAGATCTGAATTCTAGGCACTGAAGATCGAAATTTCTGAACGTATTTTCTCCGTAGCGCTGCCAGATACATGAAACGTTCTTGAGATAAAATTGTTGAATTTCAAAAACTTTTAATTTTCAATTGTTTAGGCACTCATTAATTTTTTAATTTAAAACTTAACGACTAAAAATCAAAAGAGTTGAAAATGAAAATTTGTTTAATTAAAACGATCATTTTAGGCTCAACCTTTTGAAAGGGAACAATTTAAGAATCAAACACTGCAAATAGAATGATTTTTAATTTGAATTTTGAAAATGTTTCAAATTTAACATTTCAAATTCAAAGTCTTAAAGCTTGACAATTTTGTGTTCTTATAAAATTGTGAAATTTCAAATTGGAGCTTTAAATATTTCATGTGGAATTTCAATTCGAACTTATTGAAAATTGCACAATTTCAGATGGTAAGAAAAATCTACTTATTTTGATAGTGTTAATGTGTTACTTTATATAAATTTAGACTTTATTAATTCAGCTCTTGTCAATTTTTGAAAACTTCATTTATAAAAATTGCTTGTCAGCAGTAAGGAATTAATATTATTATGTCACGAAATACTGATCTGCACCTGGTCTACAGGTATAGTGCAGATATGAAATTAGACTGCTGTTACCAATTTTTTCAGACATTATTTTTTAACGATAAATATATTGATTCTGGAGATTTTAAAGAGAGATAATGATGATGATGAGAAAGTGTTTCATTAGAATCAAAACAAATAACGTGCAACAAACTAACACAGAGGCCAGTAAAACTTTACCTGGCGCAAGTTAATTTATTACCGTGGAAGCGTAACTGCTCATGGGAGCTCTAGTGGTTAAAAACCTTGAAACGTCGAAACTCTAATGCGGATATATTTTAGCGCGGGGCGTGTTTGGAACATTTCGAAATTCCCGCCACACGCAGATGTGGTCTTCCGTTGAAATGTTTAAATCTATACCCGCCCCTTCGCTAACGAAGGTACGGCGCCAAACAGGAGTAATAAAATGAACGTAAATATCTTTATTATAAATATAAAATACGCAAGAATATATGCGTCTGCACAAAAATTTTAATTGAAAACTATGCGAAACGGAATAAAAATTAGGAGGGAATGTACATTGTACAGTAACGTCCAGATATTGAGGACGGCTGTTTTATAACATTTGTTAAAATGCTCATCATTTTTATAAAAGTGAGTATAAGCAAGGGTAAAGTATGATTTTTTTTTCTTCAAAATACCAGAAAATGTATCAAAATTCTGCAAAAAAATTAGCCCTAAGCTATGTTGTTGAGTTAATTCTGTAATCTATGAGGTGGGTAAGGAGTTATTACAAAAAAGCCGATATTTCAGTGTTTTCGTAAATTCATCATATCTCACGAAATATTGAACATTTTTCAATGTTTTTTTGTTTCCTCTAAGTTTTTGCCTGAAGAGGAACTTGGAGGAACGAGAGAGTATATTTCAAGAAAATTTTACAAAAAGAATAAGATTATAAAAATATCAAAAATTGTAGAAACGTATTTTGTGAGTGCAAGCACTGTTTGAATTTTCACAATTTTTTCATTCCGAGTTCCGCTTCAGGCAAAAACTGATGAAAAGTTTTCACAATTTCCATCGTAAGTTTTAAAAATTTCATGGAAAGTAGTATTTGAAATGAGCCAAAGAAAATTGAAAAATGGTCAATATTTCGGAAGATATTAATAATAATTGACAAAGACATTGAAACGTCGACTTTTTAAAGAAATTTTATACATTGTTTTTTAAAAATTATGAGCATTTCAGCAAATGTTAAGAAACAACCGTCGTCGTACTACTGAATACGGTATATATTTATATAATGTATGAGATGAGGAAAGAAGATAAGTTTAAAGATATCAGGCCGTTATCAGGCAGTGTCCACATGTACCGCTCGGTGTACCGAAAAAATCTGACTATTTGCACGAAAATTTCGGTACACATAGTCACGGTCTAGTTATTATAAAACTAAAATTTGCAGGTTTCTTGATGAATACATAATTGAAACGGAGAATGCTAAAAGGTGCTAAGCCCAATTAACCTAATTTTATAGAAGCAAGAAATCTTTTTAGATAAACAATTTACAACCGATTGAGAAAAATATTAGTACATTTTTTAATTTTTGGATAATATCTCGAATATATTTTAATACTAAATTTTAGAGTGAAAAATTGCAAAAATTTAATTTTTTCATTGAAATAGGCGTAAACATGCGAGAAAGTATAATTTTTGAAGAAAACTCATCAAAAAGTGGACTCAGCACCGTTTAGTTTTCCCTACTTCAATTACATGTAATTATTCTCACAGTAGATATCCCAATTCATAATATTTACCCTTAAGTTGCGCGTTCAATTATTATTTAAAATTTTATTACAATAAACTAATTATTTCTGTTGAAATTATTATTTTATATAGCTATGTTTTATATTCACTCAAGCACTCTTGAAAATATGAAAGTCTAATCCAACAATGACGTTGATCTAATAGTGATAAAATATTCAGGTAATTTCTTGAAAATTCCATCACATTTCAGGTACAAGAGTAAATGAGATTTCAATTTTTAGGACTCGATTTATTTTTCAGTTACTGGTGTATATTGAAATTTAAAATCCAATAACTTTTCTTGAAAATTCAATCTTTCCTCTTGAAAAGTCAATCAAATGCAGTCGAATATTTTCAACATAGCAACATACTTTATAATGAGAATAAGATCTGAAAAATATTAAAATTCTTCTAAAGGTGTCTGAAGTCAATTGAGTTTTCAGTAAAAGTCAATAAAGTGTAAATGAAAGTCATACGACTTTCAATTAAATTATATTTACAGTAATTGAAAAATCAAGCATTTCGAAGCTGAAACTTTACTTAAAACTGTAGCTAAAAAGTTAAGGAAAATTCAAGAAATTTCTGAAAAGTGAAAAAATTGTTTAACTTTAGTATAAGGGCTTCTGTGATTATTTAAACGTTTAACTTCACTGTGAAAAGGCAAAAAATAGTTTACTTTTCATTCGAAATTTGTTTTTTCTCATATTATAATTATATATAATTGATAATTACATATTGTTGTGAATTTTTAGAAGCTCTGTGATTTCACAACCGGGACTGTGATGAGAAATTTCAAATTCCAAAAAAACTGATACAGAAATTAGATAAAAAATTAATTTTAGAAGTCATTCAATTCTGAAAATGATGCAGAACTTAGGATGTCGAATTTGGCCCAAATGTGAGTCTGAATTTTCTAGGACGTTTAGTCTGAAGGTTTAATCTGGTCCAGATCAGGTGTTAATCAGCTTTCTTAGACTTTTTGTAACAAATATTTGAGAAGTTTTAAAAATATTTTTTAAAGATCTGAAATTTTTTAGAATATTCTAGAATGTTCTGGAATGTTCTCAAATAAAGGTTTCCAAAGAATCGAGAAGCAAAATTTTTCATAAAGTTTTTGAAAAAATTGATTGGGTGTCTAAAAAGATTCAAAATAAAGATAATAACTACATCAAAACAAGTATTTTTTTTAATGATATCAATTTTAATGCTCCTTCTGACAATAAGCCAAAGGATTATAATAACAGATTTACAAAAAATTTATATCCAGATTTTAAAAATAACTTAGCTCAAGTTATCTATTTTCAAGTTTATTGTCTGATGTTTATTGTTCAAAGAAACAGTTAAAGCCCATTTCAAATTTTTTGATAACTCATATTTTTGATCCTGCTACAAAGTCAACAATTCAAAAAATTATGATTGAGAAATGATTAAAAAATATCTGCACTTGGACTTCCCTAACGCTCTTGCATAAAATATTCCTGTATAAATAATTAAACGATGCCCTTTACCAAAAATGTAAAAGTCTAGAATGTAAAGGCAATTTTCATATTTTGTATCAGGTTTTTATTTATAATGTGTGGCTCCGCTTTTCCAAGTGGTCTGGCTGGCCGCTGGACGTTCAAGGTTGCTATAAAGCGGACTATTTATTTTCTTTACCTTATATCGTCCCCCGAATGTCGGCGATCGACTCTTCAGGGCCGGTCTCGTAATCGGCCATTTCCTCCCCGAAGGGCACTAATAATAATTTTCAAGTTCGAGTTTCGACCTCTTTGGACCACAAGTGCGGTGGAATAGGGGCATCGCTCGTTGAGGCCCCCGAGGAGGACCATTATCGGCCTTCAAGGGCCTACCCGCGAGACACGGGGCCCGGTTACCATAATCGCTTATACCGTTTCTTCGACTGGGTGCTTCGAGGGTTCCGGTTCGTCGTATAATCGTCTAGTAGATGGCGATAAACTATGTAATATTGAAGTCGAACGAGTCAGGCAATGAGCCGCCAAGTCCTCTCAAAAAAGAGAGAAAAAAATATGTAAGGGACAAGAGTAATATAGAAAAAAAAGGGAGAAAGGGAAAAAGAGTGACTTTATGCAGTGTAAATCTCGAGATACGAGCGCGTAAAATCATAATCGATCGTCCGCTTGCAAGATATAAAACCGTGGGACTCGCGAAATATAAAGCAGTAAATGCTCATTGACAAGGGGTACGGCACTTTTTTCTAGTTCGGGCAGATTAACGATCTCCTTTGAATTAGTGTGACATCCTCTTTGGCTTCTGCACTTTGTTGCCGTCCTTATCCAGACAAAATGATATACATGAAGGTCGTTGACTCACAAATATTGCACAGGGCCGTACCGACGGCCTCGGGGGCCCCGGTGCAAAACTCCCCAGGGGCCCTTCCTGTTCAAATTTGACTTCTAAACAAAGAAAAATAGAAGGGTCAGAACTTGCTACATTATTGCAAGGTAACCAAATAACACGTTATGTTTCTTCCAAAGAAGTGTTTATATTCACGCACATATTCGTAAGATACAATGATACATATATACTTTTTACAGCCTCCAGGAGCGGAATATATGTACATAAATATTTTTTTCTTGAATCAGTATATCAATTTTTTGGTGAAGCTTTTTGGTCCTGGGGGCCCCTTGCAGCCGGGGAACCCGGTGTACCGCACCGCCTGCACCGGCTTCGTTACGGGTCTGATATTACAGCATAATTAGTCGCCTGAAGAGGCTTGGCAAGCTGCCTTCGTTTTTCTAACGTTCAATTTTATGTTTAAATCCACGTAGCCAGTCGTTACATATGTACTTTTACACTTTATCAATGTGATTAAAAAGGAGATAACAAGAGTGAAATGTTTGTAGTTTAATCTTTAAGGTATCTTTATGACCTGGAACGAAGTATTTCGATGTTTTCTCTAAATAAGTATGAAAATCTTTTTATGGACTTTTACAAATATTGTTTTCAAGTCGTGAAGTTATACAATGCACAGTGTTACAAATAATAGCATTGAAAAACTTTGTGCATCTGATCAGGCCCAGATTCTGGGCTAGCCGAGCTAATTGGGCGTTATAGCCGTAGGAGAGTTGAGCAAAGTCTAGACTATTTTTTTTCTTGTAAAACTTATAAATAAAGTAACATTTGAAAGAACAAAACAAAATTTTCTCGTAAAAATTCTGCTGTCTAGAACGAGATACAAAGTTAGCAACTTTTCTAAAATATTGTGGAATGTTTTAGAACAATCTATTCTGGAACAGTCTTGACTTTTCTAGAGTATTCCGAAATGTTCTAAGAAATTCTAAAGTATTCTTAAACGTGTTAAAATGTTCTAGGGTCCATATCAAGTCACATGCGGCATGTCCTCCTGCGGCATCTCGCCCTAGCATATTGCCAATATTTCGGCAAGCCTCCCGAACCCAATTGTCACACCTGCGGCTTGTCTCCCCAGCCGCAAGTCACCCGGCGGCATTTCTCCCTCCGAAAAAATGGCAGTCTTCCTCCAAGGTGGCAAAAGTGCGGCAAGTATACCGAACTCAATTTGCCACATCTGCGGCTTGTCTCTCCAGCTGCAAATCTCCTTGCGGTATCTCTCAACCTTGAAAAATTTAAGTCTTCCTCCAGAGCAGGGAGACTAGCGGCTGTGGTAACAAGCCGCATATGTGGCAATTTACTTCGGTAGATTTGCTGCACTTTTGCCACTTTGGAGGAAGACTTCAAATATTCCTTGGGGGAGAGATGTCGCAGGGAAACTTGCGGCTGGGGAAACAAGCCGCAGATGTGATAATTGGGTTCGGGACGCTTGCCGCAAAATTGGCAATCTGCTGAGGAGAGATGACGCAGGGGAGACATGCCGAATGCATATAAAAAAACGTGACATGCGCGTAGCACCCAAGGCCCTGTAATTTCGTTATGGCTCACCGGACTGAAAAAACTAGAGATCTCTTCTTTACGGTATCATTTTTTATGTGTCCTATTTTTGAATAGGAGAACTTCATGCTGTTATTTTCAATTTACAACAAATGACTATGAATTCCCACCAGTGGTCTCATTTAAGTACCACTCAAGACTGTTTTTTCTGAGTCTTATTTTAATACCTAAAATGAGCCCTGAAATAATACTTTATTTTTACAGTGAGACAGATCTCAGGACAAAAATCACTCGAGCCAAAAACAGTTTACGCGTACGTTCCATACACGAAATTTTATCAGACAGGCATGAAAACGTTGCTTTTTCATGCTTGTTTTCTGTCAATAAAGTGGGACATGATTAGTCTGTACTTTTTACGGCAGCTGAAATACGCATTTCAAACTGCGTATTAAAACTGCTGTATAGTCTTCATAAGGCAGTTTTGATGCGCACTTAGAACTACCCTTCAAAACCGCCGTATAAAGTCTTTATACGGCAGTTTTGATGCGCAGTTCGAAGTGCGCATCTGACAGCTGCCGCAAAAAGTACTAGCTACTGTCCAAACCCGCTGATAGCCGAATCGGTGAAACCGGAAATCCTGCTAATAGTCGAAATTCTCTTTCCGGCTGCGAGGTCAAGGTTTCAAAGACGTGTCTATTTATCTCATAATTATGTGATGTATTTGAGAGATGTTTTGAGGTTATATTACAAGACGTTTCGCATACTACGTTACTGTCACTCGTTGCGCACACGGCTTGAGTAATATGGAGATTCGGCTATTAGCAGGTTAGGACGAAGAGAAGGTGTTCGGCTATTAATGAGTTCGGCTATTAACGGTTTCGGATATTAGCGGGTTTGCTCTGTATATGAAGTGCTGCTTTGCCGTCCGACAACAAACTTCATAAAGCGAGTCTTTTATCATGCCCGGGGTGAAAAAATGGGGCCTAAGTGTAAATTGCTTTTGGGTGAAATGGTCGTTGTCACCTAAAAAGCAAGTATTTCCATATTTATTCTTTAAATGACAAAAAGAAACTTTTATTGAAATTTGATTCTCCAAAAAATTGTTCGGCATATTGAAGCAACAAATATTAGATATACCCTAATGAACAGTTTTCATCCACCCCGGCTCAACTACAAATAGCCTTTTACCTTTGAAAAATGATCAAAACATTCTTTTATGCGAGAGGTTCCATTGTTCTTTTTTTTATTACTAACATGAAAAAGGAACTGTTTGAAATACATCACATGTATATTTATAGATAATTGTCGTTACACTAGTCGATCATTGGATGTCGTACATCATTATTTTATTTGGTCTTTTTAATTGGTTTTTTGCTTTTAAAGTCACGTAATTACTCTATTTTCATGATTTGTTGCCTGCCAACAAACACAAGAGATTGCTTTAAATAAACCATCAACTCTGGTCCACAGCATGTTTTTTTTTAAAACTGTCGACATTGGTTTTACAAGGATTGATTTTGTTTGGCCACACTGATCAAAGCCAAAGGTGAATGGTGATCGCGGCCCGTTCAAAAACTATAGGCGACCGATTCGCGCTGCGTCGAAAGTTCAAAGTTTTCTCTTGGCTCGAGAAAATGAATTTTTCATTGGGATGCAAAGCGGCTCGTAAAGTATACAGCAAGTTCGTTATGTTCGCACGTTCGGTGTGGCTATTAAATAACCGAACCGATGCTCTAACAATTCTTATTTACCAAATTATTCAATGGAGATGTTATCCCCTTCAATGTAGTCCCCTTCCCGATTCCCATACCGCTCCATACCAGTCTTCCATTGCTTGAAGTAATGTTGCAGTTCCTTTTCTAAGAGGTCTTTCATGAACCGCACCGCTTTTTTCTTCACAGCATCCACCGCCTCGAATCTGGTTCCTTGAGCTCAGTCTTGATCTTCGGGAACAGGAAAAAATCACATGGGGCTAGGTCAGGTGAGTACAGTGGGTGCTCCAATACGGGAATCTTGTTCTTCGCCAAAAACCTCTGGACAGACAGCGCCTTGTGTGCTGGTGCGTTGTCCTGGTAAAGAATCGAAGAGCCGTTCTTCCGAATTTCAGGTCTTTTTTTCTTACGCATTCACGGAAAGTTGTCAAAAACTCCTTATGGTACACCTGGTTAACAGTCTGACCTTCAGGTACCCATTCAATGTGAACAATTTCTCGGATATTAAAAAAGAACTACCATCATTGCTTTGCGTTTCGGCTTGCTTATCCGTGCCTTTTTTGTCTCGGTGGACTGGGATTCTTCCAATGCATGAATTCGCGCTTATTCTCAGGGTTATATTGAAAAAACAATGATTCATCACAAGTTATTTCATTTCCCAAAAACTTTGGATCATTTTCGATGTTCTCCAGAGTGTCAGCACAAACGTTGCTTCGAGTTTTCTTTTGCTCAAAAGTGAGCAATTTCGGCACCATTTTAGCACAAACTTTTTCGTGAGTAAATTTTTATTCAAAATTTGTCCAACAGTTTCTTTATTGACGTTCACTAAGTCAGCAATCGGTTGAATGCTCCGGCATCGATTTGTTCGAATAATTTTACTCACTTTTTCGATATAACCATCGGTTTTCCATGTGCAAGGGCGAGATATACACTCATCACCATAAACTTCTTTTAATAAATTTTACGTTTCTGTAGCGAATTATCCAAGTTTCACAAGAAATTTCACGTTGAAGCGCTGTTCTCCTTTCACAGTCAACATAATTCCGGCGCAGCTCGGGTAGACGGTCAACTTCAAACAAAGGTTACTGTCGTACTGGGGGTCGTACAACCTTGAAATTTGGAGGGTAGGGGGAAAGAACACAGATCAATATCAGACCCTGCTTGTTGTTGTCGAGGCCCCAAACAAGCGCTAAAAAATCAGTCCGTTTATTTAATAGCCACACCTCGTACACTCGTTGGCATAAGTATCAAAGAGCCAGCTCCCTTGGCTAGAGTTCGTCCTTCCGCACAAGAGGATCAGGATCGTTCATCAACGCCAGAAATCGCGCGAAGGAAAAGCATTTAGTAAAATGTTTTCGCCAATATATGTTTATTTCATCAAGAAAAAAATGGCAATAACAATAATAAATAATCGCACGCCGACAAGACTCGCCATCATTAATATTCATGACTCGCATATCAAATGCTCATTCTGAGATGAGAGGCAGCTGTCGAGCGGAGGATGACAGCGATGAGATGCCGAGAAATATTTATTGCATTAAATAATACAAGGGTACAGATTCAAATTAGATTTTACGCTCATTTATTATTTTTAATTGCGGGTTCATACTTGTGTTTTACTATGAGTCTATCGTCTCTCGATCGACTCAACGCAGAAAATCACTGATCTGAATTTTGTTGCATCTGATTTTGAAAAATGAAAGTTTTCATTGTGCCTTCATTTGATTTCGTGTCTCTTTTTTGTTGCATCTTAAAAAGCAACGAATTCGGTGTACATTTGAGGTTCGGCGTTTAGCTGTGAAAGCTTTGATCGAGAAATTCAAAATAACAGACAAATCATTGTTGTAGGTTTTTAATATTTTTATTCTTGAAAAAGGTACGTATTCTGTTACCAAAAAGAAGAAATATTATACTACAATCCCGGACTTAAAATCTGAAAGTAGTCAATTTTTGAACATTTTTATCGCATATTTTTCAAATCATATGATTTTAAGAGTGCGAACAATTTGAAATTTGAGGCATTCAATGTTAAAGATGAATTTTAAATTGCGTAATATTTCTTAGCTTTATTATTCAAAATTGGAATATCTGAAATTTGAATAATTGAAAATTTGGTGACACAAAATATTAAACAGAATTTCAATACGGAATTATGGTAAGTTTGAATTGATTTGGCAGCATCAGAGAGAATCTTGTACGAGTTTCAAATTTAACCACCTTAAGGATTTTTAATCTATTTCTTTAAATTTGTAATCAGGAATGATCTCGGGAGTGACTGATTGCACAGTGATTTCAAAATATAAATCGCATACTGATTCACAGGAAAACATTCTTAATTTGATTGTTTAATTTTTTTACGCCATAAATTAAGCCTACTTTTTGTATTAAAGCCTAATTTAGGCCCATTTTTATCTTCAAATAAAACCACCTTTCTAAAAAAACAAACTGTTCTCTGTCTATCTATGTAAATATACAAAAATTAAATTGTACACGAAATAAGAATTAGAAGTGCATAAACAATTACAGTCGATTAAATTTTCTCTTGCCCTCTAAAGTTTATGTCTAACATGGAGTCCGCAAGGGTCAAGAAAAAAATCTAGCCCTTTGTTACTATGGGTAATAAAGTGTAATTGAATTGCTGTATAATTACAGACTACTCGTCGTTAACTTTGAGGCCGCGCTAAAATTCTTGAATGTAATAAAACACTATTCAGGTGATGACCCTTATACATATTTAATAATATTTATATAGAATGTTCACACTTCACAACCGTGAGAATAAAACGAAAAAGAAAGGAAAATAAAAGATAAAAAGAAGCTGACATTTATTGATTGTGAGGGGAGACATAAAACGTCAACGATTATCACTTTGTATTCTACTCAGAGACCATATTAATAAAAAAGTTGCATTTAACAATGAAGCGTCCTAATGAAATTATACATCTCTAATAAAAAAATCATTGTAAAAACGTAAAAGAACAATAGAAACAGTAGGGCACTTCATCTCCGAAAAAATTCGCTTAATATAGTATCTTCCCGTGTGAAAAAATCTTCTGGCGCTGGCCCAGCCCAGACCAAACCATCTGGTTTCCAGTCTTGACGCTGACTAGGCAGTCTGTCCTGGGCCTGGACAAAAGTGTAATGTGAGTGTGATGTGAGTGTAAGTGTAATGAATGTGACATGTCGCAAGCGTGATTTGTTGGAAATATGACATGCAGCAAATGTGACTTGCCGAAAATATGACATGCGCCAAAGTGACTTGCATCATATGGGACTTGCATCATCTGCGACTTGCGTCAAATGTGACATGCTGCAAATTTGTTATACATCAAATGTCATATACCACAAGTGTGATTTGGTGGAACGATTGGTGACAGGGGAAGAGGGGGAGGGGGGAGCCAGTGGAAGTAACGTTATGAACTTAGATGAAATGTTTAGTACGTTTTCTGATGAAAAATTTTAACAGCATTTGCGAATTTTGCGAAAGATGGCATATTTTTTATTTATTTTTTATTCATTACCGGAGCTTTTAGTGAACTATACGATCGTTGAAGAGAAGGGGAGGAGGGGGTAAAAATGGCCAAAAATTGGTAATGTAGTGTTTACGGACGGATCCTCACGTTTACACTATCGACGAAAACAATTTTTTTTGTCAGTCCCAAAATGGCTGATCAGCAACTAGTTGGAGGCCGCTCAGCCGCTGGCTGGACTCCCTTGTAGAAGAAAATAATTTGACCCGATTCGAAACGATTAAGCAACAAATACTAATTGCTTGAGACGAAACTTTATTTTTTTAATGACTTGTAAGAAAATCATTTTTCACTATAAGTATATGTAGCTGATCAGCGCCAAACCTGGCCCAGACCAGAATGTCAAGATGATAAGAAAAAAAATCTTAGTGTGAATTCCTTATTTTCTATCATTTTAGACTCCCTGTATTTATTATTATTATTAATATTATTATTATTATCTTGTAAACATATATACATCTCAGGCTTAAGATGGTTACAGCCCAATATGTCGAAAGCACTTTTTGAGTTGGATATTTGTACCAAACTGAATATATTGCACG
>JAUMHM010000031.1:13012996-13028563 GCA_032362435.1 Melikaiella ostensackeni
GATCCGACTCGATCCGGTTCGATCCGAACTTCCAGTCCGGATCAGTTCGAACCAATCCGAACCAAATTTTCAGTCCGAATGAATGCGAATCAATTCGAACTCGGATTGATACATACTGAATTTTCAATTCAAATGAATCCGAGTTCGGATTGAATCGGATTAATTCAGATAGAAAATCGGTTTAATCCAGTCCGAGTTCGGATTGATTAAAATTCATTCGGATTGAAAATTTGGTTCGGATTGTCTCGGAAAGATTCAGGATGAATTTCTATCCGAAACTTTCACCAGAAATTTCAAATCATTCAGGCCGGCATGTGACATGTTCAAAATTGGCTTGCCAATGAAACATGTTTTTGTGTGTGGAAAATTAAGAGACACGTATTTTTTTAATTAACATGGCTATATTTAAAACATTTTTACGAATATTTTAAAATTTTAAGGGTAAAATGAGTTTTTTGCAAATTTTACTTTGAAAATTAGTAAAAACAGGCGACAGGCGCCTACAAAAAAGGGATTTGTAGAAAAAGTCGTTCACATATCCCTCCTCTCCTCCCTTTTCTGCACTTTCTCTCATTTCCCCTTCCCAAATTGCCCCATCCCTTCACTCACTCTCCTCCCCCGCATTCTTCTTACTTTCCTTTACTTTCCCTCACCCCCTACCATCACTTCCCTTTACCCTCCCTTCACTACCCCTCATTTCCCCTTAATTCCCCTCATTTCCCCCTCACCGTCCACCCCTCGCTTACTATCATTTCCCTTTACTTCCCTTCATTCTCCTAACTTTCCCTTTTTAATACGACGGTGGACACCTGACTGAAGCCATAAGGGTTTCCAGCCGGAGCTACAAAACTCTAAAAACCGTGCCATTTTTGCAATTTTTAAGGTAGTATGGTTTTTCTTATTTTAATTTATTCAGTTTTTTTAATTGTTTTAAAATCCACAAAAAAAATGATAAACATTGGTAAAGTTATTTCGATTTTGTTAAAAAAAAAGAAAAACAATTTTTTCTCGAAAAACCCACCTTTTTTCTTGAATTTTTTAGAAATGATAGGTACTAATATAGTCTACTTACCATAAATTTCCCATGTGGTATTTTTTTGTTTTTTAGAAAAAAAATTATTTTGGATTTTTTTTCGAAAACCTTGCTGTTTTTGCCATTTGTGAGATTTTAAGTTTTTTCTTGTTCTAGTTTGTCAAGTTTTTTTCACTCTTTCAAAGCCGATGAGAAAAGCAAAGAACGAATTAAAAACTTTCTCACTTCCGCTTTTTTCTCCTGAAAATTTAAACGAAAAATGGTAGCTGTTTTAAAGAAGTTTCGTGTTTTAATTTTTCAAGAAATGAAAATAGCTTTACCAATATATATTCTTTCTTCGTTTTTCCCATCGGTTTTGAAAAAGAGAAAAAGCTTGACAAACTGGAACCAGAAAAACCTTAAAATCTCAAAAATTGCAAAAAGGGCAAGGTTTCGAAAACAACATCAAAAATAATTTTTTTCTCTCGAAAAACAAATAAAATATCATATGAGAAATTTATGGTAAGTTGATGCTAAAAATTTTAGGAAAAAAGGTGGAGTTTTTGAGAAAAAATTGTTTTAATTTTTCATTCAAAAAACTGAAATCACTTTACCATTTTTATTATTTCTGAATTTTTTCATAGATTTAGAAACAGTTCAAAAAAAGAATAAACTGAAACAAGAAAAACCTTAATATCTCAGAAATTGCAAAAATGGCACGGTTCTTAAAGTAAAATTTGCGAACATGTCATTTTACCCTTAAAATTATTAAATATTCGTAAAAATGTAAGAATATCGCTATGGTAATTGAAAATATACGTTTATCCTTATTTTGCACGTACAAAAACATATTTCATTAGAAAGCCAATCTGAATATATCACTCACCGGCCTGCATGATTTGAGATGGATTCGGTCATTTATAAAAATGGTTGTATTCCAATTGATTTTTCTAACCATAAAAAAGGGATTCAATTATTAACCAATACAATGAAAGAGTAAATGGATTCTTTTTGCTTTTAGGGTGAGGCTGTTGGCAATTTGTACATTTATATTCAGCATAGCAATTATCCTGATGGGTTCAGTCAAAGAATATTGGCATCTCGTCCTCCTCCGAATGATTCTAGCCGCTGGGTATGAATCCTATTTTATTGAAAATTTTACGACCTTCACTAGATAAAATTTTAAAGTATTGTTTACTCTTTGACCTTGAGACATTGAATTTTGAACTTTTATTCGCCTATTCAGATTTGTATAATAATTATTATTATTGTTAGGGTTGAGACCAAAAGAGGCCCTGACTCTTGGGTAATCGCGTTGCGTCCCCTTGAAGGCCTATACGCAACCCCAAAGCACTGTCCATACGGGGAGGACCGCAGCTACGCCCTTGGCCGATATGTCTGACTCACTGATGCAGTTACTGCCCGTGAGTGCCAGACGCTTCCCCGCAATTGCGGGGCCGTGACATAGGGTGTAAATAGCTGTCTCGTCATCTTTTCCGCACAGATGACAGAGGGGACTACCCACGAGCCCTACCTTATGTCTGTAATATAGACCCCCTGTAACTTTTTCAAAATATGTCAAGAAAAAATTTGCTGATCGAACTTAGAACTTTTCTTGTTCTGGGATAGCTGATCAGCGACAGTCCTGGGCCAGATCAGACCTTCCAGACTAGACAGTCTAGATAAAGCCAGACCTGGGTTCGACCTGACACAAGATTGCCATAAAATTTTGTGACTGCAAGTGCGGCATGTGGCAAATGTGACATGCTGAAGGTGTGACTTTCCTCAAATTTGGCATATATTATGACAAGCCGCAAATGTGGCACACATCAAATGAAATGCATCAAATGTAACTTGCATTAAATGTGATATGCGTGAAATTTCATATACCGCAAGTGTGACTTGCAGCAAATATGACGTAAATGTAACTTGCATCGAATGTGACACGTCGCAAGTGTGATTTGTTGGAAATATGACATGCACCGAATGTGACTTCCCGAAAATATGCCATGCGTCAAATGTGATTTGCATCATATGGGAATTGCATCATATGCGACTTGCGTCAAATGTGACATGCTGCAAATATTTCATACATCAAATAACATACCACAAGTGTGACTTTCAGCAAATGTGAATCGAACTATGAATTATAAATATGAGTCAAATGTAACACGTCACAAGTGTGATTTGATCGAACGGTTGGTAACAGGGAAAAAGGCCCCCCCCCCTCTTTCCCTGTTACCAACTATTTCCCGGTCAGCGGAAGTAACGTTACGAGCTTACGCATAACGTTTAGTACGTTTTCTAGAGAAAAATGTTGACAAATTTTGCGAATTTTGCGAAAGATGGCATATTTTTTATTTATTCTTGATTCATCACCAAAGCTTGTGATGAACTATACGGTCGAGTAGGCTTATTGGCAACTGAACTCACTAGAAATTAAACGTTAAAACCGTGTTTAGCCAACGGCTATGTTATTTGGAGGGGGGGGGGGCAAAACTACGATCTTCAAAGAGAAGGGGCAGAGGGGGTAAAAAATGATCCAAAACTGGTAATGTATCTAGCTCATCGACGGCCCCTTACGCTTACACTATCGACGAAAACAATCGAGTGAAATATGTATTGTACCCGCACAGAGTATATAACGAATAAAATACGTGCAGGCTCGAAATATTCTATAATTTACTCTAGGATTATAACTAGAATTATCTGTAAATAATTATTGAAAGTAGCTATAAAAAGATGGTCACCACAAACATGCAGCAAATGTGACTTGCCGCAAATATGACATACAAAAAATGTGACATGCAATGTACTTGTAACATGCCGAGTGGAATTTACCTACCCCCATTTTTCTGTGACTAAAAGAATATTTATGGTATTGTCCAAAAAAAAATAACTTTTTTCCATAGTTCAGTTCCAGTTCTAGTCCCTGTAGTTTGCTTTAGTTGTCTTTATTTCAGAAGAACGCTTTTCACGGTTCGAGCAACCTCTTGCAAAAAAGTTGAGACGCATTCTGACACGGCGCGACCTACGACTCATTGCGGTCTTCGCGGTTGAAGCATGATCTCGCAAAATGTCAAGGACTCCAACAATTCGTTGCAAAGCATTTAGAGTAAGTCACAGGTGTGGATGAAAGGTAGAGGGAAAGCCGCTGGAGGAAGATTCCGTAGATCCGTCTTCATATTTCATGTTCATATTATTCATATTCAATATTTCAGTTTCATCGGAAATTTCTTTGAAAGGGCCGAAACTACAGAAGTAAAATCTGAAAAAATCAGTTCAAAACACTTCCTTTATTTATCACTGAAACTGGGCTTTGCTCGATTTATTGAGCTTAATCACGGCCAGTTCGTATAGCAAATAAAATTTTACGATTCAGAGAAATACCGCGAAAGTGTCAAGGTCTTCTTTAATTCGAGGCGACCCGCGGCTACGCGATACTTTTTACATCTCGTGACACGTTTTCTGTTGCGAAGGAGAAAAAAGAGCGTTTAGATCATCATTTTGAGCACAGGCCTGTATTTAAGCGGTCTATAGTAGCATTATCCCGCACGTTCTTTGCGGTTTGAAAGAAAAAAATCCATAGCAAAAATGTCTCTCAATAATATTCACCGAGGCTCAGAGATTCCAGATTGTTTTTCTCTTATTCTTAGAAGAGTTCTATTGTAATTATAAGGTCACGTTGCATCTCGGTCATGAACATCCACATTCATTGTTTATTATTGTCTTTTTTCCACTATAATAGTAAGATTTTGTGATAAAACATATACATACATTTTTGCTTCGAGTTTACTAATATTTATGCAAATTTTCATCGTCCTTATAGTTTGTTATGCCTTTAGTATAACGTTTTGTTAGCAATTTTATAGGAATAATTTAAAAATATTAAAGATAAGAAAATTATTTTATAGTAATGTCAAAGTACCTGAAGAAATCATTTCTGCAAAACAACTTCGACTCTCTGGAGAAACACTTGTCCTGAAGAGCACTCCCGCACACGCAACACCGAACGCAATCTGCATGCCAAGCTCGGTCCAGAACATTAAGCAGAAACTTGTCCAAAATTGGCTTTTCGCATCCCGCACACGATAGGAGCATCGCCAACCCGCACCTCCCTGAAAAAAAACATTTTATTAGATGAGTTACTTCTTTAAAAAATTAAAAACTGCCGATATGGTCCTTATACTTGAATATATGTTAGGGAATGGTTTTTAGTGTCCGGATCTCATAAACCGTGGCAAGTAACATTTGCGGCGAGTAACATTTGCCAAATTTCACATTTGTGGTGAGCCACATTGAGGCATCTCTCATTTAGGAAAAATCTCAAGTCCATATTTGTCGTGAGACAAATATGACACACGGAAATGTAACTTGCTGCATTTTTGCCACTTAAATGTGTATTTAAAAATGTTCCTAGATGAGAGATGTCGGATTGTGACATGATGCAAATATAACTTGCTGCAATTGTGACTCACCGCTAATAATGTGACTCACTGCAAATGTAACATGCAGCAACTGTAACCCACTGCTAATAATGTGACTCGCTGCAAATGTAATATGCCGAAAATTTGATTCGTCGCAAACGTAACATGCTAAGATTGTGACCTGCTGCTAATAATGTGACTCGTTGAAAATGTGACACGCCGCTAATAATGTGACTCGTTGCAAATGTGACATGCCGCAATTATGATCCACTGCCAATCATGTAACTCGTTGAAAATGTGACCCACCGCAAATATGACCCGCTGCTAATAATGTGACTCGCCCCAAATGTGACATACCACAGTTGTGACCCTCCGCTAATAATATGACTCGCTGCAAATGTGACAAGCCGTAATTGTGACCCACCACTAATAACGTGATTTGCCGCAAATGTAACATGTCGCAAATGTGACCCGCCGCTAATAATGTGACTCGCCGCAAATATGACATGCAGGACTCGCTGCAAATGTGAGATGCTGCAATGTGACTTGCTGCGGGTCACATGACCCGAGCCGGATTTAAGTCAATTAATTATGATTTATTAAAAAATCTATGCACAAAATTCGTAATTAGATATACTGAATAAAAATACCTTTCGTTGAAAAGTAGTTACATTGTAATTAGAAGTCGTAAATCTCTCAAACAAAAATAATGAAAAACAAACTCCCACAACATCTGAACGATAAAAAACATATATGCAAAATGAATACGAATGAAAACATAAGCGAAATGAATAATTAAAATCCTCTTATTGCCTATAATGCTTTTCACACATTTTCAAAATGACCATTTATCATCTTCAATGTAATTTTTATTTGCCTCTAATTCTCACTTTTAAAAAATAATGACTTTTTAAATATCAATAAGCACGAGGAAGTTTAGATTTAAATAACATAATCATCTACTTTACATTTTCTTCCTTTCCTTTTTATAGCCAAATTTTTATTCACGATGAAACTAAAAAAATTGAGAAACGATGTAAACTTGATATCACTCTGATTAAAACAAAAAATTGATGTACGTATATAAACAGAAAGTTAGTTATTATTAATTTTAATACCCAATAAATATATAGAATATAGATGATGCCTTGTTAAGGTTAATTAATAATCAAAGTGAGTGAACTATTACATTAATATGATATCAATCGATATCAGCGTGAAATTAAATCCCGATTATATCTATTTTTGAATCTAATTAACGTCGCTAATTATTTACATTGTAACTAATAACTAATCTCGTGGACATTTCACTTGCAATTAAATGAGAGAAGTTATCTGCCATAACGACTTGTCACACTGATTATCATAATGCGTAAACTCGTTTTCACACTCAACGTCGTTGAACAACTATTTTGATATATTTAAATCAGTTTAATATATCGCATTTCAAGACTTGAATTATGATAATTTATATGGATTTAATTATTTACTAACAGTGTGTAAATTATTGCGATTCAGTCCAAATAGAGAAAAATTGTAATGTTTGTTAAAAATCTATAGTTTAGATGGATTTAAATTCCGATTCTTTAAAGGTTTAATATTTTCAAATCTCAAAAACGATCCAACTTGAAAGTATTTAAGCTTCGATTTGAAAATTTTTTCTCTCATTCGCATGATTTTTTATTTAATTTGTTTGCGAAATAAAATTAACAAAATGTAAAAGAATTTCAGAAATTTGATACTTTTATAGTCCAAAACAATTGTGATGGCAAGACGAATTACAGATTTTTTACTTGGCAATTATATTTTTTTATAGATAAAAATGTGAGAGGATATCAAGAATCAGAGTACGTGAAAGACTCGTGCGAATATTCGAAAAGTCGAATTCTACGCTTTAAGATCCGTAAAGAATATATTTACTACACAGCCTTTCTCACTGCAGACGTTCGCACGGTTCGAATTTCCGATCGTAAATCAAACCAGTAAAACGAACAGTCGGTAGCCAAATCGATCTGGAACGAATAAGAATCTTCAAACTTCACGAGATCTTGTAGTCTCTACAAACTCAATTGATTCAAAATTATTTTCCTCCATCAAAATGTCAAAAAGCTTCAACACAACCATTAGAATCATCAACAATTTTTTCTAATCGTTAAAAAAAATTTAATACAAAAAATACTAGCCTCCTTATTCAGACGAAATCTACATGAAGTAAAATTTTATTTTAGAAGATAGTTGATAACGTTTTTATGGGAGTCTTTTAATCACAGAAGTATAAAACACAAAGGAGGTGGGTGAAAGTGGGCTCAGGTCGAAAACTAAAGCTGAAGTAAGATATAAAATACTGGTCTGTCCCATTTTTCTCGAAAACTATTGATTTAGCAAAAATATGTTCATACCTCAAAATATTTCCCTTATCAAGAGCTACTGTTTTACGGAAAGGTTTCTCCCAAAAACTTAATATTGTCGGAGATAACTGGAAAATTTGAATCAACGAATTTAATGCGGAGCAACTCCAAATTTAAACCGTTTAAAATTGAAAATTGCACATTCAAAATTGAACAATATCAAACTCAGAACGTTCATTATTGTGAAAATTCGAAACTTTAGAAATTAGACAAACTACAAATAAAAAACATTTAAAATTGTGCAATTCCAAAGAAGGAGCCATCAAAATTAAACAATTTTTATCTCGCGAGGTCTTCAAGCAGAACAACAATTCAAATTGAAAATTTTCAAACAGAGTTTATTCAAAATTGAACACTTAGGGCATGTAGGGAAATTAAAATATGACAGATTGAAAAAGAAGCACTGAAAATGTCTCAGTCATTATAAACTTTCAGTTTGGAATTGTCTCACATATAAATTTTCTGGATATACTTCCGAAAAACACATACCTCCGATTAATTTGAAACTCCGTAAATTTATGTATTTTGATGCGCTGATAAGGAAAATGATAGTGAAAATTGACGCAAATTCCATTTTCATGGTGAAAACCATAAAAAAATCCATGAAAATCATAGTTTTTTGCTTTTATCTTAGTAAATAATAAAAAATTTACAAAAATGGTTCGAATAAAAGTTGTAGATCTTTTAAAAATACATATTTTATGTTTAATACATCTTTACTATACGACTAATAGTTTTTGAGAAAATGGACTTAAAGTCACAGGGGTGCCTTTCCCTCAAAACAGATTTGAAAGGGGTAGGGATGTGACCTAATTTATTTCTGTGACCAGTCACAGGGGTGCCTCCCCCACACGAGACGTTAGAAAGGTTTAGGGATATGACCTACATTAATTCTGTGTTCATTCAGAGGAGTGCCACAAGTTTTATTCCAAGCAATTCTACACTTTGTACCAACGTTTTCCTACTTTCTCGAAAAATATTGGTTTTTCAGAAAAACTTTATGATATATAAAAGGTGTATTTTGAGTAGATCTACAACTTTTGTTTGAAGCTTTTTAAAAAATTTCATTATTTACTGAGATAAACGCAAAAAACCATGATTTTCATGGGTTTTTCATGGTTTTCACCATGAAAATCGCATTTGCGCCAAGTTTCACTATCATATTCGTAATTAGCGCATCAAAATGCATAGGTATACGGAGTTTCAAATTAATCGGAGGTATGCGCTTTTCGGAAGTACACCCAATTTTCTATCTAAATTTATTTAATTTTTAACACTTTCTATTTCATTATTCAACTACGAAGGCTTTCAATTGGAAATTGAATAATTTTGAACAATTTTAATTTTAAACTAAATAGTTTTTGATTCTTCAGTTAAAAATTTTAGAAATTGAAGCGCTTTTAACTTGAAATTATCTAATTTTCCAAATATTAATCTTAATCTATTCGATTTTGAATTTTATGCGTTAATAAATGAACCAGTATTTGTTTTTGTTCTGTAAAAGTGCTTTTATGAATATTTGTATTAAAATTGTCGCGTCATTCTGTGCAATATTCATATCGAAATCTTGTTTTTGTTAAACTTGACTTATCTGAATTTTGTAGAATATATATCTCATTGGCTTTATGACTTAATTTCACTGTTTTGTATTTTACAGTTACTTATAATGGACCTTCCTGTCTGGATATTAATTTTTTATATAATTTCAAGTTCAATCGACTTTCAGATTAAATTCTTTGAATGAAATCTTTTCTAAAACTTATGTTCAACATAAAGAGAAAGACAAACTTAATGTATAACAAATAAAAGTGATAATCAGAGAAAGACTCAAAATCACTCAAACATGTTTTTTTTTTTAAAGGGAATAAAACGAGACGTATATTACCGGTTTGACGAAAACATTTTTTCACAAACTTACTAGTATTTGAAGTTTAAAAATTGAAAGAGCGGATTATCAAAAATGGTCAAAATTTTGTTTAAAAGTGTGATATTTTTTAAGTTAATATAATTACTATGCGTTAAGTTAGTATGGTTTAATTGACAAAATAGCTGCTATTTTTCAAGAATATTCAAAGTCAATTTACTCAAAAACACCAGCGTTTTTCTTTTCTCTTGATTTTTTTTAGATTCTTCGTAATGTAAAGAGTATTATATTCCATGATAGTCTGCCCTGTGTCCGCACCTCAGAGAGAAGAGATATTCTTGCTTTCTGAAAAACGAAAATTTACGTTTTTTGCAGAAATGATTTCAAAAATACTGACTTCAAAGAAAAATTTTGATGTAAAAGTTGTTGAAACTGTTAAATTACGTCCTTTTTGGTTCTTCATGGCACCTTAAAATTGTATTGTTGAGAAATAAATAAATCTCAATGGATTTTATACAGATTTTCGTAAAAAACTCGAAAATAAAACAATAAAAAAAGTGTTATGAGACATTTTTATAGAACTTTTTTAGTGACACAATTTTGTTTGTTTCCCTTTTTTCGTATCTTATGTCATTTTGAAAAAAAACGAGAATTTTCGTTTTTCAGACAAAAAAAAGTTTCCCTTCTCTCCAAGACGCGGGCATAAGACAGACTGTAATGGAATAGATTATTTACATTAGGACGAATCTAGAAAAAATCAAGGGAAAAGAAAAAGATATATTAGATTAAAAAACATCATACTTAAAAAAAGGTCGACTATTTTTTGATAATCCGCGTTTTTAATTTTTAAACTTTAAATAACTCATAACTTTTGTTAAAAAAATGTTTCCGTGAAATCTGTGAGATACAGTCGTCTCATTCCTCTTGGAAAACAACATATTTGAGGGGAAAATGATTCTGCGACTTGGGCATGGACTGTTTGCCCGATTTGAAATGAATTAGCCTATATTATGTTACAGTCAACGTCGTAAATCAATCATTGTCGGCAATGTCTAGTCAATGTCGACAATGGCTGGGCAATGTCTATCCCAGAAACTAAAATTCTGAAATTTCCAACATAGACCGGTAATTGTCGACAATGCCCGAAGACCAGCGGTCAATATCACTTTGCTTCAATTCTTCAAAATTAGGGGGCAATTAGGGCAATCTTTGATTAGGGGAGGAAGGTGCCTAACTGGCGGCGAGAAATTATGATTTATTATTGGTCATGTACGTGCAGATATCCTGTTTTAAAGTCAAAAATTCATTTAGTGACCAGTGTTGTTCGTTCATGCGGCATGAACGAATCCTCGTAAAGTGAGGTGCAGCTGTTCTGACGAAGGAGAAGGAAAAGAAGAAGAAAAAGGAACAAAACTTGCGCCTATACATTGATAAATAGGAAAAACTTGCGTTTGTAACTGAAAATTGTTTAAACAATTAAAATTTGTTGTCAATTTACAAATTATCATTGCAAGGAATCATCAGAAAAACTTTCTTAGTTGATTCCATACAAAACTGAGCTTATTAATTGAAAATTATCCAACTAGTGAATTTGCTTATAACCATTTTTTTTTATTTAAGAATTTTTGTCAATTTGTCAACGGGAAGACAGTTGTAGTTGGTACCGTAAACAATAATAGAGCACATTGGCTGAAAAAGTGTCAAACATTCAAAAATAGTCAAATTCTGAATTTTTTAATAAAAGTTGTTTACACAATTGCCAAACAGCATCTATTTTCGATTACTTGTAATGGACTATTGATTTTTCTCACATTTAACACCAAAAATATAGAGTTCAATGAGCTAAGCATTGCTAATTCCGAAAAGTAATCGTTTTTATAGAGCCCACATTGGCCATGTGAATAGTTTCTCGGCGTCAGTAAGGCTAATTGCCCCCAACTCTAAAAAATTGAAACAAAAAGACATTGACCGCTAGTTTTCAGGCATTGCCGTCAATGACCGGTGAGTGTTGAAAATTTCATAATTTTAGTTTCTGGGATAGACATTGACAATGACCAGGCATTGTCGACAATGACCGATGCCACCGGGCACTGTCGACATGGACTAGGAATTGTCGACAATGACTGATTTTCGTCATTGGCTGAAACAAATACAATTCTTACACGGCGCATATTCAACCAAAAGATTGTGCAACATATGCTAGAATATTGCCAATATTACTACACTCATATCTCCATTCGTGGCCACCCTCGGGATTGGTTGGCCACTAATCGAAAGCTATTAAAAATCTAGTTTCAACCGGATTTAACGCGACTAGTGAGTAAACACTCAGGGTTGCATATATATATATATATATATATATATATATATATATATATAATCTCTGAGCCCGACATGTTGAAAAGTATATGCGCAGAGAGTCGCGATATAAATAATTTCTGTTAGGGCGCTGACTGATCGAGCGAAGACCTTGAGTATAGGTCGTCAAGAGACGCTCAGGGGAGGGAGACAGAAGCATTCAAACGTGAACAACCGTGAGGTCGGCCAGAGATGGGATGGCCACGAATGGCGAGATAAGTGTATGCTGAATCTGTATTGTCATATTTATACCATCTTCAATGTCGATGTAATACTGCGGATCAACTTGTTGCTGGAAAAAATCGTGGATGGTGAGTCAAGGATCAGTAATTTACTCATTTTTTGATCAGGAAATAAAATTGAATTTTATGTGACATAAAGCTTAATACTTGAGATCGAATGTTAATTTCATGATTTGTTGTTCTCGCTCGATTTTATATTTTTATATAGGGTAATGAAACCAATTACCGAGGGAGATCCTCTATTAACCGAGGTCGAAGACGATATTCTTTCTATAATCAATATTTTTGCACGTAAAATTAATTTTTCTGATTCAGAAGTTTAACCGCGATTCATTTAATGATTTTCATTTAAAAAATAACATATTTAAGATTTAGGTTGGAGGAAATCATCTGTTTCCTCGATTAATGGTTCCCCTCCGTAATTGGTTCCGTTACCCTTATACATGTTCATTTTCGAGAATTACTAGTAATGCTCAGTTTTTTTCTGGCGAATGTTAGCTCTCAATTGCTTATAATATTTAAATCGTAAACATTTTCCTGCCAATTCTCTTTATTCACGAACGTTTTCAATACCTCAAAATACATTTCGTTATATTTACACTGTTTAATGTATCTAATGTCATCTTTTTATTTATTTATGAACCTTCTAACTCATTCTGAAGGAAAATTGAATGCATGTACTTATAGCTTCAGTTTCAAGAGTAAACATCTTTCTATTTTTAAAGTTTAAGCTCAACTTCTCTTGTTCCATAAAAGAAAAATAAGAATCGAGGTTAAAGAATGAAAGAATCATGTTACATTGCCAATCGAAAAATTGTTCTACTTTGAACTCTTTCTATTTAAAATTTCTTTCAATTTGAAGTAAAAAATTATTATTTGTTTGAAAGATTCAATTCAAAAATATATTCAATTAGACACGCTACTGATTAAAAATTGTCTCATTTTAAAAATCTTATTCTGAAATTATTCGATTTTATCGTTCTGAAATAACAATAAATAAAGTATTGAAAGGCTTTTATTTCTAATTCTGCAACTTTAATTTTTAAACGATTTCAATTTGAAATTAAACAATTTTGAGACTTTCAATTTGAAATAAATTTGCAGCATCTTTTGTGTCAATTTTAAAACCTTAAAAATTATAACCTAAAATTGCTCAACTATTGCAGTTTTCAATTTGAAACTGTTCAACTTTTAATATTTGAATTTGAAACTATGTATTGAATTTGCAAGGATTTAAATTATGAAAATTTTGACTATATATATTAAGCAATTGGAAACAAAATTTCGAGTCTAGAAGGATTTCAAATTCAAGCTTTGAAAAATAAACGATTTTAGAATTGATTTTTAAAGTTCAACAATTTAAGACTAGAAGCGCTTCAATTTGCAGGGCCGACTTTACCAATAGGCTAATGTAGGCTATAGCCTAGGGGCACATAGTTGGGCAAAACGTCAAAATTTGTTTCAAAACAGCCTAGAGGCCATAATTCTTAATCGATTTTTATCTTTTTTCTTTGAAAATACTCTTAACTAAATTTCAAAGAGAATTATAAGAGCCGATTTTGGAATTTTTTCTTTGTTGCACTTCTGTGTTAACGAATGAAGCTGAAAAAAATTTGGGTTGATTTAGAACCAATTTATCCTAATGGGAAATTTGTAATCAGCGCAGCACTACGCCAGAATTGATCAGAGCTTGACGGTATTGGCGGGGTACTGGTAGCCCAACACAGGCGTGGAGCTGACGTAAGCTTGGGATGATAACGCTGTTCAGTACTGATTATCAACTTTGATGACTGTACTGGGCTTCAGTACTGGCTCGGTATCACGCTACTACCGCACAAGGATTTCTGATACTGGCGCGGTACAGGCATAATAACGGATGACAAACGGCATGGATCTCAATCGGCATAACTACCAAAGGTAATTCGGCCGGCAGTTGGCAGTCGTTAGTGAGACGGTACTGGCTTTTATACGCCACCAAAAATTGAAAAATATTGTAAAAAATAATGTTTAATTAAACACACGCCCTATTTGCAGATACATTCATTATATACTTATAATAAATCGATATTTGTCATTTTTAACACTTATATAACAAGTAAAATTTCGGAAGTACACTGGGGGGATTCGAACCCAATGAATAAACCTAAAGTAACGCTTGCAATTCGACGCTCTTAACCATTACAATATCATGCAAGTTGAAACTTGTTACGAAAAACCGAAATGCATTTGTCTGCACGTAAATACCTGATAATTATGATTCTGTAAACTATTTTTTTGTACAAATCAACTACTATACATAATTTTTCAACAGTTTCAAAACTTGCATTTTGAAAAATATCAATTTATCTCGACAAACATTGAGCATACCTTAAAATTGACATTTTAAAAGATTTTCAAATGCAGATCTTTTAAAATACTAACTGTATGCAGAACAAGAATTTTCAAAAAATCTGAAAGTTAAAATTGTAAAAGATTTGAAATATCTCGAAAACGGCTGCCGATATGTCGAAAATAACAAAATTTTGCGATTATTGAAGAAACGGATGTACCTTCAGTCCTCTTTCTGATGATATCAACAAATTTTCAAAATTTCCCAAAATTAAAATTTTCTAAATTTTGAAATATTTCGAGAACAGCTAGAGATAAGTGAAAAATAACAAAAATTTCAAAAACCTTAAAAAAAGCCGCTGACCTGCGACTTGTGTGGCAGTGTTAAATTAATAAATTTTTTAATTTTTGAAATTTTACTTAATACTGGGATAGTACTAAGCCAGTAACGAGCTAATCTTCACGAAACTTTCAAGTCGGATGCAAGCCAGCACTTGGGCTCAGTAATGGTGCAGTACCACACATTCATCAAACTAAGTAGTACCACACCAACGCTTGGCAGAACTCCTAAGTCTGTGTACTCGTATTACCTGCAGTTAAAATCGGTACTTCACCAGTACTAAACCAGTACTGTGCTGACACTTGGGACTGTGCAAACTCTCAGCATTGGCATTGCTCCTCGTTTACAACTGACGCGGTACTATAAAATGTGTAAAGTCCGGCGTAAGTCTGATTTTTCCACGTGGCATTTAGATCATTGCATTTTCCAAAAAAAAAACAAAAAAAAAACAAGATAATCCAAACGAATAACACATTTCTAAAAAATGGCTAATTTGCTCAAATTTTTAAACTATATTTAAGTAAAATAGATATCTTTTGGTAAATTGAGTTAACCATTAACACCTCAATTAAAAGAAATCTTAAGTAT
>JAUMHM010000031.1:13075450-13090346 GCA_032362435.1 Melikaiella ostensackeni
TGACGCTGGGATCCCACCAGTGGTCTCATTTTAGTACCACTCGAGACTGTTTTGTTCTGAGTCTTATTTTAATACATAAAATTAGCCCTGAAATAATTCCTTCTTTTAACAGTGTAAGCCAAAGATCGTAACGTAACTTTAAATCCCTCGATTTGTCAGCCAAAACTTGGGGAATAAAAGAAAATCTTTCCGGCCAATCATTAATAAGAGATATCGATTTTGGTAAAACTGTAAGACTCTCTGGAAGATACTTAACAAGTATAAATATGGATATTGAAAAATTTGCCACTTACTCTCCAACATTTAAAAACTACAATCGCTTGATCTTTGTTTTGATCGAAAAACGAAATGTGGTGAGAAATGTACTCATTTTGGGAACCAACGAACTACAGTTGAAACGACTAATGTACTTACATACATATGATGCTTGGAAACACACAAAATGCCCAAAAGTATCAAATTGAGCTAGAAAATCGCAACAAAGCGTTGTGCACTGGATAGTTTTCATTTGTTCCATAATGTAATATTTAACTGCTTGCAACGTTTTGATAACTAGGATTTTTGTGTGAAGTAATTATTTCCTGGTTAATATCTCATGGTAAAAATATTACAAGTTTTAAATTAAAAGTTACCCCTAGTCACTACAAAGAGGATTTCGCCAGATATTTACGGAAAATGAAGCAAATGCAATCTTTTTATTTGGATAACTATGAATATCTGAATTATAGTGGTGGTTGTCTTCTTTAATTACCATTTGAGATCATTCAGGAGATTATTTTGACAAGCAGATATATATATATATGCTACCTTTTGACAACAATTTATTGTCTTTGGCGAAAGTCATTTGTGATAAAAAAATATTATTTCTGTGGTCTTTCGTGCAGTATAATTAAGATTTCTTTATTGCAAATGATTGAAGAATGCAAAATAACTGCAGACATTCGGCATAAAAGTATGTAAAGAACCTGTCGATGGAATATTGGAAGTTTTATCTTCACAGGCTCACATAAAGAATTTGAAACTGCAATTTCAGAAAATTGACAACCAATCTATATTATTGTCAACAATGTCTGCATTAATGAATCTTGAAAAATTAGATATCAGCTTTTGCTTCTGTGCTACCGATGCATTTCTAGAAGTATAGTCACCAAAAATTGCAAGAAACTGACATACTTGTTCTTAGAATGTAAATAAATTGCTGACGTCACCAGCATCAATTTTCACCCTTTGAAAATTTTTTTAGATTAATCTGTGTATTAATCTCTGTATGAACTTCGACGAATTGATATTTTCAGGTTGCACACAAGCCACGGATGATGGAATATCCAGTGTATGCGATTTGGAGAAACTGACTTATCTAAACATATAGGTGGATTGCCGAAGTGATAATGATAAAACCACCACTGGAGAAGTTAACAAGTTGCGTAGTATTAGATTTGCGTGAAAATGAAAATATGCAAGAGGAATCTTTATGCTCTTTTTTGAGAAAAGCACATCAACTCCGAGCACTTAATGTTAAATTCTGTTATTTAGTTACCATAAAACTTTTGAATGTTGCTGCAGCAGTTGCTGAAATGCGCAACTCTGATATTCACCTTGATTTATTTGCATGTGAAGCTAGAACAAATATGAATTTACTTTATGAAAAATCGCCCTTATTGAATTTTATAAGATCGAAATTTATGCCACTTTCTAAATACGGTATTACAAATCCAATTCCTAAAATTAAGCGGCAAAAAGTTTACACATATTGATTAATTCTACACAAATTAACTTTTGATTGACATTTTGTATTAATTTAAAATTTACAATAAAAAAAGCGAAGAGGAATTTTTAATTTCTTGACTTTTTCATTGAATGTCAATTTAACAGATGAGTTTTTACGTTATAAAGCAAATACGTGAGTATTATTGGTTGAATAACTATTGTATAGTGTATCTAAATTATGAAATTAAGAAATTATTAGCTCTAAAAATAACAAGTAATATTATGTTTTCATCAGTATCTTTCATTACTGTACAATCACATATAGTTTACATTTGATCAATTTTGTAATAAGTTTAATCTTTGTTAATGAGGCTTTATTTCTAAAGTCAGGTATCATGATCCAATGACTGAATCCAATAGGTTATGATCTTCTAATTCAATCAAATATATATTTTTCATTTTGTTTACTATTTTTAATTAAATGTTAAATTTTGAATTTTTTTAATGATGTCGATTGGAGGGCCCATAAATCACTGCTTATAGGTACATAATTTTTCTGCATACATATTTGTTCGTTTTATTCACGTCAAAATTCTCAAATTACGAATCAAATGAAAAGCCAAGTACAAGCCAATACATCCGGGGATGAACACTTATATACCTAACTGTAATTCCTTTTCATGTATTTCGTATACACTGGCAAAATTAACAAATTTAGTAGTATTAGATTCGTTTAGGAATGAAAATACTCAAAACGAATGTTTATGCTCTTTTTTTGGAAAAGCGCGTCAACTCCGGGCACTTGATATCAGCGACAGTCCTTTCTCTTTGGTTACTAATAAACTTTTGAATGTTGCTACTGAAGTTGCTAGTATGCGCAATTCTAATATTGAGCTTGATTTATGTGCAGGTAACACTGGAATAAATATAACACTCTTGATGGAAAATTACCCTTATTGAATCTTGTAAGTTGAAATTTTATTCCATATGACAAATATAGTATTAAAGATCCATTTTCTAAAATAAAGTGTCCAGATGTTTATACACGTTAAATTATTGTACACGAATTAATTTCTAAGTGAAATTGTAATAATTTAAAATTCATACAATAAAGTGAATAAAGGAACTGCAGCGCAATTTTTTAAATCTTTTTTTTCAATACATGGCAAGCTAGAAGATCAGTTCTTACGATACATAATCTGGAATGTAATAGAATGCTGTAAAGTTACGATTTAGATATTAAAAGTTGAAGAATTTTAAACTGGAATTGAAACATTCTTTAATTTCACATAGCACATATATATTAAATGAATATTATAAAATTATATATTTCAAGAAGCTTATATTGAGCCATTCAAAAATACAATCCACTTCAAAATTGAACAACTTTAAAATGATTTATAAAATCAATCAAAAAAGACTCAATGTTAAATTGCTGCTTTAAATATTTTTAAATTTAATTTTCAAAAGTGATAAAAAAAACTTGCGGGAATGGGAGCGTTTATGAATGATGTGACGTCAGTTATACGGGCAGTCCTTGCCAGTAATTGGTGATTCAGTATTTTTGAGAAAATCACGTGTTACCTTCAATTTTTACATCGTGAATTTCATTAAATCTCCACGTTACGTGACCCCCTAAATCCGAAGAAACAGGTTATACGATGGTGTCTGTCTGTCGTTGTCATTTGTATACTGGATAACTTTTGAAAGACTAATCGGATTGGATTGCGCTTTAGCATACCTTTTAAGAGATCCAAGAGAAAGATCGAATTTGTTAACCAGATATTTTTGAGCAACGGTTCTGGTTTTAACTACCAAAAAAATGCTATAAAATCAAAAATTCCATTCTACAGTCAAACTACATATGCAAGATACAAAGAAATTTTATCGAGAAAAATTGTTCGTCGTAAAAAGGTATACAAATTTTCATTAGACTATTTTTCAATTGAAGGCATAGTTTTTGTTTCAATCGTGAAAAACAACACAAAAAATAATTTTTTTCTGAAAAACGATACAAGATACAACAAAATGTTTGATGACAAAATTATTCACCGAGAATGGGTCTACAAACTTACAATTGACTATTTTTTCATAAGACAGGTAGTTTTTCGTTTTAATCGTGAAACAATGCTATTAATAATACTTTTTTTTCTCATCACATTATACATATTTTTATTTATTTTATTTATGGAGAAACGATACAAGATACAACAAAATAGTCAGTGGCAAAATTTTGGACCTAAAACCGAGGTCCCGTTAATTAATTTGACTTCACTTTTATCGAATTAATTTCTTTTTTTTTTAATCATGGATCTGGCTAAAACTTTCGTTCCATTACATCACTGCCAGATAAGAAAACAACAACTTTGATCCAATAATTATTCTAGTTACAGATATTATCTAATTGCTTCCAAATCTAGAGATAGCAGATCAAAGTTTAGTAAAGAATCATTTTTTTCTATCAACAACAAAATAGAACGAAAGTTTCGGCTGAGTCCACACCCCCTCTCCCTTTCCAAACTCATCGCCCCGGGGAGATTTCGATATCTGTGTCAGGCATACCTGTGATTAGTCAGAAATAAATTAGGTCACACACTTAACCCTTCCAGTGTCTCGTGGGGGAGGGGGGAGGCACACCTGCGACTAGTCACAGAAAGAATGTAGGTCACGTTCCTACCCCTTTTCAACGCAATGTCCCGTGTGGGCGGGAAAGTACCCCTGTGACTGGTCACAGAAACAATGTAGGTCACATTCCCACCCCTTTTCAACGCAATGTGTCGTGAGGGTCAGGAAAGTACCCCTGTGACTAGTCACAGAAAGAATCTAGGTCACATTCCTACCATTTTCCATGCAATGTCTCGTGAGGGTCAGGAAGGCATCCCTGTGACTGGTCACAGAATTAATGTATATCACATCCCTACCACTTTCCAACGCCTCGTGAAGGGGTAGGAAGGCACGCCTGTGACTCGTCACAGAAAGAATGTAGAACACATTCCCACCCGTTGCAACGAAATGTCTCGTGGGGGGCCGGAAGGTACCCCTGTGACTGGTCACAGAAAGAATGTAGGTCACATTCCCACCCCTTTTCAATGCAATGTCCCGTGTGTGGCGGGAAGGCACCTCTGTGACTGGTCGAAGAAAGAATGTAGGTCACATTCCCACCCCTTTTTAACGCAATGTCCCTCATGGTGCGGGAAGGAACCCCTGTGACCTGTCACAGAAAGAATTTAGGTCCCATTTCCACCCCTTTTCAACGCAATGTCCCTCATGGTACGGGAAGGCACCCCTGTGACTGGTCACAGAAAGAATTTAGGTCACATTTCCACCCCTTTTTAATGCAATGTCACGTGGGGGTCGGGAAGGTATCCTTGTGACTGGTCAGAGAACTAATGTATGTCACGTCCCTACCAATTTTCAACGTCTCGTGAGGGGCAGGAAGCCCCCCCCCGTGACTGGTCACAGAAACAATGTAGGTCACATTCCCACCCCTTTCAACGCAATGTCTCGTGGGGGGAAGGTATCCCTGCGACTGGTCACAGAAGAAATGAAGGTCACGTTCCTACCCTTTTTCAACGCAATGTGTCGTGGGGGTCAGAAAAGCACCCCTGTGACTGGTCACAGAAATAATATAGGTCACATTCCTATCCCCCTCAACGCAATGCCTTGTGGGGGCCAGGAGGGCATCCCTGTGACTGGTCACAGAACTAATGTATGTCACGTCCATTCTACTTTCCAACGTCTTGAAGGGGGGGGGCACCCCCGTGTCTGGTCACAGAAATAATGTAGGTCACATTTCTACCCCTTTCCAACGTCTCGTGGAGGGTGGGAGGACGCCCCTGTCACTGTTTACAGAAATAATGTTTTTTAGATATAAGTGTTTGAATTATTTTTCTCGTAAGAAATTCCCAATCGGAATGAACATTAAGAAATTGTTTCAATTAAAAACAAAAGGGGAAAAATCAATGTGTCGAATACTATTCGAGATATCGATTCAAAACTTTCAGACTTGTGTTTCTCGCAAAAAATCCTTTAGGAATCCGCATTAAACCTTTGTCGCTACGGATATCGTAATCTTGCCACCGCCGCTAATGAGTTGATGATAATTTTGTCACACATCGTCTCCCTTTTCAAAAATCCCCGCCTCAAAGAATAAGTGATAATTTTGTTACACCCTCTCGCCCTTTCCAATAATTCTGTCACACTCGCACCTATTTCAGAAAAATGAAATAACTTTCACAGGATGCTCCTTTTCAAGTTTTTCAACAATTAGAATTTTTCGTGGGGGACGGAAAGATAACCCTGTGACTGGTCATAGAAATAGTTTTGGTCACACTGCTACCCCTTTCCAATGTCCCGTGGGGGGGGGGGGGGTACCGGTAATGCAAACACAACCAATTTCTTATGA
Source organism: Melikaiella ostensackeni (assembly GCA_032362435.1). NCBI lineage: Eukaryota > Metazoa > Arthropoda > Insecta > Hymenoptera > Cynipidae > Melikaiella > Melikaiella ostensackeni. The sequence continues at coordinate 13,081,563 of JAUMHM010000031.1, forward strand.
GACATGGTGTGGAAAACTGTGAACTAAGCCAAAAAAAGATTGTTTTTAAAAGTTTAAGTGTAGTTTTCTATCACTGGTACATATTTTAACTTTTAAAAGGTAAGTTTTAATTATTTAAGGCCGAAAATATCTAAGGTATATGAAAAAAGCATATTAAAAATTTTCAACCTCCTATAGAGGATGGTTTTTTTACTTTTAGGGGTAGTATTCTTTAGGGTTTTAGGATTAGGGTAAAATTATTTTCAGTGATTCCTAAAACCATTTTATTGTCATGCTTATTGTTTTTTCGTAAGTCATTTGTTATTTTTACATAACAAAAAAATTAACAGATTTAGCGTTTGAAGGCCTTGGACCACAGGTTATACATTTTTTTTTAATTCATAAAAAATTTCAAATTTATTTTTAACAAAATGTAAGAAAATAGGGTACCCTCGTGTATCTTTAATCGCCAAGCTCAATTAAAATCCAAAATATTATAATAAAATCTAACGTATAATTATTAAAACAATAATTTAGGACCGTACAAACGTTCCTTAGTGTTTCTATTTTATTTCCCAATCTTTCAACTCGATGTCTCATTTCGCGTGGACATAAGTTGTTCCAAAAAAAATTGAATTAAGAATCGGGCATACCTAAGTTTGTCATAGCTCTAAAGTCTAAACACACTACGTCAGATACGCTGTGGAATAGTTTTCTTTTCGTCCTGCATTATTTATTAGTAATTTTATTTGTAACTATTTTATACAAGCATATGTAAACGAGGTTTCCAATAGCATTTTGAGATAACTTCTAAGAATTTAAGACCACTAAGCGTATATTCTCCAGCAGTTAATTATATATTTCCTATTATAGGTTGTAAACTATGCTTCGAGTACGTATGGACTGTGGACAGGTTGGACGCTGTACATGCTCCAAAGGAATTTTTCGGGGTATTTAATGTTATTTTATTGTGACTTACGGTTTTGATATTTAAATTAAATTTGTTACTATGGGGCATGGTTTGAGGCAGTAAATTGAAGATTCATACCGAGTTTAATTGCAATGCAACCAATATAGTGGATTAGAATAATGGCTTTGTGACTCTCTTCACCTGGGGTGATTGCTGGAGAGAGTGATGAGGGACCCGAGTCGGAGCGGTGTTGTGGGACGAGTGCATCGTTTGAATGAGCAACACATCGTAGTATAGAATTTGGCTTAATGGAATAATAATAGTAAAAAAAAACTTGACCCCTGGACACAAAAGTGCCCTGTCTGTAAAGAATAACCCATTCAATCAGAAAAAGTAACTGTGAATTCGATCTCTGGTTTTTCTACTTCGTTTATATTCATAAGTGTATGTTGCCTTTATGAGCACTTTGCTTCCTCAGCATGATTAATTAGCAAATATATTTGCTTTCTCATAGAGAAAGCCTTAACGATTAATTAAAATATTTAAAATTAATAATGAAAATGTTTTGAAATATTAGGGGGTGCCCACCATGAAAATACGAAAACACGAATAGGTCAATCAACTCATTTTTTTAGTTGAAAATTCGTCTGGTTTGATAGAAACTTAATTTTTTTGGTGGAAAAATCATTTGTTTGTTTGTTGAAAGTTAATTCTTGTTCGTTGATAAGTCTACTTTTTTGTTGAAAATTCACCTTTTTGGATTGCAAATTTAGCTATTTAGGTAGAAAATTAAACTATTTGTTTCAAAATGAACTTTTTTGTCGAATTTCATATTTGCGGATTGAAACTTCAACTGTATTGTAGAAAATTCGCTTTTTTATTGGATTAGAAATTCAACAATTTGTTTGACATTTTTTTTGTGTCTTGACTGAAAAATCTTTCTTGGTTGAAAATTATACTACTTGGTTGAAATTTGAACTCGTTTGCTAAAAATTAATTTTTTTGGTTGAAGATTCATCATTTTAGTTGAAACTTCATCCTTTAATTGAGCATTGAACTATTTTGTTGAAAATTAGTTCCTTTTGTTAAAAATTCAAGTATTTAGTTTAAATTTTATATATTTTGTTGAAAGTTCGTCTTTTTGGTAGAAAATTAATCTTCTTGCTTGAAAATTCATCTTTTTGGTTAAAAGTTAATTTTTTTTGGTTGAAAAGTCCACTATTTGTCGAGAATTTGTCTTTTTGGGTTGAAAATGAACTTTTTGTCGAAAATTCATATTTGCGTATAGAAAACTCAACTGTTTTGTAGAAAATTCGCTTTTTGTCATAAAAATATAACAATTTGGTTAAAAAAATTTTCTCTTTTGATTGATAAATCTTTCTTGGCTGAAAATTCAATTCCTTGTTTGGAATTCGTCTTTTTGGTTTGACAATTCATCTCTTTTGGTAGAATCTTCATCTTTTTTGGTTAAAAATTCAACTGTTTGGTTGAAAATTAATCTTCTTGTATGAAAATTCATCTTTTTGGTTGAAAATTTACTTACATGGTTGAAAGTTGAAGTGAACCGTCGGTCATGACTGACCTACGACTTTCAATAAAAAGTATAACAACGGTCATTCGACAGATATGCATGAAGTTGTGTAAAAATTAATTTTGGTTATCCACAAGTGGATCATTTTCATCTGAAGTTGATAATCAGAATGTATCATTCTGATACAGTTACATATCATGTAACTGTTTGATATCCCTGGGTTTACTATTATATTGATGAAAAAAGTTTTACTATATAAAACCTATTTTAAAAATATTATAAATGACCACAACTACCGTAATTTTGAATAAAATATATTAATATTATAGGTCAATCGATTCATCTCAAGCCAAGGAATCTCTTATATTGTTATATAAACTTTGAATTATGTTAATGAAAAAAGTTTTATTACAAGCAACCCATTTTTAAAATATATATTATGAAACGCATAAAAAATGTAAAATACAATATTTAAAAAAATCCTTGCATCAATTTTGAGATATTATTGCACAATTTTTTCATGAAAAATTACCTTTATCCACCAACTGTTAATATGTTCAAAACCCTCATTACAGACTAGAATCGCTTAATTCTCCAATCTTCTCCACTGGGTCGACAAGTCCACGATGGAGCATATAATCAGGAAAAGGAAAAGATGGAAATACTATGGTAGGGCAGGTAGGGTATGTGTAAAGACTAGTAGAGTAGAATAGTAGATTGATGATGTTGAATCTTGAGGGATCCTTGAAGCAACAGGTAGGTTGAAGCCAGTTGAGCCAGGCTGGGAGCATCCTCGTCTGCGCTTCCATTCTTTCAGCTCAACTGCGTGGGCACTCGGAGCAAAGCACCGGTGCACCTGGCTGGGTTGAGCACCTTCAAAGGTAAAACACAGGAGTATACCTGCCTGAGGCTATCCATCCATCCCCACCTGGCCACCTTCTCCGGTTCTCTCGACTTCGTCGGGTTCTGCTTTCCTCCGAGGCGCGAGTCGAGCCGTTAGTGTTGTTGCCGAGAGAATATTGGTATAATGTGCTCCGTGCTTCGCGACTTGTGCTTCTATCGATTAATATAAACAATCAGCACGGCCTTACGGTCGTCGTGCTCTTATTTTTCCAAGCATTCCAAACATCTTCTTCTAAATCCTTCATGATACCAAAAGTGATTCATAGTTCGTTTTGATTAAGGTGATCTAAAAACGGGCATATAGGAGCAGTGCAGGATCGTTTCGAATAGTCTAATTGTTACCCTTATTGTTTTTGTTTCTTGTGCCAAGTGAAAATAATACATAATAATCATCCAAGATGCCCTGCTCCGCTGTGACGCTCTCTTTGGCTACCATAACTGGCATTATTGCTACAGCTCTTCTCGCTATCGCCTTCTCCACGGACAACTGGCTCTACACGGAGGTTAAGCGAGCCCAAATCCAGGTTGGTAGACCCATTACTCGATCATGGACCTCCGGAGGATGAGCAGTTACGAAATTCTTGGGAAATCTTCTTCTTAGTCAGATATTGACTGTCTCCAAGACACTGGTCTTCTTCTAGTAATAATCAGAACAAACCCAGAAAAGATTTCTTTCAGAGAGAAAAAATTGGCTTCGCAATCGTACCGAATTTCAACGAGCAAGAAGAATGTGAACATTCTTGTTGCTCGTCCAGTGGCATCTTTACTGGTTTTTTTAAAGATGTTGTTTTTAATTGACCCAAGTATTAAAATGGCTTATTGAAGCTTTTTGTATTGACATTAGGGTCTCATGAGTATGTATCATTACATGCAGTAAATCGTATTTATTAAGTACATATCTGGCACTGAAGAGGGCCCCTATCCGCGGGCGAAACGTTTGCCAAATTCATATTTTATACAATTTACTTAATGTAATGATACATACTAATAATCCCCTAATGTCAATACAAAACGCTTCTAAAAACAACATTCTTGTTGCTTCTCAAAATAAAGGCGGTGCTGATTTTTTATCTGAACTGAAAAATCTGCCCCAGGAATGATCTTTTTACATTTTGTATAGCTAATCTTCTTTTTGTGTGCCTCATTACCAATATTACTTGCTTCAATAAAAACAGTTTGTGATTAATGATTTGATGGAATTGACAAATTCTGGCAATATAAAGGAAAAAAAAGACCTTAATACTTATACTCCTCAGAATAAAGATGATGTTAATGTTTGTATCTGTACTGAAACTTTAGGTTCAAAACCCTTTTACACATTGTGCCTCTAATCTGCCCAAAACGTTGCAAACATTGTTCAATTCTATAAAATCAGTTCCTGATATTAAAAAAGGAAATAGATTGACATAGCCTGTGAACCAAACTACACATTTCGAACTATAATCTTGGGTTGAGTTTGAGGCATACACTCAAAATAATCATAAAATATTTGAGGATTATCAATTGAGAACATGCTTATAGGCTTGGGCATATCTTCTAATGTAAATTTAATATCCCCTGGGGATTCTTTGAAGAAGAATACTCTATTCATTGTTGCAAAAGATTCTATATAAGATGTAAAGAATCTGTGTAGGTAGAGGTCTACCTTATACAGGTTCTGTAAGCTACGTTTTTTAAATGAAGCATGTACCTATATCCTAGAGTACAGTCCATTCAAGTTCATTCAAGTCTAACACAAAGGCATCTTCCTTTAAACGTAGGTGGATACCATGTTAGGTATTCTATTACAGAAATTCCATGAAAGTTCTAAGTGTTTTCTTGTAACACCTGATACTTGAAAAGCACCCGAATTCGTATAGAATTTCCTATCTAATTCTTTTTTATTTTTTATGATTCTCTCCTTTCTTTCGGTGGAAATTTTCTTAGAGTCTATTGTAGTGTAAGCTACTGCAACATTCTAAAAGACATTTGGTTTGTAGAGTCGACCAAGAACCGAACCTCAACGGAACAGAAGCAAAGTCTATGACTTTATGTCTCTGTTTAGTAAATTTGAAAGAAAATTTGAAAAAACAAACTCAGACTGAAATCGTGCAACTGAATTTGCACAAAAAGACTTTAAACGAGAAAAGTATGTTTCCAAAAAATCAGGTTGATATAGGCTCCTTAAACCAACAACAATTTTTTGGTTAGTCAAATTTGGTTAAATTCACAGAATAAAAATAATTATTAGGTTGATTCAACCAAAACGTTTGGTTAAATGAACAAAATGTTTGGTGAAATCAACAAAAAATTTGGTAAAATTAGGAAAAACCAACTAACCAAACGATTTTGTTGAAAGAACAAACATTTTTCTGAGTGAATGATAGATGAGAGACTTTTAAACTATAATTTTATTGTTAATCATTTAAACTGTTACGATTTTTATTTGAATCTCACATTTGAATGCTTCCCCACTAGGCAAAAAGACGTCGTCATCCTGAGAACGTCGTAAAGACATCCCTAAGACGTTCATGTTAGTCCAATTAATGTCCTAAAGACGTCTCAGGTCTTAAAGACGTCTTTTGGACATGAGACGTCCTCAAGACATCAATTGAACTGACATGGACGTCCTAAGTATGTCTTTAGGACGTCCTCAGGATGACAATGTCTTTTTGCCCACTGGGTTCCAGCTTGAAATTCTACACATTGTTGTTGGAAGCTTCCAATTCAATTCGAATCAACAACTGAAAATTGTTGATTTATGAAGGTTTCGAAACTAAAAAACTCTATCTCTGAAGACTACTAATTTCAAGATTTTTATACTTTGAAGACCTTTCAATTAAAAAAGTTATATGAACTTAAGTCTTAATATTTAATTTCTAATGCTGGCAATTGTAAATTGTTGATTTTTTAATGCTTCAAATCTGATATTTTTTTACTATGTTAGGCTTTGAATAAAAAACGTTGAAACTATTTTATTTCTCTTGCTTAATTATTATTAATTGGTTTTGGAAGGCCTGCTATTTATAATTATAGTACCAGTATAAAATTCTTTTATTTAAAATTAAATTAAAATTTTTGAAATTTTATACTCTTGAACTGGAGATTTCTTAATTTTTAACCCATCAAATTGTACATATTTTTATCTAGAGTGCGTACAATTTTTAACTGTACACAGAAACATCTTACACAATTTTGAACCTTACAATTTATATCAGGATAATTATTCAATTCTGAAAATCTTTCCTTTTAAAATTATTCATTTCGAGTGACATCAACTTTTAAATTTTGTTATTGTGAATGCTTTGGTTCAAAATCTTTTAATCTAAAACGCGAGAGCTGTAAATTGTTCAATTTCACATAAGCTTCTTCTGAGAAGTAAAATTGCAGTTTTCTCTAACGTCCTTTTAAAAGGACATGAGAAAAAATGCGTAATGAATGTTGCTGCAGATATAGAAACCAAAATAAAGTAGAGTTTCTGAAGTATATATTGTTTAATATTATTTTTAATTGTTTATTGGTAACTTTCGAAAAAACACTATTAAGAAAGTTGATCGAACTGTTTGATCTTCTTTGCCTTTTAGCTTTTGAGATAACTACACTGGGCTTTCAATTATTCAATGTTTTCAACAGTTTGGCAATATACCTTATTCTTTTATTTGTTTTAAATTATTCAAAGTAAAAAATACAAATATATTAATATTAACATCAATTCTAAAAGTGAAATATATATTAAGTAAAGCAATCCGTTTCCCGATTGTGAATCATAACAATATCAAAAGTTTCTAATTACATACAACCTTCGAAGAAGGCTTGGCTGTGTTTAATATGTCCTTTACTCATACCTCACTATCTGGTTCAGCCAGGTGTCATTGTTTTAACACGATCTCGTCATGAGTTCCTCATTACAATTATATCTTTTAATATATCTTTTTGAATAAAGAAGCTAACTCGAGACTCAGATAAGATATATTTTTTTCAATATTTACAGCCATTTTCTTACAGATCTGATTCAAACACCACGTAATTCGTTCTTAACCAATATAATTTAGGGAAAAATTTTTTTTACCTTTGTCTGAAGTTGAAAGAATATAAAAAAATGTTGGTGGTAATGATGAACAATATTTTGCCTGAAAAACTTGAAGTCTGTACATGCTGCTACTCTTTGACACAAAATATATTTGATATGGTTCAAAAAGGAATATAAGAACTGTTTTTTTTTCTCTACATTTGACTGGTTATGAAGAGCTCATATGACGAAAAAGCGACAACCTTAGAGCCGGTTGAGACATACGCCTTTCTGATTTGTTCATCGACTCAAATTGCTTCATCCAAGTTGTTCACCGATGAGACATCTCACGTATTTATTCAACGGATTCAACCATTAAGAGAAATGGAGAATCAATAGAGAGAAATCCCTTTCTTTTCGAAATAAAATATCACCAAGAATTGTGACACGCTTTATTGTCACGAAACCTACATGCAAAAGTAGATCAAATTATCTGAAACTTTTCGACAATTAATGTATTCTGACGTAAGGTCTGACTTTTAAAGATTTTCTAAGAAATAAAATCCTTCAAGCTTTGAATAGTTTAATAAATAACTCAGCTTTTTCTGACCAGTTTCCTTTGAAACTCCACTTCACATGAACAATTTTGTGCACCAATTATTCTCTGCACCTGGTATAAAGCATTATGTATAAGAAATACAATGTGAGTAATGAGTGTATATGAAAAAGTAAAAAGAAAGTCTACGGAAGTAAAAAGTAGATACATCAACAAAGCTGATAAAAGTTTTGATAAAAAAAAATTAGTTCAAAGAAAAAAAATCTAAAGTTTTCCCTATTTTACAAGACAAAGAATTGACAGATGCCATAAATAACCTTTCTCAAATTTATAACATTAAAATGCAGTTATAACTGCGCTGAATAGCTATAATTCGTCATTTTTTAGAATGTTGCGCTCGAGCATATATAAACTTATTCCGGCATATCTTTTTCTGCAAAAATGTTATCTGACTTAATCTTTCAGCCTTTACCAGTTTGTAATTATAAAGAACTAGTTCCTTCAATTTTTAATTAATTCCAGAATTTAACATTCGATTTTCTCGTCTGAGTTTAGATTATTATTTTTTTCTTGTGTAACTTGATTTACATTTTAGCTCTATGAATGTTATTTCGACTCTTCACTGAGAAAAATGGATTTATACGAAATGGATATTAGAACTTGAGGACAAAACCCCATAAATAAAAGTACATTAGCGCGTATAATCTATAATCTTTTTCTGATATATAAAGATGCTACTAAATATAATCGCTAGATGTTTAATTCTTATAATCTTCATAAATTAAATTGTAACATCTCAGATTTTAAAACATTCAGGCGTTCGCTACCCGGAAAGAAGATAAGAATTCATAAAAATTCAGAATCTGAATTCCCATCAATACGCGAATTTTCCTCCATCTAAAATTCCACCAACGAGT
>JAUMHM010000031.1:13137164-13160822 GCA_032362435.1 Melikaiella ostensackeni
TCATTTCCGAAAATTTCAACTCGATATCTCATTTCATGTGGATATAAGTTGTTTGAAAAAAAATTCTGACGTTGCTCAAGTTTTAATTTCTTCGAGAAATTTTTTTTACAAATTTCCACCCAAATGATGTATACAAACGTAAGTTACTGTTTACTTTTGCATTTTCAAAGTTTCAGAGCGATATTTTATTTGCAAAAAGAGTAAATCGTTCCAAAAATAAATATTAAAAATCGAGCATTAATTTGGCCACGTGACTCCTCTTTATAACTTTTGACCTAATTAAGATATTTGAGTTTCTTTCGTGACTTTGGTGAGGTTTATTGTCCTCTTTCGAAATCCGACAGAAAATCGACAAATTGTTAAAAAATAACAAAATGGCGACGGTTTTTCTGAAAATATTAAAAGTCGATTTTCTCAAAAATCCTACCTTTTTTTTGTTCAAATTTTTTTTCTGAGTTCGTACTCGAATGACGAATAAATATTGTGAGTTTCATGCGAGCCAAACTATCTACCAGATCAAAAGAATTTTTTTTCGAAAAATTGAAATAAAGAAGATATTCTGTGAGTTTTATGCAGGACAAATCATTTTCGTGGCCACGAGTCACCCAGTACAGGAAAAAAACTTCTATATCTCAATTGAGGCTTAAAGAAAAAATTGGTATTTTTTGGAAAAACAACCCTAAAATTTAAAATACTCATAACTTCGTGAAAATGATTTTTTTCTTGAAACAACAAAATACATATCATCTTACTTCCTTTGAAAAACAACATAATTTAATAGGCGAATGATTCTGTGACTTGAAGTTGCACTGCCTGCCTGATTTGAAATGGATTCGGTCAGAAGATGTTGATAGAAAATTAGATTTTAGGGTTTTGACGTATGTCTATAGATCAATTTTTGTACTTTCTTTCAACATATAATTTATAGAAATTTGCATACTAGTGTCAAAAACTAGAAACATTCTTTGAATCAAGAACAAGTTTAAAGAAAACAATCAACAATTCAAAAAAATTAATAATTGTATTGTCTATTTTAAAAATATCAAATTGTTAATGGAATAATTAATACAAATTTTAGAGTAAGGTAATCTGTGCGAATTTTATTTCTATTAAAAATTGACACATTTTCTTTGACTTTTAAATTGTATGGTACATCAACTTGTTAGAGTAAAGTAATCTGTGCGAAATTTATTTTTATTAAAAATTGACATATTTTGTTTATCTGTTGAATGGTATGGTATATGAAACTGTTTTCCTAAATTTTGCCAGTATAGATAGAAAAATAAGTTTATAGCTCCTTTGGTGTACACTGAGAAAACTTTTTGTTCGAATCTACTTTTTTAAATTAAATAACTTTTTAATTTAAATTACACTAAAAATGTATTTGAAATAAACAACTCTTTTTTGTCTGTATAACAGATATAATAAATGTAATTAACCAAAAATCTATTTTCGTTCATTAAAATATATTACACTATTTAAAGAAAATGATGACTTCTAATTTCAACTTGTTTTAATAAAAGTTATGACGTTTACACTTCTTTCTATTTTCCATTAAATGAATCATTCTTTTATTTTTGAAAGAATTTTAAAGAGAAATAAATAGAAAACTTGTCTGATTCTACTTTGAACTTTTTTTAAAATTTGTTTCCTTCGTTAGTATTTTTTCTTTAAGTTTAACTACTTTCCTTATTTGTATTGAACCTCTAATCTTATTTTTCATTAGATTCGAATTTGAAGTTCCTTTCATAAGAGGCATGAATTATTTTACTTGAAATTTCTTATACTCATACAACATGAAGTTTTTCTATCATGGTTCTCGAAACAAGATAAAAAAATCATTCACGTGTCATTATAACATTTTCCAAAACCCAAAAAGCAGCTTGAAGAAAATTTTGACAATCCAAAAGGCGAAGCAGCAGAGAGGACAATATGACCCAACCAGGAAGGGATATTTTTTATTGTTAAATTTAAAAATCGCAGGTACTAAAGGATAACGCAGCTCAGTGGTATGACTGGTCCTTCTACCTTGCCTGGCTAGGAGTAGCAACATGTTTAGCAGCAATGACCTTATTCCTGATAGCAGCATCCTGTCTGCGCAAGGAGCGCATGCGGGAGCAAACTCAGAATATCCAATACATCATGCCAGGTGAAACTCAATGAGAGAACCCTAATGGGACTAATCCCGGCTTTTTTTCGTTAACCCAATTCTAGGTCCTGAAGGACAACTCACTAATCTCGTACGACTGGTCGTACGTGGTGGCTTGGGTCGGCGTCGGTTGGTCTTTGGTCAGCGCTATCTTGTTTAGCGCAGCAGCGATTTGCTTGCGGGGCGAGAGAATGCGCGAGGAAGCGGTGAACATGCAGTACCTCATGCCTGGTACATAGTATACGTAACACTTTTGCTTCTACTAACGTTCGAAACTCAAGATTTATTCAGACACTTCTAAATTCCAGAATATTTCAGATCAATTCGAAATCAAACAGAGTGGAGGTTTATCCGGGACAGGCCTGGGCATGATCGGGGAAATTTTCTCATTTCACAGATGTTGGCGTCTCCACTACCGATGTTTTTGTGTTGCTCACGAGACGGATCATCGCGTGAGCAACGCGAGAGCATCAGTAGTGGGGACGTCAACATCTGCGACATGAGGAAATTTCCCCGACACTGCCCAGACTTGATCCAGGGTGTTCTTTTATGCTACTCAGTGGGCACACAAGTCCTATGGTTGTCCTATAGACGTCTTTTGGCGGACGTCTTGAAGACATCAAGTCACAAGACATAGAGATACATTCTAAAGACGTCTTTAAGATTTCCCGGTGCTCACTAGGTGGTTATAGGTTTTGATCAGTTAATACCGAGATGAGACATATAAAAAACAAGAGTTTAAAGAGTTCATCAATTCCTATAGCCTTCAGATCAGGCCTGGACAGAGCTGGGGAAATTTGCTTACATAACAGATGTTAGCGTCTCCACTACCGATGTTCTTGCGTTGCTCACGAGGCGGAAGATCTCGTGAGCAATGCAAGAGCATCGGTAGTCGGGACGCCAACATTTGCTATGTGAGCAAATTTCCCCAGCCCGGCCCAGGCCTGCCTAAGATAATTGAAACCTAAGATGAAATAAGAATTGAACCAAGATATCCTTGGAGATTGAAAACATTGATCGATTTTCATTCCAAATCCATTAAGTTTGGATTTAAAGGCAAGAAATATGTATGAAAAAAAGTAAACAAAAAATATTTCTCATGGTTAACATTTTTTTAAATTTAAATGATATTTGATAAGGAACCTGATTTCCAAGAGTTCGAAATTTAGAGTGCTGAACTTACAAACACTGAAACTTACAAACGTTTTTAAAGAATTTCCAATTTTAAAAAATCTAAAAAGAGCAACACGACAAAATTGAAAAATTCTGGTTTAGGTGGGTCGAAATTTGGAAGCCCTCGAAACTCAAAACATTCAATGGCATTCAATTTCAAAACCAGTTTCAAAATTTTCAAGTCAAGTTTAAAGTCTTAAAATTAAAAATTGTTGAGATTGGCAAAATTAAAATTTGAATGTTTTTTAGATGCCACCAAATTGAAATATTCAAATTCAAATCAATATTTTCAATGATTAAAATCTTTTTTTAACTCGACGTTTCTAATCTTTGGATTGAAAGTTTCAAATCATGTAAAACTTGAAAATACTTAACATGTAAAGTGTCTAGTTTAAAAGTATTTAAACTTCAAAGTCTTCAAATTAAAAAGCATTCTAAATTGGAATCAATCAACCAAGCTTTTAAAATTCGAAAGTTGTTGAATTATTTACTTGGAAGTAACAAATTCTTTGCAAAAATAAAGAAATCAACTCTCTATTCATTTACTGTTTTAAATTATTATTAATTAAAATGATAGTCAAAAATTAATAGCAACCCTGAAATAGGTTTCGTAATCCCTTTTCTGTATCAAAGTGAGTTAAACTAGAAGTGTAACGATTTTATTATAACTTCCCCAACAATGATTGGGATTTATCATTAAATCCTTTGTCTTAAAAGGTTTTAATCAATTCCCAAACTTTAGATATATCCAAAATCCACTTGATTCTTATTTATCGGAAATATCCTTGGAATTTTGAAAGGCGAAGAATCTTGTCAAAATTTGCTATAAATGCAGGGAAAATGTGCCTGAAACGAATTTGCATTTAGAATGATGTTTTATGATTTTAATGTATTGTGCAAGTGATTTAGTGTGAAATGGAATCAGCTGATGCTATTGATGTTGTAGTTTCATTATTGTGATACGATAATAATTAATTAATAATTCAATTATTATAAGCGAGTGGTGCGCAAGTTAACCAGATTTGCATGTTTTTAATGCAAATAAGACTGAGGTCTTATGTAACCAAAATTAAACACTAAACCAGTTAACCCATTAACAACATTATTTTATAAAAATATTCAAATATAAAATAATTTCACTCAGCATAAGTTGTTGCTTAAATGCAAAAAGGTGGTTAATTGATCAAGTTAGATAAATAGGTCCTTGAAAATATATTTATTCTATTTCAAATATTTTTCTATTAACTGATATTTGTATTCATCATCAAGAATTAGAAACCCTTATAAGTGAAAATAAGTATTATTGTCAAAACGGATAATCAACTATTATTAATAATGACAAATTAATATAGTCTTGCATACCTTTTCTCTAATTAAAATGTACGTATATATATTAAATAAATTGCCAATATTTAGTGTTTTTAATGAGTGATTCAAAATATTAGCATGTAAATAATTTGCATTTTTCACAAGATAGATAATAAATAATTTAAAATATTCATCAAAAATTAGAACTATTAAAATACGATCAGGGATTAATTTAATTTGATCGAGAAAAATTTTTAAATAACTGAAGTTTATTCGAACTCTTTGCGGTCTATTTTAATAGTGTTCCTACAATCTCGTTTTCTACGATTAAAAACTTTCTATGTTTCCAAAAAATGAATGCCAAATGTTTTCTCTAAAGTGAAGTTGGGTTTGTTCAAGTTATAAATATTAATTTATGATGGCTTCAAAGAGTAATAATTATTTTGAACCATAAATAAAATTACTCTTGAATACTCTGCACTTTCGTTTTGAAACTTAAGCGAAAGCAAATTACCCACGAGAGTCTAATAGGATGAATTGTCATATTTTGCTCCCATCATATTTCATAGAAGGCGAGTACCATTTAAGGCTCGGCGTTTTTTTAACCATCTCTTCTACCCTGTCTCTCCAACAAAAATTCATAATCGTTTTCAGAGGTGCAAAGGCTTGAAGCACTTATTAATGAAAGTACAGAAGAGGGTCAAACGAGTTGTATAAATTGGATAGTGTAGTCTTGATTCATCTTTTAAAATCTGCAATTTTGTATCTTTGTGATCAAAACTGACCATTTCTATGTTTAGAGTCCGAACTACTTTCGCGAAAAAATAATAATTTACTCTCTGCTCGTAAATCTTCAAGATTTTTTAGTTTTATCTCAATTTTCTTTTTATTCTAAACTTTTTCCTTGTTACAAAACAGAAAAATAAGTTCAAATAAAATTAATTAAATGAAGGCAGAAAGTGAATCTTACTTTTATTCCCATGATTATTTTGTAGTCTTAATTTCCATTATCTTTGGTTTCAATCAAGTTTAATGGACGGAAATGAATCGACTTCGAATAACAAGTGGGATGGAATAAGATTGACTGCCTATAAGGGTTCATTTTCTCTTACATCCTTTTGAAATCGAAAGCAATGAGATACAATAGACACTTTAAGGAACATCAAGCAGAAATGCTATTATGTGAAAAATCTCTGGGAACTGCAAAGCTTTTTGTTACCTTTATTATCGGAACACGCGATATAGTTACAATCACTGACTACATGAGAAAAAAATCCTTTGCTCCAAGTGAAGAAGAAAATCAAATTAAAACTGCTTCATATATCATCTATTTAAAAAGAATTTTTGTTTTAAAATTGAATATCAAACAGATTTAAAAAATTCTCAAACTTATTGATTTCTATAGAAGAATTTGTCTTTCTCGACTTCCGAAAGTAAAATGGTGGAAAGTCGGAACAATAAAATGCAGATTTTCATCCAGGAAGATTGATAGATTCCTCGAGCAGTCAATATTCATTGTGGTTGTACTTTTACTCGTCTATCTGATTACCTCACGCTCTGTTTGCACCGAAAATTGAACATGATTCTCTCATGCTCTGACTCTGTGACTTTCTATAAATAATATCAATCGATAGATTACGCCTTAGATTTATGTATCCATATCAAAAGAAGTTTCTCGCGACAAACCGAGACAAGTCGCTATTTCCGCTTTAAACCGAAATAAGTCAATGGAAAGTGGCACACTTCCCTAAATTCTGCAAACTTGTTAGCTCGACCTCTACTTCCAAGGTTGGGCTGAGAAATTAACAATTATTTGTCATGTCTTTCAACAACCGAGTCTATGAATGATGACTCGGTACTTCCTACTTTACTTCACCTTTCACTTCAATTAGCGGTATTCTTGTAAATGCAAAGTTCAGATTCGTTACTTTTGCATCCTATAAGACTTCAAAGACAGAGGTCACAACTTTTTATTTTAAAGTGTAGAATTGCAGATGCATTTGGAATATTTCTGAATTTCTTAGGTAATGTTTTTTTAAGTTATCATTGAATATATTAAATTATTGCTGATCATTCGTTTTCGTCTACAAATTATATAGATCTTGCACAAATATAAGAAATCTGGAACATAAAAATAAAATACTTTGAAGAAACAAAATAATTATATTTGATTATTCTACTGTGAGGAATTGTAAGATAATTTCTTTTAGAAAATGTGACGATTTTATAAATAAAAATTCGAAAATATGTAGTATTTTTATTTGACTTATATTAAAATTGGAACGAAAAACTAACGTAAATTTAAAGAATAGTTCAGTTCCTTCAGCATACTCTCGAAAATAAATAAATCACTGTTGAAAAAGGATCGAATACTAAATTTCAAAAGATAAAATGAGATGACAATTTTTTTTTGATAGTATATAAAGTAAAAAATATAGTCTCCAAAATTTAAAAAAAAAATTATTTTACAGAAGACGTAATTAATACAAAATTCAGAAACTCCTTAAAAAAGAAAATACTGTTTCCTGAAAAATCGTATAAAATTAACTCTCAGAGATTTATCAAATTGTAAAAATTACGGAAATCTGCAGGATTGTTTAAAACAAAATATTGTACTGTTTTTCATTTGCAATATAAACTTATAATTTAACACGATAGCAGAATTTCAAAATCAATTAATTTAACATTATTAATGACAAAAACTCGCATACTGCAATGTTGGAAAACCTGTTAGCAAATTTGTACGCATATATAAATTCTCGTAATATTTAAATAACAAATTACAAAACTCGAAGCATAACAAAATTAGAAAGGCATTGTTATTTACACCAGACAATAGACATTGCTCAAAATAATATTTTTAGATTCCTAGCAATTTAATAACATCAGCTTATTACAGCAAAACACTGTTGAAAGATATTTTTTCATTTTTTAGTGCATGACATCTATTAAGGCTTTTTTGTTAATACTCTGAATTCGAAAAAATCAAATATTTTTCTTTGTTTTCAATAATAATTTTGAAAAAATACCTAAGGCTCAAAATAAAATTTATATGTAAGTATGTATGCTTAAACTAAAAATACTTTTATTCAATGTCGTAACCACTGTAACATTAATTTGCTGAACGATCAAAAATTAAAATTATTATGGCTAAAATCAAAAAGCAGAAACTTTAATTCATTTTTTACTTTTGCGTTTCATTAGAAAGTTTCATAGACATAAATTTTACAAATATAAATTCTTATAGTTTATTATACAAAAATTTCAATGCTATTGAAAGTCAACCAAAAATTGAAGCGAGGCACCAGTAAAATGTTGGACAATCAAAATAAGAATTGTCCAAAGCTTTAAATTTTGTTTACCATACATTATTTTGGATAAGAAATCATGTCACGAGATCAAGCTCAAGAAAAAAAGCCGACCATTTGGAAATTCCATTTTTTTAAGTCCATATTAGAGTATTGAAAATTTCATTACGAGAGGCTATTTAAAATAGTCTGAAAAACGATTATGCATTTGAAATATCTGAGTTTTTCCTCATTTTATCGCTATAATAAATAAAAATTCTTAGTGAAATTGATGGATATATGTATTTATTTAAGAGATTGTTTCAAATATGTACTTCAGAAAGTATATAAAAAAAATCAGCTGTCGATAGAATAATCATTTTTGTGGTGAAGATGAATTTTGATAGCCCAAAATTCCAATTAAATAGTCTTAGATTTTTTTAAAGTTTGTTTAACTCATTAAAATATATCAGTCAATATGTGTTAGTACCATGTCATGAAAATTTTAATGGCTCAAAATTAACTGGTGTCTCCCCTTAATAAAGTTGTATCAATTTGCTTCTTTTCAATTGGAAAATTCCAAATTTATAACGTTATATCGTTTTATTTAATATGATACAATTAAAAAAAAGGAATATTTTTTACAACTTGGGTTAATTAGTATTTGATATTTTCCAATATATAATTTGATATTATAATAATTCTGCAAATCTGGAACTTCTATTATATATCATTCAAAATCTTTACTTCAACACTGTCAGATAAAGTAATTTTAACGCTGCTATAATTAAAATATTTATTTAAACGAATAAAAGTTTTTTCGCTCCACAAAATATTCAGTATTTCTCATAAGAAAATAACTAAGTAAATAAATTATCTTTCTATTCTATTTTTTTCCTAAATTAAAAACGTTACAACTTCGAAAAGTATTCTTTTCATATATTTAAGCATCAAATAGTATTTAATCAATACTCTATGTAATTGGCTCAAAAATTTATTCTTTTACATTTTATTTGCTTAATGCACGAAACTGGATACTGGTAAAAAAAAGTATCCATTCAAGGCAAAAAAATGAGTGGATTTATTTGAATCAATTCTCGTTTTTCTATTAAATATGCAAGTTTAAAAGAAATAAATTATACATTATTTAAATTAATTCATCTCATACGTTTAATCTATATAATTTATTCTTGGACTCCAGGGGCAAGTAAATCATTTTTGCATTTTTTTAAAATAAACTTCGAATAAAATTTTGGTCCAATTAAAACAATTATTAATTGATTCAATCAAGCTTCTGTTAATTAAAAAAAATGTGTTAATTCAACTTTATCCTGTCACATAATCCTTATTGCATGCATTTTTAATGTTAACGAAAAAACAGAAAATAGTAAAAATTGTTTAAATTTCAGTCTATCCTCAAAAGCAACAGTACGCCTACGCCGGATATCCAGCTCCAACAGCATATCCTGGCCCCTACTATCACGGATCTCAATATGGGCCCTACAATTATTGAAGAGTGAAGCTCAAAATCTTCAAAAGTGCAATCAATAATGGAGAAAGAAGAAATAAAATACTGGATCCAGTCTGGCTAAAGCCATCTAAAATTGGCAACAATGCGAAGAACTCTAGCTCATTTTAAAATTTTTTTTAAAGCCAGCAAACTCAAATAAATAAAAGTACAAGAGACCTTATCATGACAAAGAAGTCATCCCCAGCCCTGAATGCGCAACGCAAGGCCCCCATGAAATAGTCATTAAAAAATGTGGCAATACTGATTCTTAGTGATAAATATTTTTTATTTTACTCTCATCAACTCGCACCGTAGTGCAATATAATAAAAATATGTGGGACCTTGAATAAATAAATAAATAAAAAATTGAAGCTGCGCTCAGATCCTTGGTTGGCCCAAGGTTGCTCAAAATATTCAAGGAAGAAAACACTATATATGACTACATTATTTCCTACGTGAAAATATATTGCGTTCTTTCCCTCTCTTATTCTGTTACTGCGAGACTCGGACTTTTTATTTAGGAATCTTGTATCTTAATTTTTCTTCGCTAGTGGTTTCCAAATATGCGTTTTTATCAAAGAAATTGTTCGTTTATTTTCATTACCTGAGAAACGATACCTTTTCTCAAAAGAAATGTTATAAAAATATATCAAAAGTATTCAAATATATTCTTTAGTTTGAAAAATGAAGAGACAGTTTCTCACTGGTGAAAATATCCTCTAAGATTGTATACGATATATATGATTATATTATATATAATCGAATAAGCTGATAAAAAAAGTATAAAAAAATAAACCCTACATCAAATTTTGGAATTCTCTAGCGAAGGAATAAAAGTTGTAGTTTCCAAATCCGAGATATTATTATTATCTTACGTATCATCGTTTGTATCGTGCTAATTATATTCATCGATTAAGGACAATAGCTCATGAGCAGAAAAAGATTTTTCATCATTCTGCGTGTGATGCTTTGAAGTTTTCAATTTTTCTAATTAGAAATGTAATGGACTTTATTTGTTATTTCGAGCAAAAGGCCTTTTCTGATTAAGGTCGGAAATTTAGTTTGGAAAACTTAAAAAATTAGTCAAGCTAATTATTTGTAAACCTAGATAATTTTCACTCCAACGATCGTGTCATTAATTTTCTCATGCATTAACATCGAATCTCACCCTAACTGTATAGTGTATTTTTTTACATATACCGATACGTACGAAACTAAATGACTATCGCTATAATTATTATTGTAGAAGCTTAAGTTAGAACAACGTATCATCATTTACTCATTTTTGTCAGTGAACAAATCGACTTTGATCATTTCATCACGAAAGACTTGTTTATACTCTCCTTTGGAAAAAGCGAGATGAAATTATTTTATGTAGCTTTTAGAGAGAGAAATAAATTCATTTTGTGTATAAGGAATAAAGACTAGGTTTATTTCAATTTAGAGTTAAACCAAATTTCCTTGCATTACGTAATTTAGAAATCTAAAATTCTTTTAAAAAATTCAAATTTTCAATTTCATAATTTTTAATGAAAAACTTCCAAATTTGAAAGTTTTTCAATTATTCAAATTGGTACGTTTTCAGATGGTTAAGACAATTTTGCAGGAATTCTTAAGTCAACAAACTTTGCTGTTGGAGCTTTCATCGTATTTTGCGTTGTTTAGCTATAAATTTGAATTTTCGATTTTCTTATGGCCTTTCCCACGTTTAAAACAAACCCTATTATCCCTATTAAAAAAAAACGATTACAGGCAATTTTGTAAAACTTTCTGGAAATAATAATTTTGGTGTCTTGCCTATTTATTGTATTTAAGGTGATTTCGTGGGAAAGTTGAATTTTTAGTTTTCTCACTTTTATTTTTCACGGCTGAACCCATAAATGTTCTCGGTAGAAGACTGGCTAACGAACCTGACCTGTCTTTTTGGAACATAAAAGAGTGTACAAAAGGAAATTTTGATTGGAGCATTCCTTCGAATGTTATCGCGTCGTCAGACTACAGATAGACAGACATATTCGTAAAAACCATTTTTTCTTACTCAGGGGGTCTCAAAATGTCGAGAATTGGTGAAAACTGGATAGGTCCAAATTCACATAAATCTAACACCTTCCATCATAAATGAGGAGAATATGAAAAAATTAAAGATATTTTTCAATATGATTTTCCTTTTCGACACAATTTCAAATTTTTCAAATTTGAAATCTGGAAATTTAAAATATTTTATATTGGCAAATCAGCAAATTTTTATATTTTTCTTGGACGCCACCAAAGTGAAAAAATAGTTTTCAATGAAGTTCAATTCCAATTGTACTATTTGGACCTAATCTTGAAAGCCTTCAAAACTCTAAACTCGATAAAATTTGAAACTCTTCTGACTAAAAAGTTTCAGAATTCTTCAATATAAAGATTTTTAAATTTTAGAAGTTTCCTATTGTTCAAAATGGGAAGTTTTGAGATTTAGACGCCATTATATTGAAAAATTGCATCAACAAATTTTTTCTAAAACGTCTGAAACCAAATTGATAAAATATTTTTCAAACTCAATTAAGTTGAAATTATGAATACATATTAAAAAGGTTTTAAAACAAGAAACTATTTTCTTAAATCAACGTTTCTATAATTAGATTTTGGTAAGTTTTGCAAAACATTGAATCAGAAAATGTAGGTAGTACATTTTTTCAAAACAATACGCCTTTAATTTCTAATGAATTTAAAAATTGAAAAAGTTTTAGCTTTGAAAGTTGACTAACTGTCAAATGTCAAGACTTTAAGTTTATGTTTCACCTTATTCTGTTTTTAATTTTGAAATTAGAAGTATTTAAAAAGCAAGTGTTGGAAATTATAAGGTTTAAACATTTTATCTTCACTTTATAGAAAAAAAAATTAATTTAGATGGAATCAAATTTGAAAACTTGAAAAAAATCCAACTCTGAAACTTAGTTTTCTAATTTGAAAATATCGTTAAGATTCAGTAGCTCATGCTCCATGAATTTACAGTTTCCAGGATTCTAGATTTCAAAAAATTTCTAATTTTTCAAACTTTAATGAAATTAAATTTGGATTTAATAAATTTCAAATTTTGCAACTTTTTGAAACCACGAAGATTGATTATTTTTGTAGAAGATATCAAAATGAAAAAAAAATCAGTGAAATTTAATTTCAATATGAAAAAGAAAACTGGAAAGCTTTTAACTTGGATACATTTCAAAATTGGAACACTTTTAAATCGAAAAAAATATTTACAAATCAGTACTTCTATTAGATTTCTTTTAGTTTCGAAAATTATGAATGAAAAATCTTTCTAGAATGGATAATTTTAAATTGTGATGCGCTCAAACAATTTTAAATAAGCAATTTCTTTTAATGCACCATCTAATTTCGGATTAATTTTTTAATTAATTTTTTTTTTTTAATTTTAGAAGTTGATTAGCTCGAACTTTTGCTATAGAATTTGCTTTTACTTCAAAAACTTTTCTTCGTAAAGTAATATTTTTGAAATTTAGCAGCGGAATTTTTAAAGGAAATAAAAACAAAACACCAAAAACTTTTGCCAGAAAGCTTTTAGACCCGCTTTTCCCGATTTTTATAAAAACATCTTTAAAAAATTCTGTTTTATAATATTTGTGTTTTTCTCTACGACCAACTCTTTTGTAAAAAAATAATAAAATTAATATTTCTTACGTTTTCACATTTTTCTCAAAAACAATTTGAGTGGAAACAAATGTTTCAAATATAAAAATCGCATCTTCTCGAAAATCAATATTGTTAAAATTATTTGTGAAAAATCGAATTTCATTTGTCCGCTAAAATGAGAAAAACAGTATAAAAACTAGTTTACGATTAGACAATTGCATACAACTTAAAACTTTATGAGGATATAAAGTAATGTTCTTTCAAGTTTAGCGACCTTCGATTTACGAACATAAAAATCGATATAAAATTTGTTTAAAAACTTGAAATACCTTAATAATTTGGATTTATGATTTAACTCAAACAGAAACTGGAATTCCTTTTTAACTGTTGTCCTAACTTCTAAAAAAAACGTGAAATTTTTCAAAAACTGTATAATTTTGCAATAAACTTTTATAAATAATTATGTTTAAATTAGCAAATCCAATATTATCATATCCTAGCTAGTTCCCTACTTTACAACGTTACAAATACTGCTCCTTTTCACCACTGATGGCGCTATATTCCAAGGTAACTTTACCACGTCAGTGAAATACTGGTAAAATACAGGTGCAGCTGCAGGAAACAGTCGATCCTGAGCACAAAAGACCCAAAACAATAAAAGGATTACAATAACGTAAATAAAGGCTAACATTCCAAACAAACAAAGATAAATTATTTTCAAAAATCTGACGTAACCGAAAGATTTTTATCTATTTAAGTACTTATTACTGCGGCTGAAAACAGGAAACATTTCTTGACAAGCATGCATGACGTTTCCTCTCTAAATTGTGTACCTTCCGCCAGTTGCCAGTTCTAGTCATTTCAATTCACACAAAATTTCATTTTTTTTTTCTGTTCTAGTTCCATCGCAGCTCTCTTGAAAGTCGAAACATGCTTAAGTTACTAATATTTGTAATCCTCTCAATTTCCACGATATGGGTATCTGCGCTGGAACAAATTTCATTCAGGGATCTAAAAGTGAGTACCGGTCCATAGACATAGTAAAGTGTTATTAATTCATCATCAGGTTGTGAAACATATGTCTAGTGTTTTTCACTTTCTGACTTGGAAAAAAAGAAAGTTTTTTATTATTAGATATTGTTATACTCAAAGTTGTAGAAATATTATTTGACTGAATATCAGACCATTTAAAATTTTTTTTACAATCAAATATAATATTTCAAGTGTTTGGAACATTTAATTTATAAGATATTAAAGAAATTTTGGATATACATATGTCTTCACATAAAAAAATCAATAGATAAATTTGAAGGAGTTTGAAAATATATTTTAAACAATGCATGAATCAGAATAAGATTGATAAGAATTTAATATATTTTTTCCTTTACGTACATTAAATGAAGAGTTCCAGGTGAAAATATTCACGATGGTACTAAACTTCAAAAATGAGATCCATTTTTGCTTATCTCTAACGGCTTACGAAATATTTACAGATGAAAAATTACGTTCAAACTTCTACGTGAAATTCCACGCTAATATTTTCAACTGGAGAGAAAAATATGCATTGCTTTTAAATGTAGCATTTTATTATTCTGATTATAAAATCGAGTCACGTTTACATGCTATATGATCGAAGTTCTTATACCTTAATTTTAATTTTATCACAAGTCTGTCATGTTCTCCAAATTCATATTTTTACAGTTCCGCCATATGCCAGATGAATTAAATAAAGCGCAGATAACAACACTTGCAAATTTATCAAATATGACTCTTATGAACGAAATTTTAGACAATATATGTGTCATGAGAGTTGTGGGAACCCCCGGACACAAGAGAGTAAGAAATGTAAGTATATGATAGAAAAAAATTGTCAAGTTTATAGATTATTTAAAAATAAATTTAATTAGAAAATTGAAACATTATATATTGAAGCATTCAAAAGTGAACAGGTTGAAAATTAATGAACTTTTTGAATTTTAAATATTCAATATGAAACAATTTTAAATTTTATGTGTTAAAAATTAAATAATTTTTTAATTGAAACCGTGAAAATTTAGACAACTTCAAATTAGGCGTTCAGATATTTTATTTTAAGTTGAAACTCTTCAAAACAGAACAACTGTGAATTGAAAACTTTAAAATATAAAATTTTCAAATTGTCAAATTGTCAAGTTTGAGCAAGTATAAAAAATATAAAGCTGAAATTCTTCAAAATTTAAAAAGTTGAACTTGAAACTGAAAGTGTTTAAAATTAAAACCAAAATTTAATTTTTTAATTTTATTGCTGTTTCAAATTTTTTATTTAATCGTTAAAAATTATTCAATCTCAAATTGCAAGTTTAAATTTTTACAAAATTTAACGACTTGAAGAATTCAAAATTGGTTGGTTGCAATAATGGTGCACTTGCATTTTCAGAAGTCGCAATTTTTTTCATATCTAATCTAATCTTTGGGTTTTCACGACCAAATACCATGAAAAAAACTTATGCCTACTAAAAAGGACGTTTCGGTGGTATCACTAATATCACTTGTTTTTCTTCTATTCTTTGTGAAGTTATGTACAAAACAAATGATAAATAAGTGACTTCTAAAAACGCAAATACACCGTTATTGCGTCCAACCGCTCTATTAATAAATTTTAAATAATTTTCGTAAATTTTATAAATGTAAAACTTCAAACTTTAACTTTTTTAAATTTAAGTCTAGGACTAATATAATTTTGTATTTGACTTCAGAATAAAGGATACATAAAAAAAGACCTAAATACAAACCCAATTTCAAAGCATTCGAATTTAAGATAATTTTTACAAAAAAGGAACTTTTAGAGGAAGAAAAGAGGCTATAACAGAACAATAATTATATAAAACAAGGCTAATAAATAATGAACATTTGTTCAGTACATTCGCCTTTTTAGAGTTTCTCTTATTTTCATTATAATTCTAAATTTTAATGCTTTTTAGTTAATAATAATTAATCATTTATTTCACAATTTAGAAGATCTAAACTTAAATGTTCTATTAAGTTAAATATGTATTTTTCAAACTGCGTGAAGTTTCCAGCTATGTATTAAAAGATGGATTCTTTCCATTCGGGATGTGCTTAACAATTAAGTTTAGTAGTAAATGTAGAAACTTTTAAATTTGGATAATTTACTATTAGGATACTTCGAAATTTGAATAATGTATATATTTTTTCAATCCATTCTTTAAAATTTCTATTCCTTTTCATTTTTCCGGTTTAGAGGAGAGGAGAGTAAGTTGGCGCGGAGGCTAAGTTGGCGCCTTTATTTACAAAAAACTATAATAAGTATAAAATTTTATAAAACACTAATTAGGCTGTTGAAAATAGTTCTGTCGTCTGAATTTTTGTATAATATGAAATTGATCAAAAATTCACAATCAGTCGATTTTGCAAAACATTTTTATTACAAGTTAATTCATAGGATTTTTTTCGGTGACTTTTGGGTAATTTCAGAGCAATCGAATTCAGTCCATGAATAACTCACATTTAACATTAACCTGACTAATCCAACACTTTTATAATATTTGATCTTTAAGCTCATGATTAGGAAAAAGATTTTCGTCAAATAAATTAGCCTTTTATGCCAAAAGTATTTAATTAATGTACAATCCGTGGGCGGGTGATTTAGCGCAGACGTTGAATCGCATGCGATTTTGTACAAAATAGTGGAAAAACAGTGCAAATCGCATGTCAAATCACCCGAAGGGGCGGGTAGGAATAGCAGTACTTCAGAAAAACTAACATTAAAATATTCTATCGATTTTTTTATTAAAAAATTTCTTTCATTTATTATAACGAAGATACCATTCTGCCTAAAGCACATTTTTCCATTATTTACGGGTGAATATTTTTCTTTTAAATTCATTTTTTCTTTTAGGTGCGCGAACTCCCTCTTTTCCCCTGAACTTGGGAAATCTCAAATCTTCATTACTTTCAATTTTTCTTCAAAATGAGATTGATTTCAAATTTGAATCGTATCCAATTTATATATTTTAAGTATCCGATTTTTGTACCATTTAACTGCTACAAGCTTTTGATTTTTTTTTTTAGTTTAAATGCTTGCGAATTTGGATGTTTCTCAGTCTGAATGTTTAAAAGTTTTTAATGATTGTGAAAATAGGGAAAATAAAGACAAAGCTGTGGAGCCTAAAACAAAAACCTTTAAAATTTATAAGCATTAAAAGCATTTAATTTTCGAATACAGAAATTAAATTTTACATTCATCCAAATTGGTAATCAATTCCTCATCTTTCTTAATTTCACAGTATATCAAAAATTCTATGAAAGAACTTGGATGGTCAGTAGAAGTGGATGCATTCAACGATGACACTCCGAATTTAGGAAGACTGCGATTTAGAAATATAATTGCAAAACTCAATCCAAATGCAAAAAGATACTTGGCATTGGCTTGCCACTACGATTCGAAATACATAAAAGGTGAAATTTTCGTCGGAGCCACAGACAGTGCAGTACCTTGTGCTCAACTAATCAATACTGCTAGGGTTATGAATAGTCGATTAAAATCTGTAAAAAATGTGAGTATAATAAATTTTTTATAAATTCGATTAAAATTGAACATACTCTCTTCAAGTGACTAATTCCTTTCTATAAAAACTAATTGCCTTTTTTTAAATAGCAAGACGTGAGTTTAATGTTTATTTTCTTTGATGGGGAGGAAGCATTTTTAAACTGGGGACCAAAAGACTCAATTTATGGAGCTAGACACTTGGCTAGAAGATGGGAACAACAAGCTTTCACGGCAGAATTAGGAAATGATATTACCGAACTTGATAGACTGGTAAGTAATATATTTTTTATTAAATATAGAGGATGAAACTATTCAATCAGAAATAGAAAAAAGTAAATCAATTTTTACGGAAAAATTCTTTTAGGATTTGCTAATTTTACTGGACTTGATAGGAGCTCCAGATCCTAAGTTTTATAGTTATTTTCTGGATACAGAAAGGTGGTATGATATACTTTCATCTGCTGAAGGTATCCTAGAAAAATTAGAGTTGTTTGATAAATATTCTTATGGACAGCCCCAACAAAAATATTTTCAGAAGTATTCTATTCAATCGCATATCGAGGATGACCACATTCCATTCTACGAAAGAAGTATGTATTCTATTAAATCTGTAAAAAATTGTAATAATTTTTATTATGTATGGAAATGATAATTATTATTAATTATTATTATATATTATATATAATTATAAGAATATAATATAATATAATAAAATAATAAAATAATAATAATATAATATAATTAATTATATATAATTATTATTATTATTAATTATTATTAATCTTATCCTGATTTTACAGAAGTGCCAATAGTGCACTTGATACCTGCTCCTTTCCCAGAACACTGGCACACAATATACGACAATAGAGAAAACATAGACTTAACAACGACCGAAAATATCAACAAAATTCTTCGAGTATTTATCGCTTCGTATTTACATATCAAAGTCTAAATGAGTGTCAACTGAGTTGTTCAGCCAGGACAGAATTTAGTCAATTAAGCTGATTAATCTATATTTTAACTTTCGCCATTATAGGAAAAAACTCGTTTATGAAACTACTAAAGTCTGAAATGAAGATGTCCTTAGAAGCTTACTTTAGAAAATTCTCTACAGGTTTTTTGAAAAAATCTTTTGAGTTTTTAAAATAATTTAACAATTTTTGGCTGAACAGTAATGAACACTATGATATTGATATCGCTCAAAGGTGTGGCATTGAATGTGGCTAGCTTTTTTTTAATTTGTATACAAGCAAGTGCATTTAATATGCTTCTTAAAACATAGTGAACCACTGAAGAAAGAAAAAAATTCCATGAGAAAGCAGACTCTGAAGTGTAAGGTTATCGACAATACTGAGAGTGCATTATATATTATAAATTCATGAAAGTTTTTGCCAATCTATTTTTCATGCGTAATGTATGAAACGTGAAATTAAACAGTACTTTTAATTGTACTTTTCGTGTGAAGAAGAGATGTTACGGTTTTGTACATATGCAGATTAATTTGCAGAAAGAAATCTATATTGTATCATATCGCGATGTTTGTACATGTGAACTATATATATAAATGTATAATAAATTATTTTAAAGTCTTTCGGAAAATTACTATAGATAGAGTTGATTTATTTAATTTTAAGTGAATATAAGGAAACCATTTTTTGATATTTTTGTGGACCTTGTGGTATAAGAAATATTCATCTTGCTAAACGTAAATAAATTAAAATAATAAGAAGGAATGCGTGACTTCCTGGCGCATGATTAGAATAATATATTGGAAATAATCCTCGCCAAATGATCAAGACCTTGCGAATAGGGAAAAAATAACTATAAGAAATCTGCAGAAAGAGAAATTTCTCATCTCAAGTTGGAACTTGAACTAGTTTTAGAATATGAATGTCGTTTAAATATACAAAGTTTCGAATATCATATGGTACATTGAGTATAGTACATTGAGTATATTATATCATAGTATGTACAGAACACTGACATCGTCGAAGAGAAAGCAAGCATTCACTTGTCAGTAGTCTATACGGCCTATGCCTAAGTTAGTGTTGGCAACATTGTGTTGAGGTCATTGTTCGATCCCAAGAACATTTGCCTTCAATAAAACGTACGTAGGACTGCCTAGGTCGTCTAGGACTTGTCTAAGAATTTAAAATTCGCGCCAGATTTGTTGCCAATTGACCAACATGAAGGTGTTTTTTTTAAAATTTGTATGATCTTTTAAGGAGCTGTTTTTTCAGATTTTAAAATGACATTTTTATTTTTCAAATTGTATAAATTGCATAATTATGGAAGTTAAATTAGATTTTTCATATTTGATATAAGAAATAGAATTCTTTTATTTTCAAATTTGCGATAAAATATTAATATATTTAAACATACAGAGTAAAATTAGCTCTTGTCGCTCTATAAACGATTTTGTTTTTGTAAAATTTAAAAGTTTCTTCATAATTTTGTTTTTTATATTCGTATCCTGATGACAAAATCTTGAAAAAATGTGAGAAAACATATGAGGTTCTAATGCTGTTAGACAGAAACGGCAGAATAATTTCGTCATTATTTTTTTTTGTGAGATGAGAAACAAAATATATCTATTTAATTTAATATATACATTTAAAATTAGAGAACCTTTATTTAAATTTTAAATAACTAATTATTAGTTAAACAAATTAAATTGAATTTTCATATCAGATCGACAAAAAAAATTTTTTTCTTAAAAAGTTTTATTATAGCAAACAATTAATGTAATATGTATCGAAAGTTAGCTATTAGACAATATAAACCAACTTTTTTTCTATATGCAACAAAATAATGATTTATTAAAATATTAAATGAATCTACTCAATCAAAAGAATTTATTAAATAACCCAAGAAAGTTGTTCTCAAATGCAAAAGTAGAACATGTGTTTCCATTACAAAGTGTACACAACCTAATGAGAGCTTATTAAATAAAATTTGATTCAAATCTACAGATAGAATTTTCTATCATATAAAACACAAAACTTTTTATTCTCAACAAATGTGGAGGTTGCTATCATTTAAAAACAATTGTTTAAATTTAAATCTGCGTCATTTTAGTATTACAAAAACTTGTTGCATCGAACGCATGATTTTTATTAAAAAGATGTTTATTGGATTGTGCCACAGGTTTAATATGAACCTTTTTTGCATGTTCATTCTAACCAAATTTGCTTGTTTACTTTTTTAATTATTCAATAGATTTATTAAAAATTTTCAAACAAACAGTTGGTTCCATAATGAAAAACAAAAAAAACTGTTTGATTTTCCAATTTAAAGCATTCAAATTTAAATTTGAGATTGCTTTATTTGAATTACTTTCAAAATATATAATTTTTAAGGCTTGAAAATTGCTATTTAATTTAAGTACTTGCGATTTACGATTGTTTAATTTCTCCCGTCTTAAAATTGAAATTGTTTAAATTCATAATATCTCAGTTAAAAATTTGGAACATTTTTTAAAACACTTTCTACTTCAAATTGATTAATTCTTTATGCAATTTATTGTTAAATTTTTGTTTAATTTGTGAAATGGTTCAAAATTGTAATTGTATCTTTGAACGCTTCAATTTCAAATTGTCAAATTCTTTAGGTTTCTAAATTATAATTCAGTTTCGAATGACAAAATGTTTATATTTAAAATCGTACAGTTTCAAGTATTTATGAATCAAAATTGTTTAATTTGAAGGTGTTTTAGATTAAAATTTGTCAATATCTTGGATTCTGTAATATTTTGAAAGACTTCCAGTTGAAAATTATTTCGGCTATTTGTGGGCTAAAATGGTTCACTTAAAATTTGTTTATTTATTAAATGAAGACTTATAGTCACATTAACTGCCATGGTAATTAGCGACTTCTGTAGAGTATTTGTGGAGTAGTATACAAAGGGACAGAATCGACGAGACTTTCCCACTTAGCTTTCTGCTTTGGGAACCGAACCCGCGCACAGCGGGGCAAAATGACGAAAAAATGTTCAAAATATGATTCCGGCTAAAATTTTTAACCGATTAAAATTTTTTTTCTGAAAATTAAAGCTAACTAAATTCTTAAGAGATCCCTCGAGGACGATTTTTTTAAAAATTATTGTTTACTTTATTTATACACAAAGTTGGCAAAAATCGTAAAATTTAAGATATTGTTACTACCATATAATAACACGCAATTAATTCAGAATGATTAATATTAGTCTTCAATCAATAAATAAACATTCGTGAAACATAACCTAATAGTTTCTTATAAATTAATATATTGTTATAAACAATGGTAGGTGATTTTTGAGTGGTTTTGGATATTTATTAAGCGACTTTCGTTTTTAATCAAATTTAAAGTAACATAAAAACATATGAAGACAAAACAGAATATATTTCTTATTGTTATAAACCAATTTTATAAACAAACGCGCAGTTTAAGCAATTTTTGAGTGTTTGAGGTACTTTTTTTTTAAAAAGTGCTTTGTTTGACTTAGGAGTGATGTTGCAATGAACTATGTTACAATTTCATGACAATTTTGTGATTGTTATAAACAAATTTTATAAAAAATTTCACAGTTTGAGCAATTTTTAAGAGTTTGAGTTACTTTTTTTAACGTACTTTGTTAGTCTTTCTAGTGATACTTTTGTAAACTATATTGTCATTTCATAACAATTTTGTGATTGTTATAAATAAATTTTATAAACAACTGCACAGTTTGAGCGATTTTTAAGAGTTTCATTTAATTTTTTTAAACGTACTTTGTTAGTCTTGCTAGTGATACTTTAGTAAACTATATTGCTATTTCATGACAAATGTGATTGTTATAAACAAATTTTATAAAGAAATGCGCAGTTATTTACACTCATTTGTTTTTTCTCGAAGTAGACGACTAACTTCAGACTGGCATCGGCTATTCCGTGGGTATTACATTCAATTGTTTTTTATTGAAATAGATATCTAACTTCAGACTGAAACTGCTATTCCTTGGTTATCACCTACTTTTGTTTTTTCTTTAAGTAGCCGATTTCAACAGCTTGTGTTAACAGGCTTTTAACCGTGGTGTTTTAAGAAATATTTTTCTTATTTTTGTCTGTCAACACAACGAAGCGCTGGGTTCAAAATTAATATTGTTCAGAACAAGTTAAATTTAGTTATTATTTATTCTATTTTTGCATCACTGTATTCACAAAATTTACACATATCTTTTGAGCCCAAGTGCAACTTTGTACTGTATAAAGAAAGAGAAATAGCATCTTTATGATTAAGTGCATAATATGTTAACAATTTTGTACATATTGAGTTGTAATTGATAGCTATGTTCAGTCAAAATATAAAAGAATTGCTGTGATTTTTTTCGGAATACAAAAATATTAATTTGCGAAGATACAGTGGGTTAAAGTTAAGTAACGACGACCAAACACGAAAAATCCACGCTTTTTTACCTTTCGCACGCCGTATTCTTGAAACGTAATTTCTTATTTGGATGAGTGCTGCATTACGTGATGCGGAATAAAATAAGATTTCTTTTAATCTATGTGCCGTTTTTTTTTATTTCTTTTTCACTGAGTAGTTGAGAGTAGAAGTGACGAATTTAAGTGGGGCCTTCCTAAATGAAACGCATAGTCGTACCGCGACAGTTATAATCGAGGAGCAGTGCCAACTGTCGGCGCAGTACTGGTTCAGTACTATCCCAGTACAGAGTAAAATTTTAAAATTTTTTGAAAATTTCTTGATGTCATCAGAAGGAGGACTGAAGGTACGTAACATTTCGAGTAACCCCAAAATTTTGTTATTTTCGACGTATCTCTAGCCGTTTTCGAGTTATTTCAAAATTTTGAAAATCTTAATTTTGGTAATTTTTGAAAATTTATTGATTTTTTCAGAAAGAGGACTAAGGGTATTAGAGTCTTTTAATGCATACCACCCCAGAATACAGTTTACTATTGAAACTGAAAATGATTCAAAACTCAATTTTTTGGACGTTACCATCATTCGAGAAAACAAAAAACTCATTACTAATTGGTACCTTAAAGACACTAATTCAGGTAGATATGTAAAT
>JAUMHM010000031.1:13160922-13175078 GCA_032362435.1 Melikaiella ostensackeni
CTTAAAAATTGCTCAAACTGTGCATTTGTTTATGAAATTTGTTTATAACAATCACAAAATTGTCATGAAATTGCAACGTAGTTTATTGCAACATCACTCCCAAGTCAGACAAAGCACTTTTAAAAAAAAAGTACCTCAAACACTCAAAAATTGCTCAAACTGCGCAGTTGTTTATGAAATTTGTTTATAACAATAAGAAATATATTCCGTTTAGTCTTCATATTTTTTTATGTTACTTTAAATTGGATTAAAAACGAAAATCGCTTAATAAATATCCAAAACCACTCAAAAATCACCAACCATTCTTTATAACAATACAATTGTTAATAACAATTTATTAATTTACAATAAACTATCAGGTTATGGTTCACGAATGTTTATTTATTGATTGAGCACTAATTTCAATAATTTTGAATTAATTGCGTGTATTATAGTAACAATATCTTAAATTTTACGATTTTTGCCAACTTTGTGTATGAATAAAGTTAACAATAATTCAAAAGAAAAAAAAAATCGGCCTCGAGGGATCTCTTGAGAATTTAGTTAGCTTTGATTTTCAAATAAAAAATTTTTAATCGGTTAAAAATTGTAGCCGGAATCGTATTTTGAATATTTTTTCGTCATTTTACCCCACTTTGCCACGCTAGCGCAGCGTGGCTAACAAGGCTGTGTTGGAACATAAGCCAATCACGATACCATCTGAGCCAAGATAACTCATACTTTTTAAAATTATTTTAATTCAAATGTCACGATTAAAAGTTGAGAGTCATTTTTTTATCCTTATTAATCCTGTTTATACGGCTACAGGGTGTCTACTTAAATTATGGAAAAAAAATCCCAGACAATTCCAGGTTTTTTCAGGTATTTCTAGATCTTTCCAGGTATAGTTTTTTTTTTAAATACGGAGCCATTCAAATATTGAGTATCACATATTTTTCACGCAATTCTGAACCTAAAACCCTTCAAAGTATTACATAATACTTGAATAACCCCTTTAATAATCCATCAGTGAAAGGTTAAGTTGTAATTAACTAAATTTATTAAAAAATCTGAAAATTAGAAAAAATAAGAAGAATACAACAATTAAGCGAGTTGAATATAAATAATGTTTTATTCCGTCCTTATAAATATGTATCGAACTGTGTCTAAATGGTACTTTTTATATATAATATTACGAAGCGATATTCTTTAATTTGAAAATATAATAATTCAAACAAATTTTTTTATTATTTTCATATGTACTTAAAATTCAGTATAATAATTTCACATACTAATATTTTCAATAAAATATATTTGCCTGAGATTAGTGAAAAACATAAAAAGAAATTTGATCTAAATATTAATCAGTAGAAATCCAGTACTTAGGGCTCGGGTCGACTAGAAGGCTTAAAAAAAGTCGCATGAAAATCCTATAAGAACCCCTGAAATCTGTTGAGATCTCCTAAAAATTCCTGGAAAACTCGGCAATCTTTTTAAATCCCCTGAAATCTTTCAAACCCCATTGAAATACTTAGAAATCCCTTGGAATCTTTTAAATATCAATGATATCCTGGATACCTTTTTTAAATCCTTTGAAATTTTCCGAAATCCTACGAACTTATTTGAAAATCCTTAAAAATTTTGAAATCTCGTTAAATTCCTTGGAATCAATACAATACCCTAAACTCTTCAAAATCCTTTGAAATCCCTGGAAATGGATGAAAACCCTTAAATTTGGTTAAATCATTAGTAATCCCATAAAAAAACGGGAAAATCTCGTAGAACATCTTCAAATCTGTAATATCTTAAAAAATTCCTTTAAAAAATCCCATAAAATCTAATAAAGCCTCTTGAAATCCCTTGAAATATTGGATATTTTCTGAAATTCCTTGAAATGTTTTAGAACGCCCTAAAAGCTTTTAAATCCTTTGAAATCTGTTGAAATCTACTGAAATTTATTTAAAATCCTTGAATTCTGTAGAAGGACTTTTTGGAAATTAAAAAAAACAAGAATCTTACGATTCAATTTAGGCATCACACTCTTAAATGCTTCCATTTAAATATAAATAAATAAATGAAAAAGAGAAATGAAAAATAAAGCAGCCACCGAATCCTGTTCCTTCTTTTGTTCTCTCGTCTTTTTTAATTTTTATTTATTTTTTTAACCACAATCAAAAAGCATTTACAAAAAATCCACCAACATTTCATTGCTCATTAGTAGATTTTTTGTAAATGTTTCTTGATTGTGGTTTTAGAAAAGTGAAAATAAAAAAAGAAGGAAGGGGTTTTGGAAATTGCTTTCTTTTCCTTTCCTCTTTTTTTTATTTTGGTTCTTTTAATTTGAATGGGGACATTTAGGAGTGCGTTGCCCAATTATGATCGTTAGATTCTTGTTTTTTCTTAATTTTCAAGAATTTTGTAGTTAAATTTGAATGTTGTAAGTTGTATAGAAATTAAATTTTTGATTTATTCTGAATTTAATTTCTTAAATTTGTTTTCTTATGTAATCTTTTAATTTCTTGTGAAATCCTGTGATTGCCTCAAATATTTTGAAATTCCTTGAAATTTTGTAAATACCGTAAAAACTCCTTGCAATCTTTGAAATCTTACGAAATCATTTAAAGTTTATTAGAATTTTTTTAATCTCTTGAGATTTTTTATAATCCTACAAAATTCTTTGAAACTTGTAAAATCCTTTTAATCTTGTTCAATCCTTAGAAATATTTTGAAATGTTTTATAAAATCTTGGAATATTTATTATTTTTTTAGATTCCTCTAACAAATTTTTAATCTTTTAAATCCTCTGAGACCCGATGAAAACCCCTTGAAATTCTTTGATAAACTCTTTTAAAATCCCTTGAAGTTTTTTTTATCTCTTGTAATCTTGTAAAATACCCTAAAATATTTCGAATCCTTTGAAACTTATTTAAAAAATTTAAATCTTGAAAGTCCTTGGAGGTTCCTATAACAACGCTTAGATCTGGTAAAATCCCTATACAAATCCTTCGAAATACATACTTTAAAATCCCGTTAATTATCTTGAAATTTGTAATATCTCTTAAAAATTATACAAAAATTTTAAAAACTTTGAAATCAGATGAATCTTCGTGAAATCTCTTAAAATCTTTCAAAATCTTTAAAATCTCTTGATATGTTTTGAAATTTTTTTAAATCCCTTGAAATATTTTGAAATATTGTAAAATTGCCGTTTTTGTGATGGCGGATAAGTTATTTTAGTCAATCAGCGAAGGAGTTTGGAAACATCTTTAAAGGCAAAGTGAAAAAATAGTTGCGTTAGCGAGCAATTAGAAAAAATAGTAGCATTAGTGTCATTTTTGTGAAAAAAAAGTGAGTCAAAGGCCTGAAATATTCTTTGCACAATCAGCTTAAGGAATTCCAAATCTGGGTTTGAAATATTTCTTTTAATTGTTAAACTAACTGCTTTGATTATTTTCAAATGAGAGAAAATTATAATTTTTTAATTAAATTTGAACTTCAAGGGCATTCATTTTGAACACTTTAAACTTAAAATTACTCAACGATTAAGGATTTAAATTTGATACTGTATAATTTAAATATGAATTTATTCATTTTTTAATAATTGAATTGAAAATTAATCGATTTTCAATGTTTTCGACTTAAAAATGTCCAGCTTGTAGTGTGAAAAAATTAAAACTTTGAATACAAATTCCCGTAATTAGAAACTGTTTAATTTAAAATGTTATTAATTAAAAATTGTCTAATTATAAAGCTTCCATGAAAAATTATTAAATTTTTAATGTTCTCCCTTAAAATGGTACAATATTTTATAGTTCTGAATTTCAATTTTATATAAGATTCAATGTGATTAAAATTGAAACTATGTAGGGAACTTCTGAGGAAAACGGAAAAAGTCGATTAGTTGCATTTTTCTTCAAAAAGGCGCATTTTGTCAAAAAAGTCGAAAAAGTCGCACGATCCGAGCCCTAAGTACTATAAACTTAGTGTAATAAATGAAACACATCGTTATTTAATTACATATTACAATTTTTAAAACCAATTTTATCACGCTCGAAAAAATTACCTGACTTTTCTCTGACTTTCCCTGACCCACAAGATTCCCTGACATTGCCAGGTTTTCCAGATGAGTATCCCCACCTTGTGCTAACTTCTCAGTATCGATAACCCTCACGGATACCAGAATTTTGTTTATTACTCGGGTACCTGCAGGTATTAATCGTTGCAGCGGAAACCCGCCTGCGGGGTTCCGGATATTCGGGTATCAGCAAAATGCCTATCATTATTAATAATCAAATATTTTCAGTTTAAATATTTTCAGTTACAAAATTTTTCATTTTAGGGTGTTTCATAGATTTAATTTGTAATAAAAACTCAAGATTTCAATACAGAATTAATGCTTCAATTAAAAACTTTTGAAGAATGAAGACCAAAATAAATTGGACATTATTTACCTTCGAGAGACATTCAGTTTAAAATGAATTGTTGATGCGGTTCATTCTTGAAGTTCAAATGGTTGTCTAAAGTTGTGCATTCTTTCTTCAACAAGAAGGTAAAGCTGCATTAACGTTTAAACTTTTTTCTAAAATAAAGTTTTGATTTTTTTTAATGCTTTTGTTTTTTTACACCCGGTTGCTCTAATGTCATTCATTCCATTCAAAAAATGTAAGGTTATGTTCGCCCGGTTGAAGAAAATCACCCACTAATCTTCACAATTTCTCTCATTTTTATCATCCTCCAATATAATAGCTTCAAAAAGATCAAATAATACACTTTTTTACCTGTGGCGCCCGAAATGATCTCAAATATCCGAATTTTGACACAACAACCTGTGGGATGCAGGGGTCATAAGACCCCTCGAGTGGCAACACGAATCTGCCCTGCGTCATAAAGGTCATAAAAAACTTGAATTCATGCCACTCGTATTTTATGGATACTTCTACTACTTTGGCAAACTTCGGCTTGCTTCGGCAGTTCATCGCTCGCTTGGCGAGGATTCCCGAAGACAGCCGACAAGCCTCCGAAAACCACTGACCGCTTCGGTTGGCTCAGGACGACGCGACAGCGAGTTGAGTGCGACGTTGAATAAGTTTGTCTTCGTCCACAAGGGTTTTTCCATGTTTTTACGGGTTTTCGCGACTTGCGAATTTCGCGGGACGTCAGCTAGTCGCAGAAAAGTGGCGTTTTCGGTGTTTCGGTAACCGTGTGCCTAGTGCTTTAACAATTATCGACTCTAAACGCGGAGCGGCTGACACATCGAAGAGAGATAGAGAGGGCGACGACAACGACGTGTTGTGCAGGCGGCAGGCGTGTCAGAAGTGTTGCGGGCAAACACCGATGACGAAAAAATTCGCCCAGTGCAATTTACCGTTCATTTGAAAAATGTTTTAAGTTTTGATCAAACTTCATCTTCCTTGGAAGTGGCGAGCACGAGCTAGGATTACTGAATAGTGCAAACAAGTGCATTAGCTGCCGGAATCACGTGTGGAATTTAATTATCGTCTCGATTGACAGCGGCATTCAGCAAGATGCTCAAATTTATAAGAGGGAAGGGCCAGCAACCCACGGCCGAACGTCAGAAGCTGCAAAAGGATCTCTTCGCCTTTCGTAAGGTACCGCGTTTGCAAGCTACGTTTTGTTTGAATGAGTGTGGTGTCTGTGCAGGGCCGTAGTTTTTCACGGGAGACAGTCCGCGACACAGACTTCTCACCCCCCCCCCCCCTGGCAGATCCATAAAAAGTTACCCTTCAGTTCGTACTAACCGGTGGGTTCGAATTTTATTCTCACGTTACATAGGTTAGGGGTGATATATATATGATCAATGATTTCGATGAAGGGTGCTTCGAAATATTCTTTTCTTACTTTTTTCTGTTTTGGACAATTTTTTCGTTTTTGAAGCTTCACTGTATAAAATACGATGGACGAAAATTACGTTTCATTGCTGTAAACTGTTTATGTGATAAGTCAGTAATTTTTTCAACATTTTGTAAATTTAAAATGAGATACTTACTGAAAATTTACGTTTGGGGAGTAAAAATGCAGTATTTATACTAGAATGCTTCATTTGTTTTTTATTTCCTTTTACAATTTTAACCGCCAGATGCAATAATTCAACGTTAGAATCTGATTTTCAATTTTTTATTGTGTTTGGTAAAATATCAAATATATGAAGTCAGGTGCATTATTGCATCCCGCAGTTGATTCATTCGGAAACTTTACACATTTTTGTATCACTGGTAGTTTTGTATCCAATGTTGTATCATGTAATTTTCATTAATTTTTGTACAGTGCTGTGTCAAGTTTTTTGCTAGAATTTTTTTTATACGTATGGAGTTTTGTGGTTTCATGCAGTTGAATTGAAACTTTTTTTGTGAACTTTTTTGTGAAATTTTGATTTTTTGGTATTAGTATTTTGAATAGTATTTTGAAATCTGATTATGCACCTTGTTTATTATTTGGTTTCATTAATATCAATCCTTTATCTAAATTCTAAAGGTATGAATAATAGTTTTTTATTTCGAAAAATAAGCACCGTAATTTACGATCAAGGGAGGGAACGTTTTCGAGCACTCACGTTGATCCTAACCTCAAATTAGAACAAGCTGTCAAATTTTAAACCTTAGAATTTCAAATTTGGGTGCTTAACTATGTAAATGCTAAAAGATTTACATTCGTGGATGTCTCCAGAGTTGAAATTTTCAAAATTTGCATTCTTTTGAATATTTTAGAAGTTCTTAAATTGTAAAACTTGTAACATAGAAAAATTTTAATATATTAAATACCTTAAAAATAGGATGTTTTTATATATTCATAGATGGCTTTAAGTTTTCGCTTCTATACTTTCTTTTGCCAGTTACTTCTTTCAAAAAAATTTTCTCACGCTTACAATAGACTAGGTTAATTTTTTTGCAATTTAGGAGCAATTTTGAAACACAGAATAATGTTAGCGCTGCTACAACCTTTATGCAGAATTCTAGATCTACATCTTTCCTCAAGAAAACTAAATTCGATAAACACCTTTAAGAATTATAGGTATTGGGACGAAATTTGCATAATTGTTCTCATGGCGTTTCATCGATTTGAATTTTCTGAGAAACAAGTCACTGTATGTACTCTGGATAAGAAAACTTCATTCATAACTCTTTCTCGATATCAGTCGATATTTATTATTTCCTTTTCTTATTTTAATCATTATGGTGTTTATTTATCTAATTTTGAAAAGAATATTAAAACTGGTATCTGTCAATAATTTCCATATTATTGGGTTAAAATATTTATTTTATTGTAAGGTTTGAAACTTCAAGCCACGTTATTTAATTTGGATTTCTTTTTACTTCATTGAAATTCATACGATTTATACTAAATGATAAGAAAGTTATTAAGAAATATTTTTTTAAAACTTAATTGAAAATATTTTTTATTTGTTTAGTTATTTAAAAAAAATATTTATTCAATATTCTAAGAGGTATTATTTTATTCTAGATCTGAAAGAATGTGTCTGACTTCGAGTGTCTTTTCGTTAACCTTTTGTACGGCCCTGTTTGAACGCACCTCTCATTTTCGTCTCACTCACTCTCTCTCTCTCTCTCTCTCTCTCTCTCTCTCTCTCTCTCTCTCTCTCTCTCTCTCTCTCTCTCTCTCTCTCTCTCTTATACTCCCACTTTTTTCATCAAAGGAGATTTCGGTCTACGTAGCACGAGCCACGCTTATCGATGATTGTCATAAGCATTTTTTTTACAGTTGTCAGACGAAATTAGGTCACCTGATTATTAAGTGAAAGGTCTTGTCCCTCCTATTAAAATTAAATTTGTTCCTTAGATTGGGACTTTTTGTGATGTTTTATATCAGTGGGCTCAGGGACATTTATTAATGGTATGAGATAACCAAACTGATGTTTTATACTGTAAAAACAATCAATATTTCAGAAGTTACTTAAGAGAAACCTGATTATCAAATAATATGTAATTATGAAGTAATAAGTCAATTATTACATTGTCATTTTTTGTATAAATAAGAAAAATAGCCGAATATTTCATTCAAGGGTTCAAATATAAAATATAAATAATTTATAAACCATTAAAGGAACTTAATTTCAGATTTATTTTACTGCAAATTCAAATTTTTGTTTCAGACTAA
This sequence comes from Melikaiella ostensackeni, assembly GCA_032362435.1. Classification (NCBI taxonomy): domain Eukaryota; kingdom Metazoa; phylum Arthropoda; class Insecta; order Hymenoptera; family Cynipidae; genus Melikaiella; species Melikaiella ostensackeni. The sequence goes on from JAUMHM010000031.1 coordinate 13,169,035, forward strand.
TCCTTTGGGAAATCTAACATCTAATGGAAATTTAACTTCTTATTGTGTTTGTTTTAGTGCTTAAATATGGAACGTAGCACCAAAAAAAAGCGATATGATTAAACAATATTTTTATTACTCGGAGACAACTCAGTAAATCACAAGCGCATAAATATGCATTAAGCGCGTCTTTCGCAATTGTCAAACATGAATCAAGTAAAGTTTATTTACTCGTTTATAACTTCTGAAAGTATTGTGTAATCCTAAGTTTACGACAAAATATTTTTTTTTATTGTTTATAAAAAGCATCTGAGACATTAGATCAACTTATATATAGAGAAGACTATTGAATTAATCGGTTTTTTGAAATTTGTAAGAAAAAACCTTATTTCTTCGACTTCTTCTAGACTATCTATTCAGTATTGTACAAATTAATAACAACGTTTCGGAATCGGACCGATTCCCTCATCAGGTTGTCTGTTATGATGAAGAAGTATGTAGATATTAGTTAATAATTAGTTATACAAAGCTTAAAATTTGTCATATAATAGTAAAATTAAAATTATAGGGACGGCGGAGTGTGCACCCTCCGTCTCCATCTTATATCATCATTGGTTTTTTGAAAAATATCTCACATCTTAGTTTATCCAACTCTTAGGAAAAATGAAATTTTTCTAAATGGAAATCTTTTAACTGGTTATTATGATTTATTATCTGATAATATCAAGAAAATATAATACATTCTTATTAATCAACTCTAAATTAGATAATCAACTTTTTTTAATTTAAAATTACGTAATTTATTTTCATTTCTCTCATCAAATTATAGGTAATGGACTCGTTTCTGTCAGGCTACCTAGTTTGGTTAGCTAGACGTTACTTTCAATTCTGTGATAAAAACTAAATTCTTTGACTGAGAGTTCTGGACTTGCTAAGAGTTTTTACCAGTACAAACCATGGATGCCAATTTGAATTCGAATGCTGATTACGCATATTGATCATCTTATCTCAAATTTTCCTGTGGACACGGCTACATCAGTGATCTAAATATTTTATTATATAGTAAAAGTAATATATATTTTAAACTCCATGCTGGAGATTTACTTCCGAGTTCATTAATTTTATAAAAATCGAAATCCAATCTCAGATTGGAAATTTATAATTTTTTTCTCCAATTCTAATTCTGTAAATTTTGATTCCTCCAGTTATAGATGGTTCTACAATTTGAAGTTTTTTATTTTCAATTTTTTTTTTCGATTTTGAAAGATGACAATATTTTTGTGATGTGATTCTTTTCAATCTTGAAAAAAATTTCAAATCTGAAATACGTGTTTAAGTTTAACGGAAAACAATAGGGAGTCATTTTTTTTTCAAAATTTGCTCTATTTCATCAAATGTCTCCTCAGGTTTAATGATTTGCATTTTCGTCAAACATTGACTAAAATAAAATTAAACGAAATTAAATATTCAGAATATACTATTGTAAACGTTTTTAAAGACACTACATTTGCTAAATCGCATTTTCTAAATTTTATTCAATTGTTAGATGAAAATAATCTAACAATTCACAACTTCTGAAAATGATTACAGCCCATCCCATGCGACACGTTGGAAGTCTTGCATGCGGTTTTCCGTTAATCGGCAAGTACAGGGAGGGAGAGGTGCTGCATTTCTCGAATTTTTGCCAGCAGCGACTATATCGTAAAAGATTAAAACACGGAAGCATCTTCATTCTCTGCTTTATAAAATATATCACGTTTGAAGTGAATGTAAGGATATAACATTTTTTTCAAACCCATATTTGTGTAGCGTGCAGGCTGAAATAGTCTCGCTATGATCACCACTTACTTGCCTAATATTACAATTTACAACCCATAAAAATGGACACGTACGTAACTATAATCGTAAACCGTTAGCTCCACGAAAAACTAGTTTAATTCCTTGTGCACGAAGCGTTCCAAGTAATCTTTTTTTGCGCAAAGAACACCGTTTGCGTGACAAAACCACATTCCATTTGGTCGCGTGCGAGCTTTATATGTAAAAAGAGCTGATACCTACTTTGTTTAATATTAATTTCAAAAAGAGGGAGCGTGTGGAAAATATTCACTTTCAACTTATATAGAATGGAGCCTCAAAGCCGGAGAATTGTAGTCAGAATAAAATCCAGTCAAAGTTGAAATTAAAATTAAAATTTAAATGAAAATTAGATTGATTTAAAATTAAGGTTCAAGAGAACTTTGCTTACTTTTTGTTATTTGTTCCATAGCTTTAACTATTCAAGTGAATATAAGAAATTATTTGAGTTTTAAAGTGTATTTGCTTAAAAGTAGCGTTTTTTCAAACAAAAAATCATTCAAGGGAATTTAAAAAGTTTTTTGAATATAAATTTTTTATATTTTATTTATTTATTTATTATATGTACCATCAAACAAACAATGCCTGATAAGTGATTCATCCAGTATACATTTTGTACAATATCGCTTATTTTTATCTTATCATTGTAATAGTACAGTCTACGTTTATCCATTATTTTCCAGTTAAGATCGCGGAAAGTAAATTTTTTGATTGAAATCTTATTAAACGATTAACGATTGAATGGATGAATTTTTTATGGTCGGATCTCAGTTTACACAAATGTTCTTTCTCTCCAAATTTTATGCGAGGGAAAATCTCAGTTCACCCTACTTTCATTTCTGCTAAATTTTTTGTTTATCTACAAATTACATTTTTGTAGTCTAAGTAAAAATCCAAGGTTCAATTTAAAATTGGGACAGGGTTTATACTTCAATTGCTTTGTAAGTTTTAAAACTCTTTGAAAGTAAATTGAAGTAATTAAATTTGAGGATAAAAAAAAAATAAGTTTCTACTTTATATTCTTTAAGATAATATTTTATATTTACTCCATTCAAAATTGTATTTGAAAAAAAGGTATTTGAGGAAATTTATGGAGTTGTTAAAAAAAAGGAATGAAAAAGTCGAACTTGAAAGTCATTTATTGGAAAAGTTTTTATTTGAAAACTGAATTAAATTATGGATTTTAGAATTTAAAAAAAAATGCGAAAATAGGAATCATTAAATTTGAAGAAAAAAGAAATCAATTTCATTTGAACAATCCCCAAATTAATAATTTTTAGGTATTTTCTTCGTTTTCTTTGTAAAAATATGAAACATATTGAAGAAAAATTTGTATGAAATAATGAGGCTTTTTTAACAATCAAGGATATTTCATTTTTTTTGTGTTGTGTGAAATTAAACTATAACCAAGTATTAACATCCCACAAAATCAAATAGAATATTCATTTTTTAGCGAGTGCTTTGATGAAGATAAAAAACAAATATTATTCATAATCTTTAGAATTACTCTTTGAGGTATTTGAACCCTTTTTCACACCTGTTCATTGACGTCTTTGTATTGCAAGCAAGTATGGCATTGATTTTAAACTCGTGAAGCCTTAGCAGTTTTTTAATTCCAATCATATATTCAAGCAATTTAATCTTCTGCCACAACAGATTGTACCTGAAGCTCTGAACGTTCAAATGAACAAAACATTTTTCCCCAGTTCCATTTCATCCATAAATATTGTTCCAACTACAATTTAAAATAATGTTTTATACCTTTCTTTTAATAATCTATTATTCCCAGTATAAATGAACAAACATTTAAGCACTGTTTTAAGTTTACTAAGCCATCAGCAAAAAATTCGTTCATTTGAACGTTCAGAACTTCAAGCACGTACAACAGAAGTACTGTAGAAAATAAACAGAATATATTTCAGTTTTTAGATTTAAATAATTGATTCCCTAATCTCTAAAATAAAAAATAGAACATTTTTATTATTTTTTGATCATTAGATCTAAAAAAATGATCTATCTTGCTATTTTAAACAGAAATATAAATAATAATAATAATTATTATATATATATATATATATATATATATATATAATGTTAAAGCAATTTTCAAAGAAATATTTTGTAATTGTATAATTTTGATAATCGGGAAATATTTCCCATTTACCTATCATATTTTCAAGAAGTAAAATATTTCAAGTTCCCAGTTATTTAACAATCTCGCAAATTGTTCAGAATAAATTTTTTAAAGAAAATGAAAAATTTTGTCAGTCAGATCTTTTAAAATTGTAAAATGCATACATTTCAAGAACTGTAATGTGATTCAAGTGAACAAATAAAACATTTAAGTGGCTTCAGTTTTTCTGAAAGAAGTTTCGCAATGCATTTCATTCTTTAATGTAACAAACTCACTTCTTTTAACGTTTTACTTGCTTATTAAATGAAAGAGAAGGAGTAAAAACTGTTGTATATGTAAATTCGCTCTTCTCATTGAAATTTGAATGCATTCTATTATATTGAATGAATAGAATTTTATACAAAAATTTAAATATTAATTTTTTTAAAATCTGTATAAATAATATTTTAATGGAATAATTTAAAATATTGATATTATTTCATCGACCAGGGTAATTAATTAATTAATATTTTGATGTTCTTGTAACGATTACTGGTCAAATTGATTTTTGGAGAAGAGTCTCCAAAAATCAATTTGACCAGTAATCGATACAAGAACATCAAAATATTAATTAATTAGTAAATAATGTTTTGGCAAATTAATAGTCATCTAATGAAACCTCATTAGGGAATTTTCAATTTATGAAATTAAAAAAAAAATCTCAACTCCGATCATCTCTTTGTGAAGAGAAAGGAATTATCTAGAATTTGCGTTTAAAACCTTTCATTTCAAAAATTTGTGTTGAACATAGGAACTCTGACAACATTGAAAAATTGAACTTCGATTTTGATTGATTTCTTCTTTGTTTTAGGTACAGTAGTTTCCTTAAGAATAACTTTCTTTCATTTTTTCACTTTTTACAAAAAAAAAAAAAACTGAAATTTGTTCGTACGATCAATTTTTTATATGTCTTTACTGCAAAAAGTAGCAAAACAGTTGCTTTGCATTAAAAAAAGTAGCAAAAAAAGTAGCCTTGCCAAATAATTTCAAAATTAAGGCAAGTTCTAGAGAATATTCGGATTCTCAAAATTTTTTACATTATGCTTAAAATTTTTACGCAACTTTTTGTTGTCATTTTTGAAAACCCTCGAGTCGATCCGAACCCTGTAATAAAAAGATCAAGAAATTCGTTTTTCCAAAGACCTGCTAAGCTACTTTCCAAAGGGCCCGACCATAAAGAATTTTCATGTAGAAAAGATCAATTTTCAATTAAAAATATCAATTTTTAACCAAAAAATGGAATAGTTACATTTTCAGTTAAAAACATTAATTCTCAACAAAACAACAACGAAATTTTAAAAAAAATAGTTAAATTTTCAACAAATGAGATGAAGTTTCAACTGAAATAATGAATCTTCAACAAAAAAAGTGAATTTTCAACAAACAAAAAAATCAATTTTCAACGGCACACTATGAATTTAAGCGAAGAAACGAGAAAAAGTAGAAAGGGGGGAAGTTTCTTGAAAACAGAGGAAAAAATAAGAATTCTTGAAAAAAGGTGAAAAGAGAGGAATTGGGGAAGGAGTGTGAAGTCTGAAATATGAAAATGATTCTCAGACTTATCAAGTTATTACTGAACTGTACCGTTGCAGGGCCATCTTTCGCAAAATTCGCAAACTTTGTTGAAATTTATGAACAGGAAACGTACTGAACATTATCTAAGTTCGCATTGTTATTTCCTCAACTAAAATAGATGAATTTTCAACCAAACATTCGCATTTTTAACTAAAAAGGATACATTTTTAACCAAGAAGATTAACTTTCTCCTAAAAAAGACGATTTTTCAACAAAATACACGAATTTTCAAGTAGAAAAGATCAATTTTCAACCAAAAATGGGATAGTTACATTTTCAGTGGAAAATATCAATTCTCAACCAAACAACAGCGAATTTTCAAAAAAAACATGTAGTTTATTTTTCAACAAAAGAGATAAAGCTTCAACTTCAGAGTGTGAAGTATGAACTATAAAAGTGACTTTCAGACTTATCAAGTCATTAATGAACTGTACCGTAGCAAGGCCATCTTTCGCAAATTCCG
>JAUMHM010000031.1:13175178-13190882 GCA_032362435.1 Melikaiella ostensackeni
TCAAAGAATTATTTCTTTATAACAAAACAATCCTCTATGAGGAAGCACAGTGTTCATGAAATGATCGCAATTAAAGATATATCATATAATGAACGCGCCCACCGAACCACTTTGCAGCGATTTTTTGATCATTCAAAACTTGACTAGTGTCAAAGTCAAGACGTTTAAAATTTAATAATTTTGAATTTGGAGTGCTGAGAATTGTACAATATCAAATTTGAGTAATATTGTAAACTATAAAATTCAGGGCTTTCAGGATCTTGATATAAAAAAAAATGTCAAATACTATATTTTTGGAAAATTGAACAATTTTAAATTTAGGGCAATCAAAAGTGGATAAATTCATACTTTTAAAATGGAAAATTTTGAGGGAATACAAATTTAAATTAGATACATTGTAAATTGAAAAGTTCAAATTCAAATCTACAAGACTATACAGTTTAAGTTTGTGACTGTGTAAATAAAACATTCAAAATTAACAATTTGATACTGGCACATATTTGAAATTTAAATGTTTCAGTATTTATTAACTTCAAATTGGAAGCCAGAAAAGTGGAACAATTCCGAAACAGCATTCAAGACTGTACGTTTTTAAATTGACTTTCTGACTTGAACAAAGAAAAATTAAAAAATTATTTTTTCTAAATCACGACTTAAAAGTGAAACCTAATATAGTAATAATGATTTAATTATTTATTTTGAAAAATGAATAAACAAAAGAACGTGTACATAATTCCCTATAACTTCTTTAGAGAGATATCTATCTTATCGCTAGACAGTATAAACAGATAAAAGTTGACCTGCTCCAAAACATATTCAGGTATCATCCTAAGTACATTCTATAAAAATAGAAGGAGAAAAAGGAAGCGTCAAACGTGAAATATGAAAGAAAAGAATGAAAAGAAGATTAAAAAATGTTTTTTAAATTAAAACATTATTCCAGGACCGACCGACACAACAAAAATTAAAAATTTTATATTGAATTTTTTTAAACCGCTTTTAGGATTAGTTGGAAAGATTTTTTGCCAGGCCGGTTGCTTCTTCCCAGTAGGTCCGCCACTGGAATTATTACTAGAAGTTCAAAAGCAAGCCAGATATTTGAGAAAAACATATGTTTTAAGCTATTTCCTTATTACTAACTTTTCACTCTATTAATTATACTAGTAAACATGACTAAATAAGTGGTGGAGGGAAGTTCTAAGAATCATGTGAAAAAGTCGCCAAGAATATATCCTTTCACTATCTCATCTGCGACTGCGCTTACTATGAAAGTCTGGTTTATATATGTACTTTTAGTATAAAAGAGATCCACGTAATATCTACCTTTTATAATTTACGTTATTTATTATTTTTAACCATGCATTATACAATAATAATCTGCCTTTCTAGATTTTTTTATAATGTCTTCATGGATTAAAAAAAGCGTTTAAAACGGGTCAACTTTTTTCAACTCTTGATAAGATTGCGAAAATATTACAATTTTTATAAAATAGCTATTAAAGGTTTTTAAAATGGTTAATTCTTTAGTATTTCGCGCTTTTCAAGAATAATGTTACATTTCCAGATAATAAATAGAAGATTAGTCTAATCATTTTTAGTTGAATTTCAACTGAAGTATAAAATTGTACATATTCTGTATTGAAAAAATAACAAATGTTCCTAAATATTAAACAATAATTCAGTATAATTTCTTAGAACCAACAACGATAGGATGAAATAACAGTTCCTGAGTTATCCAAAGTATACACGTCTATAGTTACCTGCCATTTGATTACGCACATCAGACTTTCACTCCCTCACAGCAGACCTGAGAAGACCTGATTAAACGTTTACTCTAGTGGATGCATAGAAAATATGATAGTCTACTCCTATTGGTATATTATTTCTAATTTTTATCGTTTAAAATTTATACCCTGGCAATCGAGTCATTGTATTTGAATCTGAATTTATTGAATTAAAAATTTTATAATCTGAAAAAAATTGCATGAAATTTTTTCAGATTATAAAAACTTTCAATTCATTTCCTACTTTTACATCACAATCGTGTGTGCAATGAAATAACGATGAATGAGATTGTCGCATTCTGACTCATTCTGTGAACGTCCTCCCTCCCAGTGACTAACCTCGCATCGACTTTCACGGAAATCAAGTCTAGCCGGACCTAAGAAGCCTAGAAATAAATTTATTTTATTTTTCCTTATGAAAAAAATACATAAAATAAAAATTAAATAAGAAAATCGTCGGCCTGTAACTAGAAAAAAAAACAAATTCCATTCTAAGTCTGCCAGGAAGTCACTCCTTTAATATTTTGCCACTGTTAATAAAAAAAGAGGAATCATTCAAAAATTGAACATTTCAAATTGAAACTTTCAAGTATTGTATGGTTTCAAATTTAAATCGTTAATAATTGAATAATTTCATATTGTTTGTTAAAATAGACAATGTCAAATTAATAAAATTTAAATTTGAACAATTTTAAACTGGATCTTTCAAGATTCTGTAGTGAGTTCTACAATTTAATTTCTAATATTGGGAGCCTTATAATCACATTACATTCATATTACATTGTACAATTTCCTAGACAATTTCAAAACGAAAAATTTTGAAATTATTTTCGAATAAAAAAAAAATCAAAATTGCACAAGTTCGATTAAATAAATTAAAAATACTTTTAAAATCTTAAAATTAAAGAAGTTTCTCAACATTTTGATTTTTATATAGGTCAAGGTCTTTTCTCAGAGGGAACACGGTGCGGCTGAACCAAGTTTAAACGAAAGTTCCAGGTAAATGGGATTTTTTTATTGTTTATGGTAATATGGCATCCCACGAACATTTCAAGATGAAAATGAAAATAATCGGTCGGGCACTTTTTGAAAAAAGTCGATTTTTGTATTTAATTACGTACTAAGAAATGAAGAAATTTTCATAAGATTATATGGTAAATGTTGGTGAGCATTTTTTTAATAGATATTTTTATTGAACCACATTCAATAAAAAAAATCTATTTAAAAAATGTTAGACAATATTTACGATATAATCTTATGAAAATTTCTTTATGTCTTAGTAATTAAATACAAAAATAGACTCTTTGTAAAAAGCGCCCGACCGATTTTTTTCATTTTCATCTTAAAATGTTCGTGGAATGCCACAGTACCATTAACAATCAAGAAATCCCATTTACCTAGAACTTCCATTTAAACTTGATTCAGCCGCACCTTGGGAATCAAAGTAAAAAATATGATAATTTTGAATTTCCTAGATAAAAAATGTTGATATGAATAGAAGCGAGCGAGTGATAATTAGGAAGGCAAAAATTATATAAAAGACAGGAAACAAAAGTCATTCAGTCCGCAATTCCTGTTCAGCTCTGAACCTAAATGTCGACGTCCGTCTGTTGACCGCGATATCCCGTTAAGTCTACGACTTGATTATGATCACGTCATCATATGAGATAAGATTACGAATGCAAATCATTATGATAATAAGATGCAAGTTGCAATACAATGTTATTAGCCCACTATCTCAAAACGCCTTATCCAGTGCCCAGCAGGATCAATAAGCAGTTTTACTACTTGTTTTGATATTTTGTCTGATAAAAATACTATTTGTCATTGTTGTAAAGAGCAAATACATTTTTAGAGTCTGAGTCATGGTTTGGATCGATGAAGATATATTATGATTAAGGAGGGATTCCAATTGTATCTAATCATTTGTTCTACTTTGGCATAATGTAGTTTAATTTTGTGTCATTTATTATTCGTTTTATCATTTCACACATCATTACTTGGGATTGCACAAAAATTCTTATACAGATTGAAGTTTTTATGTAATGGGTTCAAGAAAATTTGCAACTTTTGAGTTCAGTTGTTAATTCTGATCTATTTTTTATAATACTAAAGCATTCGCTTTTAAATATTCAAATCTTTAAAAATTCCACATTTCCTTTTGGAAAGTTCACAATTTTAGTCACATGAAATTTAAAATTATTTATTCAATTTTGAAGGCTTAAGTTTGAAATTTTTTATTTTCAGGTCTATTTTAATGTTACACTGCGAAACTGTACAGTGTACTCAGTTTTAAATCTATAACAATTTCAAATTGGACATCTTCGAAATTTAAGTATTGAAAATTGAAGTATTCCAAATTAAAAAATTTTTTAAACAAAAGTGAATATTTGGAAATTGACACGCTAAAAATGGGAAAATTTTAACTTTAAAGCTGACTCTATAATTATTACACAGATGATTATTCAGGGCATCTACTCGCCTGTAAAACCTGAAAAAGTTGAAATTGTCAGAGAGTTTCGTTGATCAGGGAAAGTCGGGGATTTTTTTCAAACGTGCTTAAATTTTGTTTTAAGTTGTAATATAAAAATGAACACATTTTTTTGTGAAAGTAAATTTATAGTACTGGATTTAAATTTATTTAAATAAAACCTCGTTTTATCATTTTCACTAATATTCATTTATTTAATTATTCAATAATTATAATTAATTTATTTAAGAATATCCTTTAATAATTTGTCAAAGCTTCCTCAATCAAACATGCTAATTAAATTCATAAAAACTTGTACCGTTAAGAAATTACTTGTCCTTTTATAAAGTGACTTTCAAAAATGATGAAATATAGTTTTTAATTTTACATATAAATATTGCCAATTGATGGGTCTCAGTGCATGATTTCAATTTTCTGGTTTTGTTTGATTGACTTAATTTGATATATAGTTCTGAACTCAAGCCTCTAAAAAATGTTGGTCAGAATCGACTTAGAAGTGGGCGGAACAACATTTTGTGCTATGAATAAATTCGTTAGCACCATATGATAATTAAAAAAAAAATAAAAATAATTTTTTACTAAAGACTGAGTGCATTTTTCCACCTGCTGCTACCATGATTCAATAGAGCCCGATGAGAAAATCCAACTATTTTTGCCTAAAAGTTGATTTTTTTTTGGTTCTAAAGTCTTCTATTATATTTTTGGTTCGGAATTCATCTCGTTTTCTTAAAAATTGTACTGTTTAGTTGAAAATTTTATTATTTTACTCGTATTAAAAATGCAACTATTTTGTTGAAGAATTCATGTATTTTGTTAATAATTCGTCTTTTTTGTTTTCTTGGTTAAAGAAATCATCTTTTCGGCTGAAAATTTAACTATTTGGTCAAATGTTTAACTCTGTTCATTAAAATTCATTTTTTTTTTATAAGATTCATCATTTTAGTTGAAATTTCATCTCTTTAGTTGAAAATCTAACTGTTTTGATGAAAATTCGTTTTTTTTTTGGTTTAGAATTAATTTTTGCTGAACATTTAACAATTCCATTTTTTGTTGAAAATTTATTTTTTCTAGTTGAAAATTAATTTTTTGGTCAAAAATGCTATTGTTTGATTGAAAATTGCTGTTATGGTTGAGGATTCAACATTCGACTTTTCAGCTCGAAAACTAACTCTTTTGTGGAAAATTCATCTATTTGGTTAAAAATTAGACTATTTTGTTAAAAATTCGTTGTTTTTTTTTTTTTTTTGTTAAAAAGTAATTTTTGAAACTGAAAATTTAACTATTCCATTTTTGGTGGAAAACTTGTGTTTCTTATTTGAAAATTCAACTATTTGGTTGAAAATTCATCTTTTTTGGTAGAAAGTTAATTTTTTTGCTTGAAAATTGATCCTTTTTGATTGAAAGTTAATCTTTTTTGGTAGAGGATACAACTATTTTGTTGAAAATTCGTCTTTTTTGGTTGAATTCAACTGTTTTTGATTTCAACTTGGAATCTATTTTGGTTTAAATATCAACTATTACATGTTTCGTTGAGAATTTATCTTTTTTGGTTGAAAAATCAACTACTTGGTTTAAAGTTGAACTGCTCTGTAAAAAATGCATTTTTTCAGTCGAAGATTCATCATTTTAGTTGAAGACTCAACTATTTGGTTGTAAATTAACTTCCTTGTTGACAATTCAACTGTTTTGTAAAAAATTCGTCTTTTTGGCTTGAAAATTCGACAATTTGATACAAGATTACACGATTGGTTAAAAATGAACTTTATTATTGAAAATTAATATTTTTGGGTTAAAAATTCAAATGTTTTGTAGAAAATTCCTCTGTTTGGCTTGAAAATTCAAGAATTTGGTAGAAAATTAAACTATTTGTCTGAAAATTAACATTTGTGTTGGAAACTCATTTTATTTTAAAAAATGAAATTATTTTGTAGAAAATTCAACTATTTTGTTAAAAATTGAACCATTTTATTGAAAATTTACCTGTTTGGTCGAAAATTAGCTTTTTTGTTAAAAAAACTTATTTTTGGGTTAAAAATTTCAACTGTTTCGTAGTTAATTCGTCTTTTTGGTGGAAAATGAACTTTTTTCGCAAATGCAATTGTTTTTAATTGAATTTTAATTTTTTTTTTAATTTGACCGTGTGATTGAAGTTGCATCTTTGTAGGTTGAAAATTCAACTATATGGTTAAAAATTCAACTATTTTGTTAAAATCATCTTTTTGGTTAAAAGTTTAACTATTTTTAAAAAAGTCGTCTCTTTTTCTTGAAAGTTCAACGATTTGGTTGTTAATGCAACTGCTTGGTTAAAAATAATTGTTCTTTTTTGAAAATTCAACTATTTTGTGGAAAAAGCAAAATATTTCTGCTTGAAATCTTGAAATCTTTCAATTTAAATACCTAAAGTGTAGGTATTTAAATTGAAAATTTCAAATAGATAAATGTTTTAATTGACATTATGCCTTTTTTTTGTATGAACATAAGTCACTTTTAGTCACTTTTTAGCTTTAAATGGTAAAATTTTCCACAATGTGTACATATTTCGATTTTCGAATTGTAAGTAATTACAATCATCGAATTAGATGGCAGATGTCAAAGCATTTACGCTTTTAACGCCTGGAAAATAATGATCCGAAAATCTCAAAATAGGAAGAAACCTATTTTGAAATTTGCGTAGAAATTTTTCTTAAGTGTTTACAATTCGATTACTTTAAAAAAATGCGACGCTAAATACTTAAATGGATCTGTATTAAGAAAATTATATCTGGAAAAATCTAGAGATACCCGTAAACCCCTGAATTGTCAGGGAAATTTTTTTTTCAGGATTTGAGTAGACACCCCGTTATTATGTTGCACCCTCTGAAAAAATTACACCAAAAATCTTCTGGCCTTGGGCCCCGGGGTATCGAAATCTTCTCGCTAAGTCCTGATTCCTAAAATAGTCCGAAGGTTTGCTTATTAGATAAACTCATTTCTTTTTTTTTTACAGACACTGGAGCATGGATTCCCCAACAAACCAACTGCCCTCGCCTGGGATCCAAGTCTAAGGCTCATGATCATTGGGACGGCGTCTGGAGCCATCAAAGTGTATCCTTTTCTTTCTGTTTCTTTTATCCTCGGTTGAGTTTCAGAATTTCTGACCAGAGCGAGCGATGACGTAGGTATCGAACCCGCGGAATAAATTGTCGAATTTTCGAGACGAATGGAGCAAGGTGACGGCTTTCGACTCACGTAATATAAAAATTATTTTAGATCAGACTTTCTCAAACTTTTACAACTCGTTACATATCTCATTTATTTAAGTCGGGTGAAAGAAAAAAATGCAGATTTACAATTTTGATAGGCCTATATTTATTCCCATTAGTTTTAACTTTTTTCTTTTAGCGAGAGTAATTTTATTTTAGAGAATACAATTCACGTAGGCGGGAAGTTTATTTCCTTCGAAATTTATTTTAATTTAAGTTCGTAGTTTTAGATTTAGATAGGTATTCGTGGTCCGCCTTCAAGGATTTTTATTAGTTGCGTCGTCTGAGACAGCGTTGATTTACTTTATTTATTCCAAAGGCATAGGCGTTTTAGGCTTGAAAAACTGAAGCTGACTGCCCATAAGTAGATTGACCGGATCAAATTTCGCTAAAAATGCGTGGAGGACGATTCCATTAGTGAACCAGAGAAAAGAATTTGATCTAAATCAGAAGCTTTAGATTGAGTTGAATGACATTAGTTCTTAAATTAAAATGGTTTGGTTAAGACTTCATTTTATACCCTTGAATTCGGAACGTTTTTAAATTAAAAAATGAAATGTATGTTCCAAAATTTTTTTTTCATTTATCATTTTTGACACAAATAATACATTCTCATCACGTGTCTCGCGCTTCGCACTCTATTAAAGTATGTCCATAACGCATAATTTGCTATATTATGTTGAACTCTCTTATACTAATTGTATGTTATATTAATTTCTGTACCTCGGTCCGAGACTTCTGTTTTGGGCGAAAAATGCTGCCATCTAATATTTTATTGTATAATGTGTATAGGGGGGGATTATAATGACCATCAGTCGTAAAATTATTTTGAAATTTTTGGTGATCGAATTGACTTGAGGGTTCAGTGATTCAATACACTTTTAATTGCTGGCCACAATCGTATGCCGAAACGTTTGAAGCGATTTAAATTGTGTTCAATCATTGGACCCTAAAGCCAATTCGATCACCAAAAATTTAAATATAATTTTATTTTATCTTGTGTCGTTTTTCTGTAAATTTAAATTCGTTATTTTTAATGGCATTTTTCACGCGAAAAACAAAAACTGTACATCTTACAGAAAATAGTCATCAGAAAATATGTAGATCTTTTTAATATGAACAATTTCGTTTCTTAACACTTTTGTATCTCGCATAGTTTTGGTGAAAAACTGATTTCTTTATTTTTATTAACATTTTTTACAATTAAATTGAAAATCACTCATCTTATCAAAAAATGGTCAGCAAGAAATTTTTAGACCTTTTTTAGATGAATAATTTTGTTATTAAGCATTTTATTGTCTATTGTGACATTTTTTCCAAAAATGTCCTTTTTTATTTTTGGTGTTATTTTTTAGGATTAAAACGAAAATTACGTATTTTATTGTATCTTGTGTCATTTTTCCAAAAATTATTTTTTTTATTTTTAGTGTTATTTTTCATGATTAGAATGAAAAGTGTGCGTCTTATCAAAAACTTCTTAGCGCGAAATTTGTAGACCTTTTTAGGTGAATAATTTTGTTATGAAACATTTTTTGTATCTACTGCAGTTTTTTCAAAAATTTAATTTTTGAATTTTCAATGTTATTTTTCACGATTAAAACAAAAACTACGGTCCTATCAAAAAATGTTCAGTAATAAATTTGTAGACCTTTTTTTGGTGAATAATTTTGGTCTATACAATTTTTTTTTGTATCTTGCATAGTTTCACCGCAAAATGAAATTTTTGATTTTTCAGTATCTTTTTCGGTGGATAAAACCAGAACCGTTGGTCAAAAAAGGCTGGTTAACGAACTGGACCTTTATTTTTGGTCCTTAAAAACGTATGCCAAAGCACAATCCAATTCGACTAGTCTTTCAGGAGTTATCCAGTATACAGACTACAATGACGACAGACAAACACCATCGTAAAACTTATTTTTTCAGGTTCAGGGTGTCTCGAAACATGGAAATTTAATTAAATCCGCGAAAGTCAATTTTCACATAAAACCAATACCTTCTCATTGAGATGAAAATGTAAAAATGAAAACCAAAAACGACCAAATTTAGGATGTTAAAGAGAAATTAAAGTTTATATTTAATATAAATTTTATTTCTTAATGTTACTTTAGTCACTTTACATTTTTGTAAAGACTTTTATCACTTTTATTCTTATTCGCTTGCTTTCGTTTGTATATTTTCCACACTTCTCACAGGTGCAAATAAATTAAATTTTTTTTTTATTTAAATTAATTTTTTTATTCAAATTTAAGGATTTGAATTAATAAAATTATAAATGAAGCTTTCAACACTAGATAATTTCAATTGATAGCCTTAAGAATGAAAACATTTTTCAGATATTTCAAGTTAAATTGTTAGAAACAAAACATTTTAAAACTAAGAAGTTCAAAGTTGAGCAATTTGAAATTGAAAATTATCATAAAAGGAATAATTTCAGATTGAAACTTCAGATTAAAATATCCATTTTTGATTTAAAGGCTTTAAGTAACGTTTGAAATTGAACAATCAAATTTAATCATTCAAAATTGTACAATTTGAAATTTAAAAGTGAATAATTTCCTACTGAAACTTTATAAATTGGACAATTTTAAAAAATAGCGTTTGAAATCGAACAAATTGAAATTGTGAATATTTCTAGATTCTACAATTTTTTTAAACATTGGAAGCGTTTATAGTTAACAATTTTAAATTGTAAAAGATTCCTGAACAAATCATTTTAAATTCAAATATTCAAAATGAAACAATTTCAAATTGTTAATCTAATTATAAAGTTCTTTTTAAGTTCGAAGGGTTTCAAATTGAATAATTTTTTATACTGGAAGCATTGAAAATTGGACAATCTTGAATTAAAAGCGTTCCAAATCTAATACATACTTTAAAATCCAAATCGTTTGAAATTAAACAATTTTGAACTGAGAACTTTCAAAATTGAAAATTTTTATATTGAAACACTCAGATTTATTCTGGTTTAAATTAAAATCGTTTATAATTTAGAATGTAAAAAATAAAGCCTCAATAGTCAAAAGATTTGCAATTAAAACCATTCATAATTGAATAATTGTTGGTTGAAATTTTCAAAATTGAACAATTTCAAAATTAATGGGTTGGAAATCGAATAAATTTTAAATAAATAAGTTCCAAATAGCATAGAATTAAACAATTGTTAGAGTTTTGAAAGTCTTTAATTTAAAATTACTGTAGCTTCTGTTTCGAATATTTAAGTTTAAAATTGTTCCATTTACAATCTTAAAGACTTCAAACGTAGAATTGTGCACTTTCAAGACTTAGATTTGAAGTTCAGGTTTCAATATTTTTCAAGTTGTGAAGTTTTAAAGATTAGAATTTGAAGATTTGAATGATCGTGAAAAAAATCTTAGAGGCGGGAAATGTCCAGGAATTTTTTTGTTGAGATTTTAATGGCTACTGTGTGATTCTTAGAAGACATTTGTTCATCAACAATATGTGTGTGTGCGTGTGTGTGCGTGTGTGTGTGTGTGTGTGTGTGTGTGTGTGTGTGTGTGTGTGTGTGTGTGTACTTTGTTAATTCAGCAACTCTAATGTCATTGCTTTTAAAATTAGTAGGATTTAGTTGAGTAAACACTAAATTGCATGTAATAGCAGAAAATGTGTGTAAGGCCAAGAGAAAAATATGTGGTCGGGATTACCGTCTTAGGAAGAAAATCCTGTCCTGTCAGCATCTTAATCGGCTGTTTTAAAAGCACTGAATGTTACCTCATCGTTCCAACTTACAATTCTCGCTGACGTTGGCGTCGCTTCTTTTTTTGTTTACTTGGTATTTATTATCGCAGAGATAAAAAAAACGAGTATCAATAATATCAAAAGCATTCCAACATCTTTAAATCGTCTTGCACATTCTCTTTAAAATCTTTCTATAAGGAGAAGAAGGGAACGAATATAGTTGAAATTTAATTTTTTTCTCTGATCATAATTTTTTCAAATTAATTTTAGGTTCTCAATTGTTGAATGTTCTCAAATGTTGATATATCGTTTTATATTCATAAAACATTATTTTGCTTTTCATTTTTCCTTAACCTAGAACTTAACCATTAAACAGTTTTGGAAGGCCGGGTGTCGAATTCTATGGACACCACAAAAACGAGAGCGGAGAGAAAAATGCTGTCACGAAGATCATCGCCCTTCCGAATGAGGTATGCATTTCTTAAAATGTGCTGTGTTAAGAAAGCACAATTTTGTAAATTCTAAGAAAAACACTGACGATGAATAGATAAATTTAACTAACTATTAATTTTTAATTTATCAATTTCAATTTTATAGTTTGAAAATAATTTAAGAATTTCTTGAATGCTTTAGAATTTGGTTTCTTTCAAATTTTTAGTGTCATAAAATTCGATTTAATATTTTTAATTTATTTAACTTCTTTAAGCTTTCAATATTTGAACTTTTTAAAAATATAAAAGTCGTAGTGTTATAAATATTTCGAAAAAAATACTTTAGAACTTTAAAAAAATTCTGATTGTGTAAGATGTAAGAGAATTTATTCAAGAAAGCGATAAAGTTGAGGATGACTTCAGCTTTCGTTGAAGGCGTTTCCCTTATTTAAAATAAAAAAAAAGGAACAGCCTACATCAATTTCCCACGTTTCTATTTCTGTATCGGAATACCTGCTCAGGTTCTCTGCATGTATACTTAATAAAGTTATGAAGTTTTAACCTTATAACCAAGTGCTCGCTTGCTTCTCTTGTTTATACAAAACTCGAGCTATGCATAGATATAAAAACTTGAATAAACTGAGCGTACAGCTCTGTACAACTGGCATTCAGTGCATTCAGTCGAATAACAATGCTGAGATAATTGTTCTTCTTACTCGCACGAATTGTGTATTTATATCATATGGCACGGCCCAGAATCCAACAGCAGTGCTGCAAAGTTAATTAAACGTGTCGAAATGAGGATACTTCAGCAACAATTAAAAAATTACGATCGAACCGAGTCCCCATCTGCTCAGACACTTGCGACCCTCAATTATAATTAAAGCCTGGATCTTACGATCAAGGATAACCTAGTTATTATATATCTTCTTAAAGTCTTCAAATTGTTTTCCATTCCATTTTACAGAAAGCGAATAGATATTCAATAAAATATACAAAAGTATCCTTAAACTCACAATTTGAGAAATAATTAAAAGCTTCTAAATTTAGAAGCCTTCAAATTTAAAAACTTTTAAATTTGAATGAATTTGATCAGTATTTAAAGATACCTTAAATAATATTTCTTTGTCTGAGTTAGCCCTAAATATCTTAGTTTCGAAACTTTAAATTCAAATTTTGCAATAAACATAAATGTATAATATCCATATAATAGTGATGTTCTTAATTTTTTAAAATATAACTTTCTCAAGGATCCACAGGCTGAAAAACTATTAAATTTGAAAGCCTTTGATTCAACTATCTTAAACTTTGAAAAATTTCCAACTAAAAAGTTAAAAAATTGAGAAACGAAATTTAGAACCCATCAAATAATTCAAAATCTTTCAGATTTCAAAGGCTCAAATTTAATTGAAATTTACAATCTCTTAAATTTGAAACTTTGAATTTGAAAGGATCGGCATCGTAAAAAATAGAAAATGTAGAGGAAATTCAATTTGAAACTATTCAAATTTAAAGACCCTTATCAAATAATTCTTCAAATTTCCAATTTAGAAAAATTACTAAAACTCCTGAATTTGAATGAATTTTCTTGAAATTAAAAAATTTGCAAGTTGAAAAACTACCAAATTTGAAAGCCTTTGCGATTCAGCTATGCACCTACATTAAAATTTGAAAGATTTCTGACTAAAAAGATAAAAAATTGAAAAACCAAATTAAGAATCCAACTTTAATTTAAAAAATAAATAAAAAATTTATCTGATAAACAAAAATGTAAAAACTTTTAAATTTAAAAGTTTGAATTTGAAAGGATCCGAATCTTAAAAAAGTATAAAATTTAGAGGAAATTCAATTTGAACCTATTCAAGTTTAAAGACCTTTACCGAATAATTCTTTAAACTCACAATTTGAGAAAGATTTAGAAGCCTTTAAATTTGAAAACTTTTAAATTTGAATGAATATTGACAATATTTAAGGATACCTTGAATAATATTTCTTTGTCTAAGTTAGCCCTAAATATCTCAATTTCGAAAATTGAAATTCAACTTTTGCAATAAATATAAATGTATAATATCATCACACTAAAAATGTTCTCAATTTTTTTCAAAGATGATTTTCTCGAGGATCCAAAAGCTGAAAAACTACCAAATTTGAAAGCCTTCTATTCAACTACCTTTAAATTTAAAAAATTTCTAATCAAAGAATTAACAAATTAAAAAACGAATTTTAGAACCCATTAAATAATTCAAAAGCTTTCAGATTCCAAAGGCTCCAATTTAAAAAAAAAAACTCATAAATTTTTTTATATAATATTTAAAAAAAATTTTAATAAAATTTTAGTTGAAATTTTACCGTAGTAATAATTTTTTTCAACCTTTTAGCATTGATATTTTTGAAATTATCATTTATTGAAAAAAAATATATTTTCTTATTTTTCGGATTTTTTAGCAAAAAATTTCTGGCATACTGTGATATCGCGATCTTCAATTTTGATTTTCTCGTAACAGAATAATTTTTTTAATAAAAATTTTTATATTCTCCTTCAGCATCCCCATATCTCGGAAGCAGATTTCTATTTTTGCAAAAGATTTTAAATTCTATCTTTGATCACTATCCAAAGCCAATTTTGAATACCCATGAAATTTTAATTTCAAAATTCTCGGTGGATTTTCTCGGAATCGGCTAACTTTTTTACATTAAACTTTGCTTACCCATATCTATAAACTTAATATATCGGGAGCATGTTTTTATTTTTTTTTTTAAACTTTTCTTTAATTCTTTTTAAATTTTCGAAAAATATTTGATATAAAGCATCGAGCAATACATTCGTCCTTCTAATAAAAAAATAGAAAAATGAAGAAAAAAAAATTTCCCTTATTTTTATAAAAAATCCCCTATTTTCCTACAATTGAACTGCTGAACCACTGTGATCCCTGAAGATGATTTAAATTGAATTTAAATTTTTCGGAACTGAAAAAAAAAATATTATAAACAGTAACAGAAGTAGGTATTTACACTTGGAATGTAGAGCAGCATAAACTATCTTTTATGTCTTGAATGAGTTAATCTCTTTTATGTTTGATTACGATGTGTCATGACAAACATTGTTGTGTGAAATTATTATTATTTTTTAAGTCCCACGCCTTCTGGAGTTGCAAGTAACGCGGTATCGTGTTCCGTTTGTTAGAGAAATATTGCATAAGTTGGCCGACACTACATGCCACGCAAAGGCACGTGTGTAACCACGTGTAATTTAAATTAGTGTGTGCATAAAGCTGCACGTACTAATGGGCCTTCGTCGAACCCCAGGGTTTTGACTGTACATATGTCCCTACGATCGATTTACCTCGAGTGTGTAAAGTATTCGACTTTAATACTTTTTTTAAATTTAAACAGTTTATTGTATATCTAAAATCTTCGAAAATAATTCAATATTTAGGGAAGAGGATTATAATGCGGCACACATTAACATTGAATCACTTAAAATGACTATGATCCCAATGGGAAACTTTACAGTTCAAAGAATTTTTTCTTTTAAATTGTTGAATTTGAAAGATTAATCTGTAAAATTCTTTAAACTCTAAGACTAAATATGTTTAAGTCTCTTCATTTTTAATTCGGAAACACTTTTTTACTTTTTGAAGAATTTTTAATTAATAACTTTCAAAATTGAATTATTTTAGGTCGATACTTGATAAATTAAATAATTTCGAAATCCATAGCGTTTGAAATTCAGTTATATGTTTTTCTATTTGAACTCTTGTAGATTTAACAAATTAATTTCAGAATAAAAGCATCAATAGTTGAAAGTTTCGTGAGAATCCCTGCAAATTCATGAATCTGACATTTAAATACCTTTGGACAGTTTTAAATTGGAAACTTGATAGTTGAGAAATTTTAAATCTGAAGCCTTCTGTATATTAAACATGATTGAATTTTCTATGAAATTGAAAGCTAATTGCGCAATTTGAAGTTTGAAGTCTTCAGTACCATAAATAGTACATTGTGCCACGAGTGGAGAAAATGGTCGATTGTGAATGAGTATTCGTTTGACGCGCGAGCG
>JAUMHM010000031.1:13191228-13201812 GCA_032362435.1 Melikaiella ostensackeni
GAGAAATCGATCGTTTTCGCCACTATTTTTAGTTGAAAAAAGTGGTACTTTCGACGTGGGTGTTGGACAAAAGGTATTTGAAGTAGAACTATGAATGAAAATTGCTGAATAATTTTAGATTAATTAAAACATTCAAAATTGTTGGTTTTTAAATGTAAATAATTTAAAGTTTCAGAATTAGAAACGAAAGCCGTTTAATAATTTCATTATTATTAATATATCAGAATAATAAAAATGGAATAATTTCATATTAAAATTTGCAAAGTCGTATAATTTTTTATCAGTAGTGCTTGAAATCGTATAATTTCAAATTGAAATCCTTCATAGTTCAATACTTTCAAATTGAGGATGCTAATTTAATAACTTCAATTTGATCTTTATAAGTTGGACAATTCTAAAATAGTAAGATGTGAAATCGAATATTTTTCAATTAAAGCTTTCAAAAATTTAACATTCACTAAATTCAAAATGGAATAGACTACAATTTAAATTTTTAAAATTCGATAATTTCAAATTCAAATCGCTTCAAGTTGTACCATTTTTAATTAATACATTAAAAACTGTCTGGTTTAAAATTTAAATTGTTTAAAATTGTACAATTTTCAATTAAAAGCTTGTATAGTTGAATAATTAAATTGAATAATTTTTTATAAATATTTATAAATGAGACAATTTAAATTGCTCAATCTTGTACAGTTTTAAATATTTGAACAAATTCCAGTGCTTCTTTTTCAGCTTGCCTGATTTTGAATGACCTAAATAAAATTGTTTAGTCTTGAGCGGCCACCCTTTTTTATTTATTAATTTTTGAAATAAGATATTCAGGATTACAACAG
The DNA here is from genome assembly GCA_032362435.1 of Melikaiella ostensackeni. Lineage (NCBI taxonomy): Eukaryota > Metazoa > Arthropoda > Insecta > Hymenoptera > Cynipidae > Melikaiella > Melikaiella ostensackeni. Next base: position 13,192,065 of record JAUMHM010000031.1, read on the forward strand.
GAAAATAATTTTGTTTCGCAGAATGTGTGTTCGCTTCCTGTATAATAACTTTTCCTGGATTCTTGAAATTTTAAAGTCGAGTGCTGTACATTGTACGGGACATTAATGATGGTAATTTAAGGGTAACGAAGATAAGGAAGTAAGTAGATTCTGATCGCAAGAGAAAAAGTGTGAAATTCCTAACTGGCGGTCACGCGTCGATGAATATTGATTACGCTGCTCGTCATCAATGTGAAAAGTTGTCTACTTTTCATCTATGAAAATAGATGAAGCACAATTTCTGAACTAGTTAAATTTTTTAATCAGTTATTCCAATATTTTTTACTAGTGTTTAAATCAAGTTTCCCGTTGAAACTGAACCAAAGCCTTTCAAATTCTGTTTTCGGTTCTCTTAATACCATTTTCAAATTTGGAGCAGTTATCAGTTTGTGTATGTTTGTATATGTCAGTTTGGATATAGGAAAGTTTTTGAAATTCAAGGAGTTTGTGATAATGTATTTACTCGTTTGTCAAGGTTTCAAAGTTAAGATTACCGAATCTATGATACACTTTTTAATAAAAAATCCAGATTTTGAGATAGTAACTAATTTGTAAGAAATCGAGGTTGAGGTATGATTCAATTTTAATTGTTCGATTTGAGTGACCTTTTTTACGGCATTTATGTCTTCGAGTAAAGTTCTTATCGCTTTAGACTTTTTTTTAGCAAAGTCCCAGAAATGATAAGATAATGGAAAGGTGGATTATTAATCTAGAAACTTGAGGTTTATCAAGACACACACACACACTTTCTAATAAATAATCAATCAAAAATTTAATTTGAATCAGTTTATGATCCCCTCGTCATAAATATTTTCATAGAAGAGCGAACTTATTCTTCGTTTATGGAGAAATTCTAGATGTTAAATCCATCTATTAGAATTAAGTATTAATGCATCACTCAAAAATGCATAAGTTTTTTTCTTAATTTACAGGGTCGGTTGGTTTCACTGTGCGATGACAATTCTCTCCACTTGTGGGAAATTGACAATCATTCGGTCGTTGAGGTGACGAGTTTGTGCCTGGAGGGAAAACTGAAAAAGATTTCAGCCATGTGCCTCGAATCCACAAACGAGCATCTACTTTTGGGAACGGAAGGCGGCAATATTTACCTACTGAAGTTGAAAACCTTCACGATATCAGAAACTATCATCTATCAGGATGTTGTGATGCAAAAGTAAGTTATCAAACATTTCAATTGGTTAATTTTATATTAAAATTAAAGTTACAATAACGTGGAAATCCGTTGCATAATGAATTTAAAGGAGCTCAACCTGTTTTCGTTTTAAATTTTAGTGTTCCTGCCGACTACAAAATTAATCCTGGAGCAGTGGAAGCGATTGCAGAGCAACCTGGACATCCAGACAACATTTTAATCGGATACAATCGTGGTTTGATGGTTCTGTGGAACAAAGCAACTCCTGGTGCTCAACAGGTGAGTTTTTGTTCAATTCCGTGCACCCTTTCACCCAAGTAATCAGAAATCGCTGACACATTCATTTACTGCTTACAAAATGTCTACATGTCTACAATATGTGCAACATATATCGTAAATTAAGCCACCTACATGCACGCTTCCTAACAATTTCAAATACTTTCCACACAGGCATCACAGCTGCTGAATTTCTTTTATCGAGGATATTAAACAGTTTCACCAGGTTAAAGTTGAAGTTATCAAAAAAAAATTAGCTTCATAAATTAATCGAACATTTAAACATACGATTTCTGCTTCCTTAAAAACTTGTTTTCAATTTCTTGCAGTGAGAAAACTAAAAATTTTTGTTTTAATTCGAAGACTTTCAAATCCGAGTGCTCTCCAGTTTATTAGTACAGTATACGCTGGTAAATCAGACTGCTTTATAATTTGTATGTCTTCAACGTTTAAAACACTTTCAAGTGATGCTGTCGAAATCTTTTTTCAATTTAAAGTTGGAAGGTTTTCCCACTCGAAAGCTTTCAATTTTTGAAAAAGCTTTTTTAGTACGCATTTTTTTGTTTTTAAACCTCAGATGCTATTTTATTTTTAAGGCTTTTAAATTGAAAACTTTCATATTTTACGCTTTGAAATATAAAAGTAAGCAAATATTTCGATAGAGATTTTCCTAGAATAATTAATTTGTCCAATATGAGAATTATAAATTAAAATGCTAAGATTGTCCTATACTTTTCCCTTTTTGGTCTAAATTGTAAAAAATGTTTCAATATTACTCAAAAATCGATCGGAAATAAAAATCATACTTGAAATTCATGTCTCAACATAATTTAATTAAATGTTGCAAGATACATATTGAAGAAATTGAGATGAAATTTAAAATTTTCTTTTTTTTTTTTAGAATAGATAACATCAAAAATACTTTTAATTCGGAAACTTGTAACCAAAATTAAAAATCATTCAATTATTAAAAAGAAAAATGAAAATGAAAGCTTTCGATTCTGAATAAATTGAAAAATCGATGATTTTTAATGGAATTGAAAAATATTTCAAATTAGAATTCAATTTTCTCCATACTTGGACGGGAATTTGTCAAAATATTTAAAAAATTTAAGGTTTCGAATTTTGATGTTTTAAATTTTAAGTCTATGTTAATAAATCTCTACTTACACATTTTCAATCTCAAAAACATTCCAATTAAAAAAATTGGAAAACTGAAAATTTAATTTTTCTAAATTTTAAAGTGTAGTATTTGAAAGCTTTCAGACTGAAATTAAGTTAAAATTCGAACAAAAATGTAGCCAATTCTGTAAATCTTACCGTTGTTGAAAATTTTTCGAGCCCAGAAATCTTCTGAATTTAAAAACTATAAACGTAGAAACTGCAATGATTTCTGCTCATAGTTAACCAAATTTAGAGTTTAAAAAGTAAATTCTGAAATTTAAAAGAGATATGAATTGGAAAGTTTCCATTCGTTTAATTTATTAAATTGGATTTTCTCCAACTTTAATAAAATTTACACAGGAAATGTTCGAATTAGAAATTAATTTAATTTACAGAAAAATATAATTTAGGAAATGTTCCAACTTAAAAGCCTTCAAACATATGTTTTCAACTCCATCCATCGAATTCGAATACCTATAATTAAAATATGAATATCTGTAAATTTGGAAGGTTTTCATTTTAAAGTTCATCATTCAATTTGGAAGCCTGCGATTGGTAAACTTAAAAATTAAAGCGTTCTTGAGTGGATGAGTTTCAAACAATATATATATTTCTAAATTGAAAATTCGTTTTTTGAAATCGTTTTATTTCTCCTGAAAAATGGTCAAAATGGTGTCAATGACCATTTGGAACGCCACCCTCCAATTAGCATTTGAAAATTCCCGTTTTCGAAAAGAAATAAAATTCTAAATGTATAGAATTTTTAACTTAATTCTTGAAAATGGAGCTGAAATCTGAGTCACTGAAGCTGTAAAACATAAAAGTTATTAATATGTGGGTATTTCAAAAGTTGCAAATGAATCGAAATTGAGATCAGAAGTTGGAACTATATCAATTTACAGAAAACTAAAACTTGAAAAGTACCCCAATTCGACAGCCTCCAAATAAATAAACAATTCTGGGAACTCAAGTTTAAAAATAATTTAAAAAGAAATTAAATTTCTACAACTGAAGCTTTAACATTTGAAAATAAAATTGAAACTTCAATTTGGTTTCAAAAGTGGAAAATAATCGAAATAGTAAATAAATAAATAAGTAAATAATAAATAATAAATAAAATAAGTTTGAAAAAATTAAGGTTTGAAAGCCTTTGTATGTTGGAAATTTATTTATTTATGTTTGGAAATCTTGCGATATCTGCTTTGGTAGAAAGTCTAAATTATCTTGTAGTTAAAACGTTATTTTAAATTTTGGCAATTAAAGAATATTGCAAATTTGAATTGTAATCCGTAGTCTTTCAAATCAGGATGCTGTAAAATTTCCATGCTTTCATAATTAAATAACTTTTAACTAAATAATGCTTTCGAAGGCAGCTTTTAAAATTTTAAATCTCGGCTTTCAAATTACAGATGCTTCTTTATTTTTAAGGCTTTTGAACTAGAAGGCTTTGAAATATAACGTTCCTAAGTATAAAAGTAAGTAAATACTTCAAAAGATATCTACAAACTGTCTATACGCAATAATTTACACTACCCCTATTTTTTAGAACCTAAAATTGGTTAATTTTGGATTGTTGATTTGATGATTTTTGAGTTAAAAATTTGTTCTCTGAAATAGGTTGAAAGCTATCTAAATTCTGAATAAAATGAGCCCATGGTGAAGACATTTTGTCAATTTTCTTAAGAACATATTGCAAAAATAGTGCAAATTGTAATTTTTTGTTGGGTTTTAAATGTTATCTGAAATAATGAACATTTTTTAATGTTTATGGGCTCACTTTAAAGGTATATTTCTATAGAATTGTACCAACTTATCAACATAACTATTGCTCAATCTTTTCCTTGCATGGAGAAAGAAGTTAAATTCAATTAAAGTTAGAACAAAGAATTTGGAAAAATAGAAATATTCTTTTCTGCAGAAAGAGAAATCTTTTTTACTCTAAAATATATGAAAGAAGTAATCATGAATTCTCTATAAAAATTCTTTAAAATATACATTCACTTAACTTTTATTATTATGTTTCTACGAGGAAGATAATTTCGAATTTTTCCAATATTTTTGTTCCAAATTCAATTTCTTGCACAATGCAAGCAAAAAGTTGTACAAATATGCTGATAGGTTGATGCGATTCGACAGAGATTCACCTTCAAAATGAGCCCAGGAACATGAAAAAATGTTATTTATTTCAGATGTTATTTAACATAAGGAAAATTTACAATGTGTACTATTTTTGCAATAACTTCTTCAAAAATTGACAAAATAACTTGATTCTGGGCTCATTTTATTCAGAATTTAGTAGCTTTCAACCTATTTAAGAGAAAAAATGTGAAACTCCGAATTAATAAAATTAAAATCCAAAATTAACCAATTTTAAATACTAAAAAATGGGTGTCCACATACTGAATGGTGATAGTGTACCTTCCTGGAAGAATTATTTCGTTCAAATTAGAAATATAAAATAATGTAAATATAAACGAATCTATTGAAGAAAAAAAGAATTTGAATTCGGAATTTGCAAGTATTAAATTTGAAATTCAATCCTCTTGATTCCGGGATTGTATACATTTTTGAACTCAATTTCTGAATTCAACTTACAAAACCAAATAAACGTTGATGTCTCCGCTTTGATAAATTCCTAAACAAAATTGAATGCTTCTGTGTTGTCTGGAATTTCACAAACACGGTGGTCGGTAAACCTACACGAATGTTCGAAAGTTGGTATTCCTTCTTCTGACTGTTGTTTGTGTCTTTGGTGGTTTTGGCGGACGTGTGTGCGCAGCTGATGGGTTTGTTTTCGCGTGCACAGACCTTCGTCTCGACCCAACAACTGGAATCGGTGCATTGGGTCTCTCAGGCTCGTTTTGTTTCGTCTCACAATGACGGATCCTACTCCTTCCGAAGCCCTGGAAGTGAAGCTGAACCGGAACCCAAAACTCTTTACGGACCTTTGCCCTGCAAATCGATCTCAAAGATCTTCGCTTATCCCACTGACGAGTAAGTTTGTTTACACAAATTCAACCTTTACACGGCTCATAGACTGATTTTTATTCTTTAAGTTCCCAATTTTTCTTTTTGTATTCCAGCGGTGAAGAGATGATCATCTTTTCTGGCGGAATGCCGCGTGCAAGTTACGGAGATCGTCACACGATCACCGTTCTGACAAAATCGAAACACGTAGCTTTCGACTTCACTTCAAAGGTCATTGATTTCTTCGTTGTGCTGCCAAAACAAACCCAGGAAGAAGGAGAGGAAACCCCAGCTTCAAAAAGTCCAGAAGCTCTCATAGTTTTGGCTGAGGAAGAACTCATCGCGATTGATTTAACACATCCTGAGTGGAAGATGATGGCTTTACCTTATTTGGTATCCCTTCACGCAAGTGCTGTAAGTTATCTGCCTTAATTCAGTTTATTAATAACTGGGTAGATTTTGGCAAACTCAAATCTGAACTGTACACTTTCCAGGTCACGTGCTCCCATCACGTTCCAAACGTCCCCGGCGAACTCTGGGACGCAATCGTAGCTGCTGGAAAATTACAAACACAGCATCTCTACTCAGAAAAATCATGGCCCATCGATGGTGGCATTCTGTTACCTAAAACAGTTGACGAATCAGATAAACCCAAGATCAAAGAAATACTGTTAACAGGTCACGAAGACGGTACCGTGAGATTTTGGGATGCGTCTAACGTTGCTTTGACTCCTTTGTACAAGTACAATTCGTCTCTACTTTTCACCGGTGAACATTTGGAGGTACTGGAACAACCTGCAGAGGACGAGGAAGACGAGTGGCCACCTTTTAAAAAGGTGGGAACATTCGATCCCTATTCTGACGACCCTCGACTCGCTGTCAAGAAAATTTTGCTTTGTCCTCTTTCGTCAACTTTGGTCGTCGCTGGCACGGCAGGATACTTGATCACGGCAAACATCGCCTCGGTAGCTGTAGAGAAGGAAATTAAGCCAGTGACGATGAACGTGGTGAATGATCGGGACGGATTTGTGTGGAAAGGTCATGACCACTTGCCACCGAGAACTACTAGCATCTCTTTCGCGGTCGGTTTTCAACCGCAGACTCTTCTACAGTTGTATCCTCCGGCTGCAATTACAGCATTAGCGATACAAAGCGAATGGGGACTTCTTGCAGCTGGTACCGCACATGGATTGGCAGTATTTGATTACACGAGGTCAAAGGCCGTCAGCGTTAAATGCACGCTTAATCCGAATGGTGAGTTATAAGTATAAGACTGAGCTTGGTGGTGTAAAAATAATTACAGGGGGCAGCACCATTCTGCGTAGTAGATCCTTTCTCAATGAGAGGCGAAATTGAATATAAGGCTTAGTACGCGATTGTGCATAAATAAATATTTGAATAGAAATAAACATTGGGACTTGATTAAGTGATTATATGCAAATCTGAAGCAATAAAATTCGAAAGAATTGAAGTAATCGTGACCAGTGACGAAAAAAGGAGTACCTTCCAATTTTATTTATGACTTATAACATAGGATGATAAGCGACGTTCCTAGCGCCGTTTGAAAATACTTGATTTGAAACTGAAGAATTGTGCTACTCTTGTAAAAAAAAATGGCCGCCAACTTGAATTTAAAAAAATTTGGAATGTTTAGTATCAATTCAAAATGGTTTATATGTATAAACATATATAAACATCATTTTCTAGCGATGTTAGGACCATTTCATTGAAAAGTATAAAGGTAAAACAATTTTGAAAATTTGACTGGCCGCCATCTTGGATTTTCTCAAAATTTTGGACTTCTTCTTACACCATCGGATGGTTTCTTAAATCAAACTTCTTTTTCTAGCAAAGCTTAAAAATATTTCATTGAAAGCTGCAGAAATCAGTTATTTTTGGAATATTAAATTCATCGCTATCTTGGACAATTTCAACATTTGGAATTTTTCTGTCCACCAAACACTCTACAATTATTTATTAGATTTTTTCACAGTGTTCAATCATTCTTAGTTCATAAATATAGAAAATGCACTTTTTTACTCAAATTGTTGGGTCCGCCATTTTGTACACTTTGGAAATTTCAAGTTTTTCAAAATTGAGATATTTAAAGCATTACATAGGCTTTATCATCTTATGTGGATGACTGATTTGAATAAAAGTTGAAAAAGTTGCGTAAATTAAACGTTTTTGCACAGTTTCTTCCATGTTAATCTTATGGAAAACTTCAAGTGCCTGGGGCGATAGGTACACTATTAACCGATTTTGCCAAAATTTTGAAGACATTCTATTTTTTAGGCATTCGCATCAGTATCACCAGCGGGAGTAAACTATTTCCAAAAAAAGTAAATAAGGAACACCCTAGTGGTCACTGGACAGGGAAACGGGGAAAAACGAGAAATGATCGTAATTTTTTTGAGAACGGGAAAGAACAGTGAAATTCCGGCTGTGAATTTTTTTAAATTTTTAGTAAAAAAAAAGCCTATCCAAGTACTTCGAGTTTAACTTGATATCTCATCAAATAATACAATTTTGAAAGAGTCCTATTTGAAATTCTTCAAAATCTCTAACATTTTAACTTGAAATCGCGCTTTGAAATTGTATAATTTTGAAAGCTTTCATTTTAAAATTTGCATTTTTTTCAACATTTTTAGTTTCAGTTTGGAATTGAACAATTTTGACTTAAAAACGTTCCAAATCGAATAATTGAATAATTAACAATTTTTTAGTTTTAAATATAAATTCTTCAAACTTAAACAATTTTAAATTGAAGAATTTGAAAATTGAACGATTTCAAATCACAAATCTTTATAATTTTAAATAAATATAAATTAAAAATTAAAACCTTCAAAATTGAATAACTTCTGATTTTAAAGGGATAAAAATGTCAAAGTACTGAATTTTCAACGCCGAACGCTACAGTTTAAATTGTTCCATTTTGTAAGTTTTAAATTTTGCAGAGTTTAAAGAGTTAAGTCTTCTACCATTCCTTTATTGTACAAAATTTAAAGGAAACTTACCTTATTTTTTTTGAATCGCTTGAGTAATATCTTTTAATTAGTGATAGGAACTCCAAAGGGGTACTCGGGGCCCCGGGTACCCGGTTCGTGATGGGTGATGCCCTATAACCAAAAAAGGAAACAATTGCCACGAGTACAAATTGGGCGTCATTTTTTATACTTATTAATTTTGTTTATACACCCATCTCGCCATTCGTGGCCATCTCATCCCTGGCCAGCCTCATAGTACAGTAAATCTATCATTTTTGTGGGGAAAAAATTACCGAATCTTTTTTATTTCATAAATCGTTAGTGGGGCATGTGAATAGCAAGAAACCAAGTTTTCGGGACTCCCCCTTTGGGGGTTTCGAAAAAAGTTGAAAATTTTTTGGATTTGATTTTCCGTGAGAACGGTTGGTCGTAGAGAGACATTTTTTTGAACGAAAATTGTGGAGGACTCTATTATCTACAAATTATCTAATGCAGTCGCTGCGCTACAACCAAAAGTGCACAAAATAGAGGACACCAAAGTTGCCAAAAATCAGTTTTTGCTCTTTTTCAACCAGAAAAAAAAAATTTTTTACGGTCGAAAGGATTGAAAGATTTTAGAGCAGGAAAAAACCTTTAAAAACAATAGCAAAGCTTTTTTCTTGCGATGCACCGTTTTTGAGATACGGCGCTTTGAATTTCTAATATCAGGTTATATTCTTGAGAATTACAGTAAATTTGTATCTTTTTTTGTGAAAAAATACCCGCAGCTATTTTATTTGATAAATTGTTACCGGGGCATTTGAACAACCTAAAACCAAAAATTCGCCCCCCCCCCCCCTCCCCCGTATGCGTTTTGATAAAACTCAAAATGTTTTTGGATTTGGTTTTCCTTGAGAACGGCATATTACAGAGAAAAATTTTTCAAACAAAAAATGTAGAGGACAGTATTATCTACAAATTATCTTATGCAGTCGCCGCGCTTCAACCACAAATGTGCGAAATAGAGGGCGCCAAAGTTGCCAAAAATCAGGTTTTGCTCTTTTGCAATGGGGGAAATTTTTTTTTTTTTACCATCGCAGTAATTCAAAAGTTGTAGAGCAGGAAAAAACCTTTTTAATTGAATTTAATCTACCGCGATGGTAAATTTTTTTTTCTGGTTGAA
>JAUMHM010000031.1:13209059-13232608 GCA_032362435.1 Melikaiella ostensackeni
TGTTCTGCTTAGTCCCCTTCCTCTTCGTTCTCCGCCTGTTTGGCATGGGAAACCCTGTCAGTAGCAATGCTACCGCCGACATAGCCGTCAAAGTCATAAGAGGAAAGCTCAAGTCCTACCGCGACGACAACGTCGTCCTTTTATTAAATTTTATTAAATCCCTTTCGGGGTAGGCGTAACTCGTTCGCTTCTAGCCGCCTTACGCTACCGGGGATCAAGGAATTTTTATGGTAAGAGTAAGTAAGTAATGTGTAGGAGTAGTGATACGTTTTAGATCAATCTAGAAGTCGCGTTTTGCTTATTCAAACGACACACTCGTCCCACAACACCGGTCCGACACGGGTCGCTGATCAGTCACAGAGCCATCATACAACACGATTCACACATAAACACGCAAACTGACTGATAAACCCATAGAAAGATCCATCTCTTTACCCCAACTACATCCGCTAAGCAAAGCTCTTCATTGAATGGTAATAAATTATAAATATTACTTGTAAAACCTGAAAAATACAATTTGCTATCCTAAAAATTGATGTATTAGAGGAAGATTTGTTTGTACATCAATTTGAAAAAGTTATCAGAAAAATGGTAGGATTTTCTTTATCAAAGAATAACAAGATCGAAAAATTATTCTAGATAAAAAAACTCACGCCATTCATATTTCCATGATTTGAAAGCTCACTGGAATGTATCCTAAATTTCATTTGTACAAAAATCTTTTGTAAAAAGTGGCTTTAACTTTCAAGTAGAGTATATCTTCGATATTTATAATTTCCAATTCAAAATTAAATAATCTAATTTTAATTTAAAATAATTAAAAACATCTAGGTATGAATAGTGACTGTGTTTTGAAAATAAAATGTTTAAATATTGGAAACCTGTAAGTCAAGGACTAAAACTTGAAAACTTACAAAATGGAATCTTCCCATTTTCACAATTAATTTTTACATTTGCATCATTTTAAAATTAGGGAAGCTTAGAGGTTGTTCAGAGAATTGGAACTTTTTTCTTTAACACTTGATAAGAATGTTTTTCATTTTGTATTTAGTAATGTTTTCGATTTAGAATATTTTAAAACATATTAATATTAGAAATTAAAGTAGGCATCCACTTCGCACTTCGTAGGATTTTAATTTCATAAGCTTTGAAGTCGGAAACTTTAAATTTTGAATATCTAAAATCCACTGCCTTTAAAATTAAAACTCCATACAATTCGAGAAGCCTATTTTCCAAAGTTGTCTACCATCCCACAAATATTTTAAGATGAAAATTTTAATTATCGGTCAGGCCTTTTTGAAAAAAGTCGATTTTTGTATTTAATTCATTTGAAAAGCAAACATTTTCCTAAAAACGTATAATAAATGTTTCCTAAGATTTGTTTTGCTGTGATTTTTTTGATTGGTTATGGTTTTCTGCCACGAACATTTGTGGGTGTCCATATGAAAAGGACCCTTATGTCCGGTTCTAGTTTAGGAAGTATTCGCGTTTTTCTAAGTCAGGGTCAAAATTATTATTTTCGAATTTGAGTGGGGGATGATACTAACCCCTATAATGAATTCTATTGCTCTATACTCATGTCCCGAAACCAACTGAAAGTGGATATATTTCATGTTCGAAGAAAAGTATAACATGTGCGCTTAATGGCGCTCGCCAACCTTAGATGCGTTTTTCTCGAAAAACGATTTTTCAAAGTTCCAACTTCAAAAATGCCCCGGTGATTCGTTTTTCAACTTCAAGGATTCGTCTTGGGCTTAAAATGCGGGGGATTTGTTCGGCTATATGGCCTTATACGAAAGTCTTGACCGACCGACCATCAGGGCCCTTTTTGAAGAAAGTATAAATTTGGTTTTGTTTCGAAATGTTAAACATTTTTAGAAGTATTTTATATTTCGTATGTTACTTCAATTTTATTTGTAAATCACGGCAAAATTGTTTGCAACCATTTTAAAATGTACTGTTTTTTAAGAAAAAAATTTGCAATTCGAATTTATTAAATCTAGATGTATAATGTTTTTAAAAAGTGTCTGATCGATTATTTTAATGTTCTTCTTCAAACGTTCGCTGGATGTCAGAAAACCACAATCAATGAAAAAAAAACAGTGAAAAAATATCATTTCAGGGAAATTTTTCACATTTCAAATTAATTCAATATAAAAATCGCCTTTTTCCAAAAAGGATCCAATCGATTATTTTAATTTTCATCTTAAAATATACGCGGGATGTCAGAAAACCACAATCAATTAAAAAATTCAGTGAAAAAAAAATGTTAGGCAACATTGACCATATCTATGTAGACAAATTTCTGCAATTCATATTAATTAAATACAAAAATCGACTTATTCCCAAAAGGGTTCAATCGATTATTTTAAGCTTTGTCTTAAAATATTTGTGGTATATCAGAGAACCATAATCAATAAGAAAGTCTAGTGAAAAAAAATATTACGCTCCGTGTATTATTGTGCGATTATTACCTACAATCACCTGCATGTTTTATTTATAAGAATATTCGAACTGAAAAATACATTGCACTAACAATTATTTAACATTTTTACTTATACTCTTCTATCATTAATTATTTCATAGGTACCACTGTCGAGAGAGAAATTAACAGTGGAATCGAAACAACAACAACGCACGCCACCATCACGCTGCCCCCAAACGTTGAGGTCAGCAATTGATTCTGAATTTAAATTTTGGAATTCACTAGGGAAAAGGCTTTTTATTCTCAATATCACTAACACTAACAAAACTAACCAATGCTTAGCGTATCATTTGTGCTACTAACTCGATTATCATCTACATAATTTTTTCTCACATTTAAAATAAACTACAAGCACTTTATATCTTAAAAGTGATATTTCAAACGCTGCAAACAATTCGTAGAGGGTGCTTGTAAATTTCTCGTTGTCTCAATTGAAAACCTTTAAAACCTTAGTGGTAATACAGTGGCTTGTTTAATTTAATTAAATCATTAGAGCCAAATTCTAAAAGGTAGGTAATCTTCATGAAGACTTCAGATCTTAAATGCCTAACAAAATTTAAATTACAGCTTAGCGCCGCGGAACTGGCAAAATTAGAAGTCACGACGACCACAGTTACTACCGAAAAATCCAAGGCACCGTTGGCAAGACCCGAAGAAGTTGGTTCTTAGAAATCATATAAGATTCAAGGAAGTCAATGCCTGAAATCATCAAGAAAATTATTGTTAAGTGTCCTTAATTAACAAACAAATGTGTACAGCGGCGTTAGAATTTTAGTAGACTTTTTTTTAAATTTAACTTTATATGCGAAGTTAGCCTTAATCGTAGCTTAATATACAAAACGCGGTCAAGATTTCAGAATATCAAGGGACTCTGGGTTGAATATGTTGGAGAGCAAGTTTTGAAACCTGATCTTTCTAGATATTTCTTTTTGAGATATTACTCTTTTTCCTAGGTACAATTTTGCTAGCCTCATTCTTAAATCTCTCGGATCGATAATAAGTGATATTTTTTCCGCCCAGATTTTCCTGAATATTCCGCGTCTCGATAACGCATTTAAGCTTGTTATGTGTACACATGATTTTTATCAAAGGAACAAGCGAATTAACAGTTTCTTGAATCATCGACCAGTGGATTAAGGAATGACGAGAATTGCATTTAAAATAAGTAGGATAAGAATTTTAAAAGGGCGATAATAATTGAATTTCACGTGGTGACGAAAAACCAGGGTCCAATCCAGATTACCTTTTGATCTAAGTACAAAGAAAGTGGCCTATGCTTACAATCGTAAGTAAAATTCAAGACTTACAGGAAAAATATTTTGAGAATTTACTCAATATACGATAAGGCTAGCAATTTTGTGCAATAACAAGAGCAGATTTGTTACCTCCGATTCCAATCTTCCGAATAGTATTACCTACATATCTTTCGACCCTGGTAGCATTTAATTTTATAACACATTCTTTCTAACATTTTCTCTTCCAGTTTATCGTTACTATCTTAATTTTTTCATGAAGCAAAAACATATGCGTATTATGTTACAACAGGCCACACGTCCCTATTTACAATATTTTCTTCTGAGAACCCCAGAAAAGAACGCTCCGTTTTTTTAATTCGACCGTTTCGAATTTTTCGGATTAATAAAAATTCAAAAGAAACTTGAACTTAAAAATTAAGTTTATTTAATTGAAAAATTTTCGACTTGAAAAAAAATGAAAATTATAAATACTCTTTTAAATTTTGTACGACTTGAGAAAGTGAATAAATTTTAAAGTGAACAAAACTTGAATTCGATTTCAACGATTGACAATCATATAAATTTAAAAGAATTAACATCTGAAAGCCATGGATTAAAAACTTTGATTAATTAGTTTATTTTTTTAAATAATCCAAATTATAGTTTAATTAGTTTTATTTTATGTGATTATTCTTCTCTTGTATATTTTTCTTCTAAAATTCTCTTTTTTTTTGTGAAAACGTGAACTAATTATTTTTTTTCTGGAATGGGGACTGTATAGCCTAAACTAAGAAAAGATACCGATAACGAAATTATTATTTGTTAATGCACTGACTGGATCGTAGATGTAAAAGAACGATTTTCTAATACACTATAAAACCTTTCGTACTTATAAATGAATTATAATTTTAATGAATTATCATAATTATAAATTAATGATGAATCAGAAGTAGGCTCTAGTTTTAGAATTTTAACTCGTAGATGTACAGAAATGAATTGCACTTGAAAATCGCATACAGCCATATCGTAATCTAAAAGAGACGAAAAAGCTTTGAGAAAATAATCCTGGGAGAATATTTTATTTCATCCAAAATGGACTTGAACCAATTACAGTATTTAGCTTTTTTTACATTGTTTCATTATTTGAATTACAAACGGGATTGATCAAATAAGCAGATATCTATTTAGAGCCGAATAAAAAAAACTATGAATAGAAAGTTGATATATATAAAACACGCGATGGTATTTTTTTATCCATGTTGTATGTATAGTCGTTGTTCCTTTTATCCGTTTTATGAGAGTTACTTGCTTATTAATTAATTATCGCGTTGAGTTGTAAAACTTTCCGAGTTTCCGCCACCGACTGAAATGCGCGATTGAATTTCAGATCTGGGATTTGAAATTTGAAAGACAACGAGGAAATTGGCTGTTTCGACTCGTTTAAAAAAGAAAGTCGAACTGGTTGCGTAAACATTGTCATAGTTATGTACGATCGTTTAGACACAATTTATTTGTTAATTTCTATGGTGGAGGACATTTTTGTACGTATTATTTCTACTCTCGGATTTTTATTAATTGTACGTGAGCGCTTTTCCATTTTATCTATGTTGACGTCCATTTACAGTTTTGAGAAACTTGCACCTCCGATCTCAAGATTAACATTCAATTCAAGCATTATATTAAATTGCATTCAAGAATCTTTGCTTTCATTCCTTCTGACTGAGGTGAATTTATAACACTGTCGATATTCCGTTTATAATCGTTATATAAATTTCTATTTTCGTCAATGTTTGTTTTTCGTCTTGCGACGTGGTACCAGCTGAATTATTTTATTATTAACCTCCCGCATTTAAATCCGATCGAGTACTGTTATGTTAACAGAAGTAACGTGGAGACTTTGTACTTTGTAGATAATTTTTAATTTTGATAAAAATCACTTCTGGAAAATTCGAATCGAATAACCAAGAACTACCATTTTCCGATCCTCCACACATAAATCCTTAAAGGAACGTGTCCTTCATTTCGGTCTTACGATCAATTAAAACGTTTTAATTGATCGCAAGATGAAATAAAGAACACACGTTTCTTTAAGGATTTTTAATTTACCCTCGTATCATGATCTGCAATTTCGCTTTATAGAGAAGAAAGCGTGTGGGTTCAATTAATCCTTCAATTTGTATGTAAATGTCCTGATTAGATGAAATTAATTATTAAGAATTTACGAAATTATCGTTTTTTGTGTTGTATAACTGTCGCCTACGATAACAAAATGTATCTGGCGTTTACACGGATGCGAGATTTTAATGAAGAACACGTTTTTGAAAGCTTTTTTGATAAAATCAATTTCTATATGCGCAAAAAGCTACACTAATCGTCGAAACGACACTGGCTTACTGCTAAAATTCCATATTCGAATGCGGATTATAACATCACTTTATATTGCATTAAACTTCTATATTTCTGAAAAAATGAGTATTACTTTCCAAATGCGATGAAAAATTGTTTACTGTGAAAATCAATATTCGTTATCAATCATTCAGTACCTTAAGAAATAAGAATAAGAAGAATGTGTCTGTATGTATGTTTGTCTGTCTGTGAGCACGATGACAGTTGAAAGAATGATTCTATTGGATTGGCCTTTGGTATACTCTTTTAGTGTCGAAAACTGAAGGTCAAGTTCGTTAGTCAGTCATTTTGGATAGAAATTCAAAAATTTGAAGCATTTTCAAAATTTTTGAGACCGTTTTTTTTCAAGATTTAAAAATTATATGTACGACTATTCGTAGTATCCAGAAAGTCGAACAATTTATTACAATGACTTTTCGATTTAAAAAAATATGAGATTTATAGCATTCTCAAAATTCGAAAAAAGAAACGAAAATGAAAATTTTAAGCCAAACAGTGCACGATATGAAAAAAAGTCAAGAGGAGAAAAACGTTGATTTTTAAAAGCCCTACAAGATTGTCATAACAAATTTTTGAATTTTCTTAAAAAATCAAAAATTCAAATTTTGAGCCAAATAACGCGAGATATGAAAGAAAGTTAGAATATCAAAATTGTTGCTTTTACGAAGACCTGTAAGCTTTCTTCAAAACATGTTTTGGTAGGAGGCATAGTTTGTTTTTTCAAGTATGGAAAATGATATTGGAATATTTTAATTTTAATTTTTGAGCCAAACAACGCGAGATAAAAAAAAAGTCAGAAGAGAAGAATTTATGCTTTTAAAAAGTCAAATAAAATTGCTGTTAAACATTTCTTTATAAGACCAATCTTAAATCATTAAGATAATTTTTTAATCGTCTTTTCAACTATTTATTTGTTTATATTATACGGTGAACGCAGAAAATCAAGCGCGAATATTATGATGAGAATGTATTCCTTGAGGCCGATAGAGCCTTAAGTAAATAAATTTCCTTTTTCATTTGAAATCAGAAACAAATTTAATTATTTGTACATCAAAAACTCTAATGATTCTCATTCACTGTTTTTCGAAACTTTCATTCTTTATATGATTTCGAACTTCAGTTTATAATTTTTATGCAAAATACTTTATTATCAGAGGTTGTTTAACGATCCGCGTTAACCCCTGAAATGAAATAAAAATTTTATTCCTTGTATGTCCTAATGTTAATTTTTTTGGTATGATTCCTAGAACGATTCATAAAATGTAAAATATATTTCGATTTTCTGCCAACACTTCAAATCTAGATTAGTAAAGAGTAACTAATGAATTATTATCAAGTTGTTTACTAATTCACTTAGTATTCTACTAATTTTCACTCATAATCAAATTAGTGTAGAAGAATAATATTGTTAGACAATTAAAATTAAATGAATTTTCTCACTCATGTGAATTAGTTTAATAATCTTTTTATAAGATAGTAAATTCGTAACATCTTACTGACTCAGATTTAGAGAATGTGAAATTTTCACCCTTTCAAGGCGCATTCTACATGTATACTGCTTATCATTATATGCATAGAATTTCTCACTGTTATTTGTTTCCTGGTGTCAAATTTGGGCAAGACTACGATATCCATGTTGACAAAGTTTTAATTCATATTTCGATAGGATTTTCTGCGAGAAACACGAATCTGAAACTTTTAGAGCGATATCTCGAATAGTTTTGGAGATATCGATTTTTCTATGTTAAAATTATTGACTTCTTTAATTTACATAATTTGTAAATGTGGATTCCGGTAGGATTTTTTACGAGACTGACTCTCCTCCCGAAAAAGGATATAAAAAAATAGGGTTTACGGAGTCTTGGGGGTGGGTGTCGCTGAAGCCACTCTCCCCCAAAGAAGGGGTATGAGAAACGGGGGGGACTCCTGGAAATGAGGAGGATGTGGGTGGGGGTGGGTGTCTCCGGGCTCACTCTCCCATTGAGAAGAAATATTAAAAAAGGTGGGAGTTCCTGGAAAGGGGGGTGGGTGTGACCGTGGGTGGGTGTCGCCGAACTCACTCTCCCCTCGAGAAGGGAAATAACAATCAATTCGTAAAGCGGGCGGCAAGCGCCCTCATTTAAGGGTTTCGTACAAAAGGTACGGTAACGATTTTTCCGCTATATTCGAACATTTTCACTCTCGTACGTTATGTTGGTTTTAAATTAAATTTGTGAATATTTTTTTTATGTTTACCCTAGGAGTTTATAAACAAATGTTTTGTAACACACCCATGATTTCGGCCCACTTTCATGCCTGTTGAGCGGACTCACAAACTCGCTTTTCGAGGGGTGTGAGTGGAAAGTACTTTTCTACTCCCTGGAGAGCAGAGAATTGACGTTATCGAAAGAATATGGCTAATAGTCACCTTAGTGTGTGAATATCGTGTGGGTGGCAGTCATGTATTTTTGAAAGTCGATATCTGTAGCAGGAATAGTATAGCAGAAAGTATCGTGCCCGCGGAGGTTGTTGGAACCGACCCAAAGTCATGAAAAGTACCCAAACAATAAGGTTTAAAAAAAAGTATCGTGTATGACACGGAGGAGATATATACGAATATCTACGACTCGTGCCGAAAACATTTCCCTCGGCGTAGGAATAGAAAGATCTGCCCCTAGTTATACAATATACTACTTTTTTGCTTTTTCGGAAAATTTCTGATCTCATATGTGAGTAATTTTCAGATAAAAAAAATCGATAATTTGAAAACTATTCGAGATATCGATCAAAAAGTTTCGTATTCGCCTTTCTCGCAAAAATCCTATCAGAAACCGTCTTAAAACTTTGTCGCCATGGATGTCGTAATCTCCCCCGAATGTGTTATAAAAATTACTGTATTTCTCTGAAGTACATTACTAACGTTATAATTGAACCTCTCGCGATCAAAGGGGGATACGCGTGGATTCAGCCTGAGAAGTATTGTCCTGAAAGTCAATATTAAAATCTTTCGAATTTCAATTTTAAGGACTGATGCTTGTTGAGAATTTCAAGACACATCTTTTTTCCTCTTGCAAAAATGTGTAGGTTTTGTAGTTTATAAAGTAATTGGTAAGAAGTAGATTTTTTGAAAAAAAAGCTAAATCGGATTAATGGTTAAAAAAATTATGAATGTTTTAATTTGCAAGCCGAAATCTTGACGCCGATCTATGCATGTGCCTCCTCGGTTACGAACGTGTTGCAGCGGACGATGTGAAGGTCAAGTCGGATACCAAAACAATACTTAAGATATTATCATTGAAATAATTTATTTATTAGACATTTTGAATAATAAATTATTGAAATTATACTTCATTCAAACTACTTTCAATCATTTTCGTCACTCTCTTCAGTTTTTTCGGTATCTGGACTCTGAGTTGTTACTTTAAAAAAATATTTTTTCTATAATTCGCAGAAAAGTGCCAGTTTTCCCACCTGTTTTCTGTGTAAAAAGTGACCGATTTGTTGCCGATGACATGGCGCATGCGCAGTGTCAAACTTCCCCGGCAACAGTAAAAAAGTAGACGGATGCTGTGAAAAAAATGACGCATAGTGAAAAAAGTAAATAAAGTGCGATCTACTGAACAAACCCTGTGGCGTGCTTCAGTAAGTGACGGTGAACTCACAACTATTGCTTTGTATCTAATTCCACCACTCCTAACCTCCCTGAACAAACATTCTTACCAACTTATTGTTACGGCCATAGTATTGTCATGGTTTTGACAATTGCCATTGTTATTGTTGCATCAATTGACAACAAATCGCCTCCTTTTTAAACAAAAAATTTTTAAGAATTTTTACATCCTTTGCTTTGGCCGCTTTTAATCCCATTCGAGGTGGAGGACTTTTCGAAAGT
This sequence comes from Melikaiella ostensackeni, assembly GCA_032362435.1. Taxonomy (NCBI): domain Eukaryota; kingdom Metazoa; phylum Arthropoda; class Insecta; order Hymenoptera; family Cynipidae; genus Melikaiella; species Melikaiella ostensackeni. The sequence goes on from JAUMHM010000031.1 coordinate 13,219,057, forward strand.
TTTTCTAGTTCAAGCGTAGGCTTAAAGAAAATAGTGGTTGTTTTTGCAATTCGTAATTTTCATGAACATCCACTTTTCCATCAGGAAAAAAATTAAAAACGAAATCTTTACTTATTTGGAAGTTTTTTGGCTTTCACATTTTGCCAATGAAACTCTTCTTAAAATCCTGTCTCACCTCTTTGAAAAAATTTGTCAGCATAGCAAAACAGATTATTTATATTATAATCTTGTTGCATAACTTTCTACCAAGGTAAAAGGATTGCGAGGACTATTAGATGAATAATATTTAGTTTGAGAGTATTACTACAAAATTACAGTTTCTACCAAAAATCCGGATCCCTTCCAAAAGTCCGGGCTTGGGGGAAAACACCTCTCCCCCATGTCGACGGGCCTGTTCTCGACCATTGTGAATGAAGAAGAACGAGCATTGAGAATGATTTCCATATATTCAACTTCCGTTTCATTTCGTTCTCCTCTTTTTAATTTTTGCGAATACGTGCCAAAATTCCTATCGCACTCGCAATAGGAATTTCCTCGAACTGAAAACACATATTTTATTTCAATTTGCAAATAAATTGCCAATAAAACCTGAAAATAAAACACTGTAATTTTTATCTTGACCGGGACATGAATCTGAAAATAGTATGATGTTTAATTCGTCTTTATCAAATTCTTTTAATATAGTGTATTAAATAAAACTGCAAACAGCGTTTGCACCCTTCTTTGCAATTTCTTCAAGATAAGGGAACATATAGCTCTCGTTCGTAGTATGTACATGTACATTGAATAAAAAAGGCTAAAACGAAACATAGGGAAAACTGTGCTGACACTATCAACTTCTTCATAAAAGAATTAAAATAATTACTCATATAATAATAATAATTCAATAACAAAATTATTTCGGAAATCAAGAATAAAAAGTAGTTCTAAAATATTAAATTTCTGATGAAAGTTTATTTAAAATTTGTATTAACGGTTTCCAATCGTATCTGGTTGCTGGAACCTTTTTTCCTATTTTTAATTCATAATTCTTGATGTCTGTTTCTACCTCGACTCATTTTGAGATTCTTTCTTAAATTAATAGAATATTAACTAAAGTAAACCTTTCTCAAAAATAATACTTTTCAAGCTATTCTAAAAAATAATCCATTCGCTGGTTCTTTGCTTTATTCATAGTATATTCTATAAGAGAATTACAAATGGTTGCTATTGTTTGTTTTAATATACTTGACCTTCATATCGTCCGCTGCAACACGTTCGTAACCGAGGAGGCACATGCTTAGGGCAGCGTCAAGATTGCCGCTCGCAATTTAAAACATTAATAATTTTTTAACTTCCAGAAAACTTCTTCGAACCTCAGTCAACAACTTTGTCACTGGAAGTTTTCCGTTGCTTAAAATACGCTCGATAAACGAAGCGCTTGAAGGTTGAAATTCATAATTTTTGCAAAGTCTAAAAAAAAAAAGTAACAACTTTTTTGTTTATTATAAATATTTACGTTTTTATTGCTTGAATAGATTCAAAAAACTTGAACGCGTACTTTAGTATTAATAAAATCGAAAAATTCTGAAACTTGGCGAAGTTAGCGCGAGTTGAAGTGAAAAAGATGGAAATTTTTTGTTTTCGAAAAATCTACTTCTCACCAATTACTTCAAAAACTACAAAACCTACAAATTTTTTCAAAAGGAATAAAAAATGCGCCTCGAAATTCTCTATAAGTACCAGTCCTCAAAATTAAAATTTGAACGATTTTAAAAATTGTCTTTCAGGACAATACTTCTCAGGCTGAATCCACGCGTATCCCCTTTCGATCGCGAGAGGTTCAATTACAAGGGATGATTTTCAAAGATGTATTGATTTTAATCATATATTCTCACACGACATCTGTAAGGCGCCTTTTCATCATGAGAAATTATGTTCCTAAATTCTTCGAGGGATTTTTTTCTAAATTTCAAATTTTTTTAGTGCTATCTGATACATTCTTTTGTCTTTTTTTAAAAGTATTTTTTCTCAAATTTTTCAATTCCAACAGAAAACTACAAGAGATCATTTTTATCCGCAAATGGATTAAAAGGCTGCAAATAGTTGAAAACTACATTGGCAGTTACAACCACATTTACAACTTTTGATGTAGTTGTTAACTGTCTGCAACGTTTTTATCCAATTTTGTGCTTAAAAAATATGTGGGATTTAATGTGTTATTAATTACTTCACGGCAACAAAATCGAATGCACGATTTTTTACAATTAGTAGTAGTCATTTAGCGGTCCGAAACCACTCTCAGCTCTTTTTTAAAGCTTGAATGAAAAATAGTATATTGTATAACAAGAGTCAGAAGTTGACAATTCTACAAGAGTGAAGTTTCTAACACCAGACGAAGAGGGGATGCACAGTGGGACAAAACTGGATTTTCTTGGACAAATCAGTCTACAGGTCATAATTCTTATCTGATTTGAAAGTTGTTTTCTAGAATTAGAGCAGATTCAATTCTGTAGAGGTCTGTAAAGTCAGATTTTTTAGTTATTGTTTTAAAAAAAAGCTGTATAAAGAAGAATAGTGAAAAAAAAGTTTTTATAATTAAATCATTTTTCAAGTTGTAAGATCCAAATTGTACACACCTATAAATAATAAAAATGAATGCATATGCGCTCAGGAAACATGAATAAATAATTGTATAATAACCTCAATTGTTAGTAACAAATTTGGTATATAATCACACAAATCTGAGACTTGTGCACAGAAAACCAATTTTTTTCAACCATAATTATTGCGATTCGATATTTGAGAGTTATCGGGCAACGTAATATCTATAAATAAATAACTGATATTGTCGTAACTAAATTTTATAAACAAATATTCACAATCTGATATTTTTAAGCGAGAAAAAAGTCTTTCTCGTCTGAAATTACTGCAATACATTATGACAATTTTACCCAGAACAAAGAAATGCTATTAATCAACAATTTATATTGTTGTAATTAAATTATATTAACAAATGATCAATTATAACATTTTCGCATAGGAAGGAATGCTTTTTTTACTTAAATTACTCCAATACGTTATGTAAATTCTAACTAGTTGTGAAAAATACTATAAATTATTGAATGAATAAATGAATATTCAAAGTACAGAACAACATAACGATGATGACGAATGTGTGTAGTCAACATTCAATTACAAATGAATTACAGATAACATGTACATATTTATTTATATAACGAATTGCAGTAATTTGAGTCCAAAAAGATCTCTCTGTCTACGCAAACAAGTCACATTTTAGAAATTGTTACATAAATTGTTTATATAATTTGTTCATGATTGGTAATTTATGCCATTTTTCACAACTAGTTAAAATTTACATAACGTTTTGCAGCAATTTAAGTGAAATAATACATTTTTCATTATGTGAAAATGTTATAATTGAGTATTTGTCAATATAATTTATTTATAACAATATAAATTGGTAATTAATAGTATTTCTCAGTACTGAGTAGAATTTTCATAACATATTGTAGTAATTTTAGAGAAGAAAGATTTTTTTCCTGTATAAAAATATCAGACTCTCAATATTTGTATATCAAATTTATTTATAACAATATAAATTATTTAGTTATAGATTTTTTGTTGCCAGATAACTCTCAAACATCAAATCACAACAAATGTAGTCGAGAAAAATGGGTTTTCTGTGCACAAATCTCAGATTTGTTTAATTATATGTAACATTTATTCATAACAATTAAGGTGATTATGGCATCATTTATTTATGTTCCTTCAGTGGGCGATCACGCTGAGCTTGGATTAAGTTCAACCCAAAGGGCTCGCACCTCTCGTTTTTCTTCTCAGATCATTTCAGTGATGCCTTACGATTATTTTGAGACCCAAAAGAAAAAAATCCCTGGAGGGTTTGTCGAATAAACTTAATTTTTCATTCTTATTTTCGGGTTCTGGAGTATATTTTCGTAAAAATAACTCCAAAGCGGTGCTTTTGTAGCTTAAACTCTGTAGTTTGGTATAAAAACAGTATCTAAACATTAAACATCGTTGGACAACCAGGATCTATTAAAATTTTGGAAAAAGTGTGAAAAATTTCAGTTTATATCAGGTTTTAAAATATTTCTTTACTACAGAGCATGAAACTTCAAATTCAGTTTACAAAAATTAAAGTACTTTGAATTCCCATTGAAAATAAAAAAAAGGATTATTTATCTCATATAGTTTAGGAGATACAGCCTTCGGAAGTTATATTTATCTGAAAAATTTGTGAAAAGAAACAGAAACAGAACATGAGTTAAAGCAGACTTGATTTAAAGCAAATCTACAAAAAATAAAATGTTATACCTCTCATAGGTCCGAAGTTATAGCATATTGAAAGATACCCACATTTATGGAAGTTCGTTAAAAAGTAATTTTTAAAAAATATGTGGGTTTCTATTCCAATTTTTGCTGAAAGTTGTTCTCATAATAATAAAAGTACATTCAATAGTACAAGAATCTGAAAATCTTTAATAATTCCTGAAGTATATACATAAGTATCGAATAGGAGAAGAATATCTTTAAAAAATTACTTTTTAACAAACTTTCATAAGAGTGGCTAATTTTCCATATGCTGTAACTTTGGACATATTAGAAGTATAACATTATTCTTTTAGATTGGCTTCAAATCAAGTCTGCTTTAACTCATGTTCTGACTATTTTTGTCTACAGTGCACAGAAAATATGCTATTTTACAAAAACTAAAGCTAAATATTTTTTTCACAAGTTTTTTACATAAATATAATTTCCGAAGGCTGTATCTCCTAAACTATATGAGATAAATAACTCTTTTTTTTAGTTTTACGGGGAATTTAATGTACATCAATTTTTGATGAGACAAATCTGAAGTACCATGCTCTGAAGTAAAGAAATATTTTTAAAACTCATAAAAACTGCAATTTTTCACACTTTTTCCAAAATTTTAATGTGTCCCGGATGTCTAGAGATGTTTAACGTTCACATACATTTTTTCGATGCCAAACTAGAGAGTTTAAGCTACAAAAGCACCGCCTTGGAGTTATTTTCACGAAAATATACATAATAACCTGAAAATAAAAATGAAAAATTGAGTTTATTGGATAATCCCTCCAGCGATTTTTTTCTTTTTAATCTCAAAATAATCGTGAGGCATCACTAAAATGATTTCAGAAGAAAAACGAAAGGTGCAAGCCCTTTTGGGTTGAACTCAATCCAAACACACCGTGAGATGCCTTCGATATTTTTTGCAGAAGGTGCAGGAAAATGGCGATATTTCGTATCTGTAAAATGTGCGCGAAGTGCTAGATTCCTCTACTTTGAGATTAACGTGTGGGAATATGAAAATTTTGATTGTGCCTTAATTTGTTTTCCTGTCTCAAAAATGTTGCAACTCAAAAGTACACCGAATTTGGCGTACTTTTGAGGATCGGCGTTTTACAGTATACCTTTCTGATCTTTCCTTAAAAATCTTCCAGGGTTGAATAACTTTCGATCTCCCATCCGATTTTTCGATCAAACTACAACCACCTGCAACAACCCTTAAATTTTCCTGAGCTTAGGATCCGCCCCTGGTTGAATTCTCGACCCGGTTTCGTTACGATTGGTCTCATCCCCCTGTAACCGAGTTTCCCGTTCGTCGGTGCTTTTTCGTGTGACTCCCACCCCATGACGCACCCTGGCAGTGGCATCTGCGTTTTAGACGTCTTTCGCAGTTTTTCTAGGCGCTTTCTGCCCTCCTGGCACGCGCTTGGCAAAGGCAGGCAATACGGTTTGCGTCACCGCCGCGACGTCGTCCGTATCGTCTCTCTCTTTGGATCGAGGAGTCGTCATCGGGTGCTGTCCGCGTGCGAAGTGTCGCCAAAGACCGGACCGAGGACACAAAAAAGAGGGTCAAAAACGGAGTGCGTAAAACCGTCCTGGCGAGAGCGAGGGCGGGGAGGGAGGGACGAAAGAGAGAAGATCGATCCTTCCTAATTTGGACCATCGAGAATGGTTCGTGCATTGTGCACCAGCTTGGCGATCGGCCTCGCCCTTATGGTCTGCGTCGGACTACCCCGGGCCGTTTTGGCCATCGACTTGAGCCGATTCTATGGCCACTACAACGCGAAAAGAACCGGTAAGTTGCGCGATTTTTCACCAACACCAAGTCTTTCGTTCAGTCAGTTGCGTGCCGCATCAATTTTTCAGATACATCGCACACTCACATTTTCTACGGTAGCATTTCATTTTTTATCAGAAACAGGATCCAGTGATCTTTTCTGACCGTGGCCCATTGGGGAATTGCGAGTGATGACAGTTTGACGAGTATTGAGCCAACATTGAGTAGCAATGTAAGAAAAAAAACAATAAATTGATCTTTTATTTGAGGAAGATGTTGGATTGGTAGTACTGTAAATAATTGTTTCATTTTGTTGTACATTTATTGTACATTTGTCTCTAGTGAGCCGTAAAGTATGTAGTTTCGAAGTCTCTTTTCAACTCGTGGATTTTTTTTTGTTCTATATTAGTTCATAAAACTTTTCATGTGAAAATAGATTTCATTTCGATCTTTAAGAAATTTTAAGAGATATTAAGCAAAGATTTGTTCCAATCTTGAGGCTTGCCTATGAATACTATTAAGATTTCTTTTAATTGAGGTATTAATGATTAACTCCATTTACCACAAGATAACTATTTTTCTTTAGATATAGTACACAAATTTGAAGTAGTTAGCAATTTTTAGAAATGTGTTATTGTTTTGGATTATTACCTTTTTCTATTTTGAAAAATGGAATAAACTGAATAGATTGGTTCCAAATCAACCTTCAAGTTTTGATCTTGGCAGTATGATCTGTTTCCTTCATTTCTCATGTTCTGTTTGCATAAATTTTAAAATAATTTTTTCAGGTTCCTTCAAGTTACAATTTCTGTTATCTGCTTAATTGTCATCTGGGTACTTATAAAAAAACATAATAAGGTTGCCAGAAGGGTGTACATAAATTGAGGTATAATTGATATAATTAACGTGTAAACCTGGCACTTATCTAAAAATAAGGTTGCCAAAAGGTTTAACATACATTTAATTAGAAGAAATGATAGCCCTGTTACCTATAAAAAAAGTACTCAGAGGAAGATGCCATATACATAATTTGCGCATTCTTTTATTATGTACCATTGAGTATTTTATTAATAATTTTTCTACTAGGTTTTTATATCAATTTTTTCTAATTTTATGATTTTCACAGATGTTATTGATTTTGAATCTATGTATCTAATATATTTTTCAGTCTACTATATAGTTGGTTTTTCAAATATACTGTTAATATAATTAAAATGTCATCCTGGTACTTATTTGAAAATAATTTTGACAAAAAGGATTTGCATACCTTGAAGTAAAAGAAATGATACCGTCATTACCTTTAAAAAATGGTACTTAGAGGAAGATGCTATATATGTATGAAATATATGCATTATTTTATTATGCACCATTGAGTACTTCATTAATAATTTATTGACTAAGTTTATGTTGAATTTTTCTTATTTCATAATTTTTACATGCGTTCTTTGGTTTTGAATCTTTCTAATAATTTTTTTGTCTTATATATAATTGGTTTTTGTGCTAATTCTAAAATTTTAATACATGTTTTTCAAATTCTCTGAATAATGTTTCCACAATCAGTGAAATTCTTCGTAAATGTGTTTTTTACGATGGATAGTTTGGAGGATAAATTTCTGAAATTCGACTCTGTCGCCCTGAGAGTGAGAAGGCTCTGTGGGGGAGGGAAAATGGTCCTGTTCGTAAACACCTCTCTCTCCTAAAAAAATCTGAGAGTTTCTGTGAGGCTCCTTGTTTACAATTCAATGTCAGTTTACATCGTGGCTTTGAACACTGCATTTAGTATTGATGGAGAATTTTCTCTGTTTGAATAAAGTTTTACCGTGAATTCGTTATTCTAATTTTTTTCTCACAAATTGAAAAAAATGGTTACTTTCCCAACGTTTTATTTTTCAAATTTCAATAATTAAATCTAGATGAAAATAAAATTTTCGTGATTTAACTTTGTGTATAAATTCCTGACTACCTATTTCGTGTTTTAATAAAATTTAAATGTATACTCAATTAATGTTGTGGTGATTTGGGAAAAATAATGGATTATAATTTTTGAATTTTCTGCGTAGGAAGATAATTTTTGTCTACTCTGATTGTTCCTCTTTGGTATTATGGAATTCAGCAAAATTGATATGAATTTGGATAACGGGATAGATGTGCTTGGGGGATAGGTTAAAGAATAAAAATTAAGATTCAGGGGGTTTTTTCCAAAAAATTAATATTAATAAGGGAACAGTAAAATGGACCAAAGAACATTTAATATTAATTAATTTATTTTCACTTTCAGGTAATAATTTTTTTAATGAATATAGGTTTCATTATTTAGAACTGTAGTATTCCTGTAAATTATTTCTGATGAGGATGTCTAAATTGGCTTCAAAACATGTTGGATCCCCAGTAGTATAAAAAAGGTTGTGTATACAAAACCGGTACCGGTGAAAAAATTACCCGTAACAGCAATTTTTTCACCGGGTAAAAAAAATTTATGTAAGAAAATTCATGTGACTGAATTCACTCCTCCCCCCTCCCCAGCCCTTTTAAAATCCTTCTTACAAGGAATTAGAATTTTGTCAATCGATATCTCGATTGTTTTCCGAAATATCGATTTTATCTTGAAGATTTTTTACTCTACGACTGGTAGTACCAAAATCATCCCGAAAACGGACTCGCGGTGTGACTTAAACTATTTCTGTGACCAGTCACAGGGCTATACCTTCCCGCCCTGACGAGATGTTGGAAAGGGGTAGGGGTGAAACCTACGTTACTTCTGTGACAAGTCACGGGGGTATCTTCTTGCCCCCCCCACGAAACGTTGGAAAGGGGTAAGGTTGAGACATACATTACTTCTCTGACCAGTCACATGGGTATCTTTTCGCCCCCCACGAGGCGTTGGAACGGGGTAGGGGTGTGACCCACATTATTTCTGTGACCAGTCACAAGGGTACCTTCTCGCCCCCCACGAAACATTGGAAAGGGGTAGGAATGAGACATACATTACTTTGGTGACCAGTCACAAGGGTATTTTCTCGACCCCCATAAGACGTTGGAAAGGGGTAGGGGTGAGACTTACTCTATTTATGTGTCCAGTGACAGGGGTACCTTCTCGCCTCCCACAAGACGTTGGAAAGGGCTAGTGGTGTGACCCACATTATTTCTGTGACCAGTTACAAGGGTACCTTCTAGCCGCCCACGAAACGTTGGAAAGGGGTAGGAGTGAGGCATACATTACTTTGGTGACCAGTCACAAGGTTACTTTCTCGACCCCCACGAGACGTTGGAAAGGAGTAGGGGCGTGACTTACATTATCTCTGTAACCAGTCACAGGGGTGTTTCTCGCCCCCACACGAGACGTTGGAAAGGGGTAGGGGTGAGACCTACGTTACTTCTGTGACAAGTCACGTGGGTATCTTCTTGCCCTCCACGATATATGTTATTTCCTCGAAGGAAAGTGGAATTTTTTGTTTATAAATACATCAAATGATAAAAATTTGTCAAAAAATTGTTATTTACAATTATAATTGACGCATGTTCTACAACAGTGCATTATACGCCATTTGCCATAAAGATTATTCTGTACCTATATTCACATATTAATTGACCCTTATGACAAGTGGCGCATAATGCACTGTTGCAGAGCACGCTTCAATTGTTGATTTTCATTGAAATGTTCTTAAAAGTTAAGAAATTAGTTATTTACATTTGATTACTTCGAAAGAACCAAGTTTGTACGTCGAAAAATAGTCCAACAGTCCTGGCTGTCTCAAGCGTTGTTGATGTAGCGCAATACTCTTTATTTATTTTCTCGAAAACAAAGAAAAAACGTCATTTGTGCTTCAAAGCTTTGGAAGTGAGAATCCTTATCTGTATTTTGAGACAATAAAATGGGTCGAATTTGAAAAAATCAAAAATATTTTTGCTTTTGAAAAAAGGGGTCAAATTTTTTTTCAAATTTTGGTGATAACCGTTCAATAGATCGTAAAAAATCTATCAAAAACGTAAAGGTCAAAATTTGGTGTATTCGATACGAAAGCAGTTCAGTATATTCGAAATAGGCGGGCTGCCAGCGCAAAATCGAAAAATTCCCCCTCCTCCAGCTCGGTCAATTTTTATCCAATTGGAAAAAAAATTTTTTTCCTTTAAAGCACTATCTAGTAGGACTATATACGAGTGTCCATATGTGAGTTCGATCAGTTTATGTCATTTTTCAGGATGGGTAAACTTTATAAAAAATGCCTTATACCTGTACATACAACGTTCCATCTAAATCATTAAAAGCTAAAACTGACAAAATACCTCTTACATCACAAAACCTTACACTAAAATGCCTGACAGCTCCTTCGGTACATTTGAAATACGCTTTTTAAATACCGATAAAAAAATAATTGTCGGTACTGGTAATTTTTTTACCCATATCAGCAATTTTTTTTACTGGTACCGACTGTGTATACAATTCGTATAAAAAAAGATGGAAAAAAAGAGTGAGAGGTTGGTTTGGTTAACTCTTTCTTTTTCTCCCTCTTTTTTCATTTTGTTATACATTTATCCTACATTTTTCTCTAATGAGCCGTAAAGCACGTAGCTTCGAAGTCTATTTTTAATTTGTGGATTTTTGTGTGTTCTATTTTAATACAGAAAACTTTTCATAAGCAAGTTGATTTCATTTCGATCTTTAAGAGAATGGGTACATTCTTGAAAACAATTGACAAATAGTTTTTAATTGTCCTCCAGATGAGAAAACTTTCAGTTGAAATTGGTCCAATATTAGTTAAAGATGTTGGGTAGATGCAAGATGTAATTATGTAGTTTTATCCCCAACAGACTATATACCAAGGTGTCAAATTCTTATCCAAAAATGGATCAAAGTGTTGCACTATGAAAAAATAGTTGACATACTACATAATTACTACATTGTTAAATTACAACTACATTCACATTTTCTATGTAGATGTCAATTGTTTTTCTATTGTGCAATACTTTGACACCCTTTTGGATAAGAAAGTGACACCTTGGAATTTAATGGATTTGATTCGATAAACGGGGTGTAGAGAATTGACAACTTAAGGCTGAAAGCTACAGAATGTAGTTGTTAACTTTTTAAGGATATTTACTCTAAATATCAATATTAGTTTATTTCTGTTTTCTTGTTTTAGCTTTCGTAGGTAAAAGCTGCCACTCTTATTCAATTTTGATGATCAATAGGTAATCTTATTCTTCGACAGATTTTGTAGAACTCTGTTTGGTTGGTTTTTACTTGAAAAAAAAATTAGGAATCAATCAGTCATTATTTTTGTCAAGAAATTTCTTCTTGAATAATCTTAGTTTACAAAAAAACCAATCAGAGTTTAGAAACAATCCTTGGGAGGAATAAAATCAGCCCCTGATCACCAGAATCGACTAAGAATATTACAGTTTTTTTCTTCAGACAAAGTAAAAACACTAAAATCCGACTTACTAATGGGTAATTAAACAATATTAACCCAAAATATTTTTTTTGAAAGTCAAAGCTTCAGTATCTCTTCCAAAATTATGTACAACCAACAATGAGTATATTTTTCTCGATTTTGTATATCATTTTAAAAATTGTTCAACTTCGAAGTAGAGGATACGTAAAGAATATCCTTAAATAAGAATTTGTAGTCAATACTAAGCAGAAATGTTCTTATTTATTATTTAAATATATGTGTATATTGAGTGATTAAAATTTTGGATAGCATACTTTTACTTACATAAAATACCAATTGAATAAATTGTTAGGATTCATTTAATGTTCGTGATCCAAAATTTGATTTGATGTTCTGAAAACGTTTTCTCTGAGGGAAAAAATATTAATCTTTACGAAATGAATTTTAAAGAAATTGTTCACGCAATCCACATAGTTTTTTGAATTAACTAATACTTTATTTAGACCCTGGCTTAACATGTTTTCTGATGTTTGTTTTTAAAGAGAAATAATATTTTTATCGTACATTCAAAAATGTTTAATTTGCACTCGTTTATTTTTATATTCTTTTGAATTTTAACTATTAAGGCTTTCATGTTTGATAGCTTTCAAATTCAAAGCCCTTCAAATTGTGAATTTATTTCTTGCAATTTCGATTCTCTTAAATTTCAAGGTTTTAAAACTAATTCGCTTTCAAAGTCAAGGATTTGAAATTCAACGTTTCAGTTTGAAATTGTTCAATTTTAAAAATTTCCAACAAGAAAATAGACTCAAATGAATTTCAAAATTACAATATTGACATTTTTTATATAGTTTTTACTGTTTACTCTAAAAATTTGCTATCACTTTCGGACGAAAATTATCTCTGGACTTGATGTGAAACATTAAATTTCTAAAGAATAATGAAATCTAATTATGTGCTAAATACTTAAGGGTCTAAAAACTCAGCGAATGAGCGAACTATGAACAATGTGTAATTACATGCAGATATGGACTTCAAGGACAAATTGTTCGGAAAATGTAATATTTGTAATTGCGTGAAAAAATATATCAGTAGATAAATAAATCTGGTAACTTTGATGTTAATTCATGGTGACTGACCATAAATTACTGAAAATTTTCGGAACTTTTTGAAAATTTTTAGATAGAAGTTTGGCTGCTAACATTTGGCAATGGCATTATAATCCTAAGCTTTGGCCAATGATGGCCAGAGACTGGCGGCCAATCATGCGCCAAAATTGGTATCATTAGGTCCTAAGCTTGGGCCAAACATGGCTCAATAGTAAATTTTCCACTAGGATTGTACTCAGGAAAAATTTTTACTACCGGTACATCTGAAATCAAACATATTTTATAGACTTACAGCTAGATTTCAGTCCATTTTGGCCTTAAAATTAGACCCTAAGCCTATTTTTGTTCTTACAAAAAGACCCTTTTTATTAGGAAATTTTTTTTCTGTGTAATTCAAGTTTTCGAAAAACATATTTTTCCAAGTCATATTATGATAAACTCTTAGAAATTCCATGTTACTTCTCTTTCCAAAAGTACCTGTGAGGCTTTTTATTAGCAGTTTTTCTATTTTCTGTCAGATATATTTTTATTTTCATACTCGTGTGTATTTTTAAATCAAATTCATTTTTATGTGTAGAATGGCTTACTAAACTGATAAGCATTGTTATGCGCGAAGTAGAAATGAGTCCATGCAAATGTACTTGCATGCCACTAGAGTTTTTAACAATTCTCTGAAGTTGTACCTAAATCTTAAACATTTGTTCTTTTTCCAGGTAATTATACAATTTACATACCACTGACCTACAAAGTGTTCACGAACAAACTGGCACAGATGATTATGATTACTTTAGTTCTTATATGTGATCGTAGCCTCGCCCTATTAATGTTAAATGTAAAAATAATTTTTGCTAGTTTCTAGAAAAACGCTGGGGGCCAAATCTGGCGAGTACGGTGGGTGGGGGACGATTTCGTACCGCAATTCCTTCAATTTTTCGGTCGTA
>JAUMHM010000031.1:13234251-13254900 GCA_032362435.1 Melikaiella ostensackeni
ACAGAAAGAGTAAATCGTTCCAAAAATAAAGATTAAAAATCGAGCATTAGTTTGGTCACGTGACTCCTGTTAGACATTTGCTTTTCTCTGAAGTTTGGTTCTGTATTGGAATTTGATCTTTCTAAAAAAGTGGGCCTTGCTTCGAAATTTGTACATCAAAAGTTCACTTTGCAGACACAGTTGGTTCTATATTCAAATTATGTCTTCCTAAAAAAGAACTGATCTTGCTTCAAAGTTTGGTATTACTTTTAAGTTGAATTTTGTTTTAAAAACCATTTTTTCTGTTGTAATAATATATACTCCAAAATTCGTTTTCATTCAATTTACACTACTTCAAACGTTGATACTTTATAAAAATTCATTTTTTTTTAAATTAGACTCATTGCAAAAGTCTATTACATACCAAAATTCAGCTTTATTCTCAAGTTGGTATTTTCAAAAAATTTATCTCTTATTCAAATTTAAATCTGTTGTAATTGAAAATTCCACTTCACTCCAAAAATATCGTCTTTGTCCAAATTTCATTCTACCCCAAACTTGGTTTTTGTCCTAAACTTTCTTAACCAATATCAATTTATCTCGAAATTTACATTTTGATCCGCAACTCACTTTGCTGCAAAAACTCAAACATACGCTGAAATTTTCAACTCTCTCCGTATTGTCTTGTTGACGTTTGGTTTGCTTATTGATTTTTGCCCTTCAACAGTATAATCAGCTCCTAATTGCTCACTTTGAATTTAAATACGTATCTGAGTATGCGTTCCACTTTCACTTAGTTTTTTCTTAATTACTTTCTTTTTTATAAAACTTTTTTATTTATTTTTAATTTTCTTCCAATCTAGTTGATGCTTTGGTAACAATTTTTTTCGTCAGGCTGCAACACATTATTTCATGTTTTCTCATGTCATGAAAGTAAATCATGATTTCACGAAACTGAAGAAATATTGTTGTATGTTAAGTATTGTATGCGTATTGTTTCAACTAAAAAACGTCTAATTGGTTTTTCAATATTTTTATTATTATTTGATCAACTTTAAAGCATTAGAAAATTTTTTTATATATATATATTTTTAATATTTTAAACTATTGAATTTTTAAGATCATATAATTGACAATTGAAGCAAATGAAAAAATGGCACCCGTTATAATAGATTTACCAATAAATCTTTAATTAAACAGTTTAACTTCAAGGACAAATAACTTTTAATAGATTAGATTTGGTGTTTGATATTCATTTCTATTATTATAATATTTATTACGAACACAAAATCAAAGCTAAAGATCGTGTCATGAATAGACAACACTCGTAAGCAGGAAAACTTCAGAATTGTTATTTATAAAAAACTGGCGCTTTCTTCCATTGTTGAAGCTCATTTGGTAAAGCCCTTTAAAATTATTCAGCAAGTGACGAATTAAAGGAGCGTAAAAGAAATACAGTCTAAAAGTGTGCAAGTCACAATGTAAGTTTGAGGATAAATAAGAAATATTACTCTTGCATTCAACAAATGTCATATAAAATATTTCGAGAAATTTTTTTTCAAATAATCATGAAAAGAAAGATAAAATAAAAACAGTCTAATATTCTTATCAGACAGAAATCATTTTCTTCGCATTATTTATTATTCGATAATAATCAATTCCATTTTTTAACAGGCACCAATATTTCCACCGGCGAAGAAGTCGCTATAAAGCTAGAATGCATCAAAACGCGGCATCCGCAACTCCATATAGAATCCAAGTTTTATCGGATGATGCAAGGTGGTGGTAAGTACATTCTAATAACTTAAGTTCACCTAGATAGTGATGTACAAGAATTGAGATATATGAAAGTCGCGATGTTGCAATTTGAGTCGAATCACAGAAGACCTTATCTTTTGCTGATTTGTGTTTACGTTTATGGTGGACATTTTTCGAGTCTATTCTCTATTCTGTTATATTGTTTGACACTGAGCCTTCAATTCGTATCATTCTAGTTGGGATTCCAACGATAAAATGGTGCGGATCGGAAGGAGATTACAACGTTATGGTGATGGAATTACTAGGACCATCCCTGGAGGATCTCTTTAATTTTTGTTCTAGAAGATTTACCTTGAAAACTGTCCTACTCCTTGCCGATCAGTTGGTAAGTAATTCTGAAAACCTTTTAAATACGAACGAATCATAAAAAATTTCCCCATGTACAAATTAATTTTCATGTGACATTAATTAGAAGAGTTCTAAATTCATATATTTCAAATATACAAATTGTACATTTATTATTATTTTAGAGGGTGAAAATTCTAATAATTCGCATTTGAAGTGCTTAGAATGATACATTATGTAGAATTAAAGGAAGCAAAATCATTAAATACTAAGAGGGAGGATTCTATTATTTCGTAACACAATCAAGCGAGGGTCTACCACAGAGTCTGTTGTTGACGTTGTTACAAAACAAAGGATCCTTTAGAGAAACTTTTTGCCTACGTTACACATACTTGCATTACGATAAAAAAAGGTTTTATAGTTTTAAGTGCCCCTTTTTCGGAGAGGTTTGAAAGAAGATTTAAAAAAAAAGTTAATTATTATAATATCTGAATGCACCACAATGTTGCGAATTTTAAGACACACTTTGGTTGGAAGAGAATACAGGATTACATTGAGGTATTCACTGTTGCCTCGCTCTAAGATAAGACCGAATAGATAATAATTACATCCAGTTGTCTGTCGAGGGGAACTTGTCGTTTCGACAAGCGTCGTTTGTTTAATTTTTTTTATTTCCTGGGTGTAAAGTAACAAAGTCCATATTGAGATTGCACTGTTTATAACCATCGAATGCAAGATCATTGACACGTCAAATATGTCTTCCGAATAAAAGTTTCAGGGTGGCCACTGGACCCGGAAACCGCGAATTTTCAAACGAAAAAATCCGGGGAGTTTGTGTATTCATCCGAAATTTTTTTATTTCATAAAAGTGTTTGCATTCAATTTAAAAAAAAATGTAAAATTGTCATAATAATTAAGTTTAAAAGTTAAGATTGAAGAATTATGGGCCCTTTTAAGTCCAGGGGGAATTTAAATTTCGTAAAACAAAATCCTAGTAATTATTGTGTTTTAAGCAATCAGTTTTCTTTTCTTAGGAAAGTATCAAAACATAAAAATGCATTAATTTTGTTATTAAGAAAGTCAAATCTCAAAACATTTTTAAAAATTTTATCACGTTAATTTGATTATAAATAGTTTTTCACATTTTGAGACTTTTACATTTTATATCTTAAATTTATAAATGTCCAGTGTTGAATTTTGAATTCCACATTTTGAGACTTTTACATTTTATATCTTGAATTTATAAATGTCCAATGTTGAATTGAATATTGATGAATCTTTCCCTCTTTTAGTTTTGAAGGTTTTAATTTTGAAAGGTTGTTTGAAATTATAAGCATTTTATTTTGGTATTGATTACATTGAAAAGTTTTTAATTTTAAGTTCTTCAATTTTGGACGGCTTTCAACATTTTTAATTTATGAAGGTTTTGACTAGAAAAATGTCATCAAATATTTAATTTTCAATGCTTTAGTGTTCTTCATTTCTAAATTTTCTACTCTTGGAGGCTTCCATTTATATTTTTATTATTATTTATTATTTACTTCTCCATTGTATGCTTATCAAGCTAGTGTCCATTTCTAATGACGATTATTGAATTCTGATCGTTCAGTTATCATTTTTCGAATTCAATGTTGATGAATTCAGTGAATTCAATTTTCAATGTTTTAATTTTGAAGTTTTAAATGATTTAGTTCTGGATGATTTAAATTGCAAATCGATAAGATTTCAGGGGTTCCAGTTCTAAATTTTTCTGTAGTAAAGCTTTTCGTTTTAAGTTGAAAATTTATAATTTAATATTAAAAAGTCGTTGTTTAATTTTGATTGGTTTAAATTCGAAATCCTTTACTTTTTAATGCTTCGAATCAAACATGTTTTTGTTTTCAGGTTTTCAGTTTAATTATCTGTAATTTTAAGTTTGATCAATTTTTTAATCTTTTAGTTTCGAATGCTTTGATTTAAAATTATTTAATGCGTTCGTAAAAAAATCGTGAATTTATGATTTAAAAGAAAATTTTACCCTTATAGTGTTTTCATTATAATTATTACTGAAAAAATACAATAAAAATGAAGGTAATAAACACTATTTATTTAACACAGAGTTTAGGCTTGAATGAGTGGGAAAAATCAATAAACTGGAAATTTTCTCCCAAGTTTCGAGTGGCCACTCTGAATTTATATCATTATTTCATAAAGATCTTCCACTATTTTGATGCAAATCTGAGCCCAAACCAAAGTTTTTTATTCGTTCCTATTGACAATTGTCTCTGTAGCTTCTAAAAAGCCACTCCAATTAATCATTCACAGTCCAGTAAATTTCTCATCCCCTTTGATTTGCTTGTGACGATTATCAGAAGCAGCGACCTCGAAATATGCGTCACAGACCGTCTCATACTCATCTGACCATAGCCAACATATAAAAATTTGCACATAAAGAGCGTATTTAAATTTTAATGCTGTTTTTATGTCGTCATCAGATAAGCAGAACGGACTATATTCACAGTCGCAACTTCATCCACCGGGATATCAAACCCGACAACTTCCTTATGGGACTTGGAAAGAAGGGAAACCTCGTGTATATTATAGACTTTGGACTTGCGAAAAAGTACCGCGATGGACGAAATAACAAGCACATACCATATCGGGAGAACAAAAATCTCACTGGCACAGCGAGGTAATTTTTTCTTTGAAAAAAAGAAATAATTGTTCTTAGAATTATTCCTGATTTAGGAAAAGTTTGTTATTCAGGAAAAATTGGTTGATAATATCTCATCTTAATAAGAGTTGTTCCGAGAGTTTTTGATCACTTTTGAAATGTGGTGTACAAGTCTTCGTGAAATCTTTGTGAAATAATTTTAATGTTTGAAATCTTTTGAAATCGTTGAAAGCTTTTTGAAATTATTTTGAAATCTGTGAAATCTTTGCAAAACCTTTGAAGTCTTTGTGAAATCTTTTGTAATATTTGCGAAATCTTTGAAATCTTTTGGAATCTTTAAAATCTTGAAATCTGGTGTACACTCAAGAGTCGAGTGATCAACCCCCCGAGTTGTGCTTTTGATGAAAGACCTTATGACTTTTTATTAATTACAGATACGCCAGTGTAAACACACATCTGGGAATCGAACAATCCCGGAGAGACGATCTCGAATCACTAGGCTATGTTCTTATGTACTTTAACCGAGGTAGTTTACCCTGGCAAGGACTAAAGGCCGCTACCAAAAGGCAGAAGTACGAACGGATTTCTGAAAAGAAAAT
Organism: Melikaiella ostensackeni; assembly: GCA_032362435.1. NCBI lineage: Eukaryota > Metazoa > Arthropoda > Insecta > Hymenoptera > Cynipidae > Melikaiella > Melikaiella ostensackeni. The sequence continues at coordinate 13,239,586 of JAUMHM010000031.1, forward strand.
GTCCACTCCCATCGAAGAGCTCTGCAAAAGTTACCCCGGTGGGTTTTGATAATAATTAGATATTTTGATCTTTATCTGAAAATGAGAATATTTTGTTTTAATTTGTATGATTATTTTGTGATTCTAGTCGAATTCACGACGTACCTCAGATACTGCCGGCAATTACGCTTTGAGGAAAAGCCGGACTACTCATATCTCCGACACCTTTTCCGAACATTATTTCATAGCCAGGGTTTCACATACGACTACGTATTTGACTGGAATATGCTGAAGTTTGGCAGTGCGAGGCAACCAGCTTTACCATCAGCGCAACAAGCACCAACGCACTCACAGCCGACGAACGCTGCTCTGCCCTCTGGGACCAACAACGATCAAGAACACCGAGCGAGGTCAGTATCGTGGCAATTTTCTGACTCCAGAGGCTAAAAGTCTCGATAATGAATTGCTTACGTGCCTCGACTGACACGACGCTCTTGCAGACGTATCTCTTTTTCGCGGTTATTAATAGTCTGAATATATTCTTGTCGCCTGGGTCAATGAATCGGGAAACGACCGCATTCAACAAAACGAGGACCCTTATTAAACCAAAGCTTATACTGCTCTGGAATTAGAATTTAAAGGCCTTTGAATTATAAATAGTTTACAAGAAGGGATTTTAAATTTTCTCAGAGTTTCAATTTGCTGATCGACAATCTCTAAGATGAAAAGAATGTAAAACTATTGAAGAAGAAAACGACGGTAGAATCGTGTTTTAATTCCGCGTTTTGTCCAAAGATGTGTCGCGGGAACAATTCAAATGACCAGTAGACTGTTCCAATTTTTTCAAGCCTCAGTCTGTTTCTTAATGTATTTCCCTTTTTCATTCTAGATAGTTTTTTTGCATTTTTTTATTATGGTTATATATAACGAGAATATTATAGGGTTGAAAAAGTATATTGGTCATATGCATACGTCGTTCTAGAATTGAATTCTGAGAATGCATTGCATTTCTTGTAATGAAATTGTAGTTGTAGGTGGTATAGAAGGATTTATATTATGTTTAATTGCTTCAATTACGACGCGAATTTATACGAGGTTAGTTTATGGACATACATTTTTAGGCAACATTGCCCAGTTTTAATTTATTTGTACGTTAAAGAAAAATATTTTCTTTAAACTTAAAGATTGTTAATAAGTATTCCTCAGACATTTCATCAGCTCATACAAAAACTCTTCCCTGAATAAATGAAAATTATACAATGAAGTATAATAGTTAAAACTGGAATTTTTTGAGCTTTTGTATTCATTAAAGTCCGACACTATCTGCTTGCATGACATTTTTTTAGTTTGTAATTTTTATTTTAAAAATGTCTAAATATAGTAAATTATTCCCGGAACTCGAAACTTTTTTGACACTGAAAAAGTAATGTTTGAAGATAGAGGCAAAGAAAGAAATATTCTGATTATATTAAAAAGTAGCGCTATACGTTAACGAATAGTCACTCTTCTCAATTTTCTTCTTACTTGATTTTTTAAATAATATTTTATTCAAATTACTGCAAGGATAATTTATCTCTTAGATTATATGTATAGAGTAAAAAATTCAGATATCTGAAAAATTATTTACTAAGCCATTCAGTCTTGAAGCGATAAGTTTTTGCATAAGTCGGTTTAGTTCAAAAGTTTTTTTTTTATGTCTTCAAGTAAAAATATCTCGTTAAGGACGGATGGATGCTTTTAAATTGAAAAGCTTCAAGTTTTAAGGGCTTTTGCATTAGGATACTACTTTTTTTATTGAAACGATTGAAAATACTATTGTGACAGAGTTCCAGAAACTTTCAAAAGCCTTAAAAATTATTCAATTTTGAATTTAAATAACACAAATTTAAAAAGCGTTAGAGTTCTGAAGTTTGAAAGCTGAAAAATATTCACAATTTGGGTAAAAAAGCAATGAGTTTCACTTCGAAAGTAATAGCAATTTCGAATTTTTAATTTCTAAAAAGACATATATAATACATTCAAATAGATGCAATTTAAACATTGTTTTGAAACTGAAAGGGTTCGAATGTTAAATAAGAAAAAGTGAAAAGTAGAAAGTAGTATAGTTTCAAGACCTTAAAAAAAATAATTCATGATTTCTAAAGTAATGAAAGTTATTTAATTTGATAATAATTAAAATGCGAACTGTCTTGATATTGAAGAAAATTATGAAATGAAAATTTGGAGAATCGTTGAATTTATCAAAAAAGTTCATAAAAGTTCTTGTGTATGGAGAAAATTGAAATAATTGATGATTTTGTGCACAATAATTGATGAATTTCGTAAAATGTAGGATAGTGGATATATTTTATTAATGAAATCTAAGAAGATTTCGATGCTTTTTGCTGGAAATGATTCAGAATGTGAATAACAATTGTTCAATTATTGTTTTAATTGAATTCTTCCAAATGAACTAAACCCTGAAATATTAGTTTAAAAAGACAACCTTGTATTTAAAAACGGACGGAACTCCATAGTTCTCTTATCTTTCAATATTTGAAATGTGATAAATCTCCCCAATTTAAAAGAATTGCAGCAGAAAGTAACCTAATTTGAAACAAGTGAAATATAAAAAAGCAATCCAGAAAACTCTTGTCTTAGAATTAAAATCTAAAGTACCAACTTGTGTGGGAAATGATTAAATATTTTACGATCACGAACCTTATCATTTCCGCACTTCGGGTTATTAATTCTTTAACCGATTATTTGTTTGGATCGTTTATTCGTTTTAGCTGTTTAACTGAATTTATTCGATTAACCATTGGCTGATTTAACCGATTTTGTTCGTTTAACATTTGTTAAAAGATTAATTGGTTAAAGCACACAGCATGAAGTAATTTTTTTGGGATTTTTTTTCAAATTGGTAATATAGATTTACTAAACTGCTATCTAATGGCCTGTGCAATTAGAAAGAGCTTGACTATTCCGAAGTTGAGATAACTGAAATTGAAATTAGCGCTTTATGCACGTGAGCCCTATCCCAGAGTATCGAAAATGACACACAGTTTATCTTAGCGGCTAAACTTTTCTTGAAATTTTTTTTTAACTGAGAAAACATTTCGTTTATAAAGGAGAGCCCTGATGAAAGTATGTAAGAACAGAGAGGTCCGATAGGTTAGACACTTTCACACCCTTATTAGTTAAGCAGCGTAAAGTTGATGCGTCTTAAATTGGCTAGTTTGTTATTCGTATGGATAGCTCTTTAAATGAATCTACCCTGATAGTACCTGAACAAGAAAATTCAAGATGAAACAAAATCTTTCTCGTTTGGGGAAAATTGATACTTTATTATTCAAAATTTGAAAGTAATTAAAATTTTAAAGTTGCTTCTCCTGAAAAAAATTATAAAGCCCTCTTTGAAAGCAATATTCTGGTGTGAAAACTTGAGTATTAATCTTTGAAATGTAAGACAAATGCATTTAGGAATTTGTTTAAAATGGATTTAAGTTGGGAAGTGCATTAAAACAAAATTAAATGCTTTACATTTTTTTAATAAACTGAAGCTTAAAGCTCTTAGATTCAAAAGAATTAAACTTTATCAAGAATCCCATGAAAGTTAAAACAAAGGCAAGTTCATTTTGATTAGTTTTATTTAAAATTATTCTTCTTCTAAAAGTCCCCCACTTTTATTTAAGAAAACGTCTCTTCCGCGCTTTGTCAAGAAATATCGCGTTAGACGACAATAATCAAAAAAATTACCAGAAAGGCTAAAATTTAAGATCTTCCTACAACTTAAGTTTGATTCTTGACGGCGTTAAATGTCCAATAATTATTTCATGATTTTTAAATGCAAATAATGATCTTTTAGACCCTACACGCGGCAAGGACCGGCGAACACGTCTGTAGCGGCTGTGGGATCAACGATGGTGTACACTGGTATCCCAGAACGCAAGGCGAAGTTGCAGCACGTGCCGGATGTACGTGGCGATCAGGACAATCAGGACAAGAGCGACTTCCAAGGTAAAAAGCAAGCATTCTACCCAAAATTCTTTGCGAATCAGCAGCACCCGGAACGAAAAACGCACTTAATGGAGCAATCGCAGGCGAGCACATGCGAGACATCGAGATCAAAACCTTATCAGTTCAGTACTTTCAAATCCTCCCCCGGTCGAGCCGTCGCGGCAGATCCAAACTCTCTAGGCTTATCAGGTCTCAGTCTGGGGCATCACGAAATTGGTCGTAAATACACAAACTACAGTTCCACTCGTTCCCGCGATCACCATCGTCTTCCATCCTCCAGTCGTGTACGCGAAACGAGTCCCAATACAGCGTCGCGACAGCTAGATAAACAGAGCTACTTTTTTCATGGGTATAAAACTGAGAAAGACATAAATCGAGAAACCGATGAGTTCGATGAACTCGGTGCGGTTGGAGGTCTTGGCACATCCGGCGGAACCAATGGAAATGAAAAAGAACTGTCGACGGACCCTTCTACCCAGAAGATAAAGTTGGCACATAGAAGTTTAGATTCTCTTGAGAAGGAGGTTGATGTCATAGCAGATGCAAGGAGCTTAGATCATCTACCAGATGACAACAGACCGAAGTTGTTTTTTCATGGAAAGCAACGAAGTTTAGATTCGACGAAGCCAAAACAGTCCTTCAATGGTACTTTGCCCAAAATAAAACCGAGTCTTCTGCAGAAAATAGGTCGCGGCTTTAATTTTTTAGTCAAAGAGAACATCAAGAAGCAGAGTCGAGAGCACGAATTGCTGACCACGAACGCTCCTCTGACAGCTGAAGAAAGGTGTGAATATTACTGCATGCAAAACCATCCCCAGGACCAGGTTTTTTTGGACGGACTTCCCATTCTTCGAGATGGATGCGAGAGGAACACACTGTATCAAGAGTCATCGAGCAACAACCTATATGGGCACAACAGTGGAATACAAGAAGAAAATTTTCGACAGGAGGGGGACCAACGGTCTGGAAAGAGTATAGACAAGTCATTAAAACGAGGCAAATTGAAAGAGAATCATCTCGAGGAACAGAATCAGACGAAGAGCTTTCGAGAGATAACTCCAGAGAAAGGCGAGAACAAGACGCCATCATCGACATATTCGTGCGAAGGGCAGAGTACTACGAGCGACAAAGACGTACTAACTCACGAAACAACGAGTGGACATATAGACAGTCTGGAGATTGGATATTCAATAAGCCAACTGGGGAGGCACTGTTTTCAGAACCCGAACAATTTGGAAAAGACGCGAACGGCAGAAACAATGGCGCGCGGAGAAAGCTGGGAACGATGCTTAGGCTGGATCACAAAAGTGGATCTAGATGCTCTGAGCAGGGGCACAAATTCAAGTGATTCTCTGGGACACGCGAAACCCCAGGGAAAGTTGGACATCATCAAGGGAATACTTCTGGATATCTTTGTCTGCATTTGTTTTTGAAAGTTCGTGACCTCTCGAATTAGAATGATCATCCTTTAAGATATCTAGAGATTTTTAGAACATCTTGGAGAAGGATGATCTTTGATAAGAGTGACCTTCTTCGTAATATGAATTTCGGCATGACCAGACTCGTGATGCTCCAATGGGATCGTTAGTTCGACTCGATTATTTCTCGCTTATTTTAATGAACTAATTGTAGATTAGGTTGTATTTAAAACACAAAGGCACACATGCACTAGATCTTATGGTTTTCGTTCTACGCTTATATATTCTTATGTATTGTTTACAATTTTATATTTACACTCTCCTGGGTTCGATCCACCGTCTTATTTTGCGTCTCCTTGATCTTTTTGAGTTTCTTTAACGAAAGGGACTTGGTTAGTTCAATGACTGACTTTTTGAGGACGATCGTGTGATTGTAGTGGAGATTGCACTAACGGGTAACACTATGACCTTGAAAACAGCGCCATCTCACAAGCGAATTGTTGGAAAGCTCGAGATTATTATAGACAATATTATTGAGAAAAGGCAATGGATGTCAATTCGTTTTTATTGATATTGACTATAATCAGACATTCATTGTTTATTATATTTTTTTCTTTAATATTGCACTGAAATCTCAAACTGATACCCAATAGTTCCAGGTTAGTGTCGCTTTTGTCGCTTCACAATAGGCGCCAATGGTCGTCTCATACACTTTAAGGAGGGTCATGCGTGGCTAAGTAGTCGAATTTTGGAAATTGAATTTAAAATTTATTATAAAGGAATATGAAATACATTTTCTGTGAAAATTTCAGATCCTCTAGCGGCATTAATGTACGAGAAATCCAATTTTGAGAATGATGATTTTAGTATGTGTCTTATAGAGTACGATTTGCGTCATTTCACATTTTGATTTTTAATTACGTCAAAATCTAACTTTGGGAATTAAAAAACTAAAGTACTTATGCATTGAAATGACCTCTTCAATTTAGTAAGGCTTAACCAATAGCTACCCGCAAAATCAAGGAAGATATTTGAATGAAGAGACGTTGAAAAAACCTTGAATATAACCCTAACAGAAACCATGTCATGTCTCCGTCACAACCCACTACGAAAATAAGTAAAATGTGATAGTTTCTGGATTTTTTATTAATAATGCCACCCAACAAATGAAAAATCTTTTCATAAATTATTGTTAAAATTATTAAATTATTATAATAATTATTAAAAGATTCTCATAAATTGTTTCACAATTTAAAAATTCTATTCACACAAATATAGTACTCTTCTGTAAAAAAAAAATTAGATTTACTTTTGACCAAAGGTGCCACGCACGACCATCGTTAAAATGTCTACAATTTCAACAAATAAACTTATAGTTAACTGTTTTATGTTTCCAATATCGGTTTTTTAAGTCTTTTAATATTTTTGTTATTAAAAGAATTAATGCAGATTATTTTCGTGAGTGAATAGTATATAGTATTATGCATCGAGGGAGGGAATCATGCGTTTTTTGTCGTGCGTGATGTTTTCAGATTGAGTCATAGGGCGAGGCAGCCAAAGGCGTACCGAAACCAAAGACGAGTTCTAAAAACATCGCACGAGAATAAAAATGCCTCCCCCCCGGGGTGCATACGATATTTTCTAAAACACGTATTTGAAAAACGAGGATTTGGGAGTGTATGTAAATCGAGCCGGACATTTTCGTTTGGTGACAGATGAAAACAACTCGGACGTGCTGCCTACAATTTTCTCCGCGAGAGGCAGCACGTTCGAGTTGTTTTTCCCTCTTTTACGAGTTTTTTTCCCTGCCAGGAGTTTTTTTTCTCAGTTCTTTCCCATGGTCAACAAACAGCAACGTCCAGCCTGATCCACACACTTGAAAGCCCGCGGTTTTCACCCGTGTGTTGAAGAAAGTGAATTATTGGACCTCGAATTTTTTTACCTTGAGGAGTCTGATTGTAATCTAATCGGAATTAAATTTAATCAACTATTGAAAGTAGTCAATCTTATTAATCATATTACGATACATTTTTAAACTTGATCATTTTTCTTGACTGAAAAGCCTTAACAATTAATTTATATATCAATTCGTTACATAATTCAGAAGACTTGTTACTTATTAAATCATTAAAATATAGAAGACTTTTCTTTTTTATAAGAAAACAATTATTTTTATATAGGTGTAGAATTAGCGTAGGTGATAGGCAAGATTTACATTTTCACATTAGCTCTAGATTTCTTTTTCACTTGCGAATGTGAAGTATATGTGTATAGTTTTACACATTCGATCTACGTAATAAATTTTATTTGAATGCATTGATTTTCTCGAGAACAAATCAGATTTTTTCGTAACTTTATAGAATTAAACGTTTGTACAAAACAGCCAATTGTGCTAGGAAAATATGTGCACTTTTCAATGTTAATTCTTTCTTTTTTATAATATTTTTATCGCATTGTGAAATTATATTTTTAAGCATTTAATCTACGTATTCAGTTTATTTTGAAAAAGTTGATGTTTTGAAAATTAGTTCAATTTATCTTGATACTTTCAAAATAAACTTCTCTAAACAATTTTGTATTATTTCAAAAAATAGAAGTTTTTCCAAAAATATATTTGATTTTAAGAAATTTACTTTTTCATTATTATATTTACGTAGATTTAGGGATATGAGATTTATTTAGGCAAACAAAAAATCCGTTTTAATGTTAACTTTAGACTTCGAAAATAGATCAGATTTAAAACTAAAAAAGAAGGTTCGTTTTTAGACCCAGATAAAAATAAAAACAATTTTTGCTGACGAAATAAATTTCGACGTATCCAAAGGAAAAGGTTCCATCTCGGAAAGACCAAATAAAAATGTATTGAGTCGTGGAGACCAAATAAAAAGGTGCTACAGAGTTAAAGGCGATGATGTTCCCAATACAATTTATATGGGATGCTGAAGCTTCGAGATTTTGCCACGCGAGTTAGCACCTTTTCATTTGGTCTCTGCGAGATGGCATCTTATCATTTGGATACGAGATATTTCCGTTCCGATTTCATCAATTCATAAATAATATTCAGTAAAGTAAAATATTCAAATGGGATAATTTTTCGAAATGATATAAAAATATATTTCTATATAATATGTAATGTATACTTTTCAATCTTTTTACATCATTTCGAAAAATTATTTAAATTAGACAATTTTTCTACATCATATGAAAAGTATTCTTTTTCACAATCTATTCATATCATCTCGAAAAATCACCCACTTGAAATAATTTTTTGACTGAATATTCTTGCACGTAAAAGCAGCTGAAAATGCATAGGTTTTTTTATTTTCTGTTTCATCAAATAAAATCTTTTTTTTCGCGACCTCCTCCAAAAACTCGACTATCAGGCAGTTTTTTTACGCACTGTAATGCCTCAAAAATTACGAAAAGCGTCTCGTTTTTGGTAGGAGGTAGTACAAAAAGTATAATGTGTGGCAAGGGCGCAAAAAGAAGTGTTTATTAACAATTCACACGAGACAGAAAGTCCTATGTGCGCCCGTGTTACACAAATAACTATTCCTTAGTCCAAGTCACACCTTTTTATTGCAAGAATTTGTCGAGCGTTTAGTAAGTTTAGTTTTTCGAATTCAAACACTTGACTGTTTTTGAAATCGTTTGATCTACGTATAAATCCTATTTCAAAGATGTGATTTTCTGAAAAATAAATATTTCTTCAACCCTCTCCTAAATATTGGATTTAAAAATTATTGAATACTGTTTAATTGTAATATTTGAAACTCAAACTTTTTGGAACTGTTTCAGTAATTTTCATTGTTCAATTTTTCGAGATATACAATTAAATTTGTCCGTGGCTAGTTGTCCAGCTTTTTAGGAAGAATGGAGAAAATCTTGCAAACTTGATTGGTGGAGCTGGAAAAGGAAAGGGGGATCTCTCCCTCCTGCCAGGGCTATTCGTCGGCTGAACGAATAGATAGTGCGATTACATTTAACCATTTTGAGTATAATATACATTTTTTACAAATTTTATTTCTCAGCGTTTTATTCCATAAATTTGATTTTTAATATGTTTTTCATTTAAAGTACAATTTTTAATATTATAATACAAATGTTCTTGAAAATTTTGGAATCGTACGGATCATTCTCAATTTAATTAAAAAATTTAGAAATAACTTAAAATGGATCGAACTTTAGACAGAAAAAAAGGGTTTGAAATGTAGATGTGTGAAAGAAATTCTTCAAATGTGTTTTTTATATAAAAGATATCTTCAATGCTTTACACTATTTAGTTTAATTTTATGATTTTCTTTTAATACGAATTAAATATATCTATACAAGGCAATTTAAAGTCTAAGTTATGTGAAACACTTTAAAATTTCAATGGTACTATAATAAACAATCTTCACCATTTTAAAACCATCACCATATCTAACAAAAGATCAAAGTCCCCTGGTTAAAGAGTAAAAAAATTAAAAAGGATCAAAGGAATCGCAATGTGTGCAGTCAAGGATCGATAAACTAGAAATAATTTTTATCGTTCTTTTTTTATTTTTTATCTTATGCCATTTTGTTCTTATCGCATCACTCACAACACATAGACTGACAAAATCCATCTCTATATTGTATCCATTTGGTTGGTTTGCTTGCTATTTACCACGCGCAAATGATGTGATTTTTTTTTACTAAAAAATCACAAAAACGTTTAATCGATTCGCGCTCTCTTATATACTGTACTGAGCGATCTTTTCGCCATTCTTACCTCGATCAATTGTTCCTATTTTTCCTTTTTATTTTTAAATATACTAACAAAGTTTGTCTTCCCCGATTTGAATTTACCTGGAGATGTCAACGTGAATAATCTATTAAGTTACAAATATCTAGTAAATAAACTATATGATAAATCGATACTTGAATATTTTATAGGCTATTCGTGATTTTGTCTAATAATAAGTCTAGAGTCTAGAAGATAAATATTTTGCTAAAAGATAAAAAAAATATATTTTTTTGGAAGTAACCCACAATTTTTGGGACATTTTTAATTTGAATGATGTAAATATTCGTATTAGTGATGCTGAAAATCTTTTTAAAATTAAGTTTTGGATTTAAATTTGTAAAAAGATGCCTTAAATATTTGTTTTTATAAAAATGTTCACTTTTGCATCTCTGGGAAGTCGATACTGACACAAATGGAGGCCACTTTAAAGCACTAGGGTTATTCTGGCACGCAAATAACGCTTATGTTAACACGTTTTAATGGAGCGTGAAAAAGCCATAAGGGATGCTGATGATGATGATGTTACTTCTTGCCTTGAGGCACTTCACGTCACGCCCGACACCTAAGTGAAGCGAAGAGACTTGAAAACGATCGATCAGATCTTTTCCTCCGAACTAAAGTCGCGAGAGGAGCAAAAAAAACTCGATGACCGAAAGACTGCGGGTGGCGTTACCAAAGCTTAGATAGAAAAAATACCGGCGACTTCCTTTCGGGTTCAAATAATCAATATCGAGAATTCGAGGTCCTCTTTTTTCGCTCCTCTTGCTCTTTTACGCTTACACACAAATTGAGTTTACTTACAATTAGAAATTTATAGTTTAGACATTTACATATTTAACATGCAGACACATTATAAAAATAGAAAAGTTATAACAGAAGAAAGAGACATTAGTTCGGGTGTTGCCTTTTTTGTCGCCGTAACTCGTTGCATTATACACGTTGTTTCTTTTTTTATGTTATTTCCTTTGATTTTTTCCAACTGTCTTTCTTCGTAACATCAACTGTAACCAGCTTGTTCGTACGATGATGAGAAGAACGTAGAAATAAATGTTTTTCCATTCAAGGACTGGCCTTTTTTTATTTCTTTCTCACACCACTCTCAATTATTTTGGATCCTTGTCAAAATTTCTTCTACACTTGGCTTGAATGGAAAAACCGGAAGGTCACTATCATTCTCGAAGGCTCGATCCTATAATATTTTTATGTTTGTTTTTTTTTGCTTGGAAGAGCTTTCGTCAATGTGAGAGCCTTTATTATTACTTTTTTTAAACTATATTTCAATCCTATCGCATTATCTGTCTCATGTCGGCACCTCATTTTGCATTGGTATTACTGTCCAGCTTTTTTTTTATTAATCGCTTTTTTTTGTTTATTAATTTTTCCATTTCAACTGCCAAGCGTGAAAGATCGTCCATCAGCGTTACTAGTCGACGGCAAATTCATTCTTAAATCTGCTTTCTTATTTTGGTTTTGAATTTCTATTCAAGTTTCTTTAAGATAAAAATTTTTTTCTTGACAGTATTTTCAGGGCGGCCGCGAATTTTTTGAGACCAGAAAAACCGGGAAATGACAATAAATTTATTTTCTGACCATTCTTTTAATTTTTAGTTTTAGTAGAAACACTCATCCAATTATTTTAAATGTCACTTGATATTTTGAATCTTGATAATTTGAATCTCTCAAAATTGTATAATTCAGAAATCAAGGCCATAATAGTTGAGAATTTTTCATTCATAACATTCAAACTAGAGAAATTAGATCAATTCAAATCTTAGTATTGTTGATTGTACCCTTCTAGATTTAACTTTATTTCACATAAAAAATCTTAATATAGTTCAAATTTTCGTAATTTAATTTCTTGTAAATTAGATAATTTCAAATTCAAATATTAAAAATTACATAGTTTCAAATTGAAAATCTTAATAATTGAACAATTTTAAGGTTGAAGCCTTCAATGTTTAAAGAAAATTTTATTTTTAAGATTTTGAATTGAGTGTTGAATAATTTTAGATTGAAACTTTCAAAATTATTTCATTTTAAATTTAAAACGTTAAAAATTGTAGAATTAGCGAATCAGAAAATTAACAAATGAGAATTTTAACGTTATTGTATATGTAAAATTTCCTCTTGAAACCCTTCGCAATTAAATAATTTAAAATTGAAGATGCTGAAAAATGACTAATTTTATATCGAAATAGATCAGTTTTTAGATTGACAAATCCAACATTTTTGGTTGAAATTCAAACCCGTTCAAAATTGTTCAATTTAGCAATTGAAACCTTTTCATATTTGAATGAATATAAATTCACTGCATTCAAAATCGAATATTAAGATTGAAGTTTCAAGAATTAGAAAATTTCAATTTAAAAGCACTTCAAGTTTTACATTTTAAAATTGAAGCATTAGAAACTGTCTGATTTAAAAAATTGTTCAAACTTGTACAATTTTAAATTCAAAGTCTTAGTGGTTCAAGGTGTCACCCACCCGGGAGAAATCCGGGACCAACTTGAATCGGGAGAAAACCGGGAAAAACGCCGGCACTGAAATATTATACCGGGAGATTTGCCGCATTTCATAATTCGCACGTTTTGTAGCGCCGTGTGTCTGAACAATCAATCACCAGATCGTGTACTTCCTACGTTAGAACCTTTATAGGGACTTATATAGGATCCTATATGGATTCCGTGAAGGGATCCTATATAGGCACTAAAATGGGCCGAAAGAACCCTTTTTGCAAGTAGCGAATTCTAATAGTGGATAAAAGTTGTATTTGCTCAACAGTATTAAGCACTACAAATTTTAGTTCGATCGGATTATATCTTCGGTTCTGTGTATGGATTTGAACATTCAAATTTTAAAAATTAAAAAAATTTCTATCAGCAAAAAAATGACTTTTGATTTTTTGTAGGTACAGTTTTTGGTAGTGAATAGTAATATAAGATTAGAAAATGAAAAACAAAATTTTTGTTTGAACTTAAATTTTTTTTCAATGTACAAAAAACGAGTTTTTTTTGGTGTGACAACTGTAAATTTTTTGAAAATATTTAATTATGTGGTACTTGAAATTTCTTCAGCTGATTGAATCAAAGGAACATAACATTCTTCTGCTATCATTCAAATAAAAATTTTCGTGGTGTGCAAGATCTAAAAATTGCTCAAAAGAGGCCAAATTAACAATCTCGAAAGCAGGAAAGAAATTATGTTCATGTTAAAAAACATTGGCTTGTTTTTTCTAGTATAGCTAAAAAAGTTTAAAGAACACGTTTAAATTGAAAAAATGTGCAGTTAATACAATCCGAAAAACTCATTTTTTTGCACATTTAAAAACAATTTCAACTTTATTTTCTAATTTTATATTATTATTCACTACCAAAAACTGTACCTACAAAAAATTCAACATAATTTTTTGGCCCATGAATCGATGGAGGGAGAAGTTAGCCTACGAACGCGCGGTCGCTCAGTCATCTCCGACTAGGAAGGTTCGATTCTTGAATCGAACGAAAGAGAATCGATTCACGTAAAAATCGAAAGAAAAGAATCGATCTTAAAAAATCGAAATTTTAAAAATAACTATTTTTCTTGTATTCATTTGTTGACACGTGGTTTAATCAGATAAATAAATATGGCTGGAGCAAAACGGAGGTGGCAGTCATGCACCAAATGGACGAAACCCATCCAAGTTCCAAGTTTTTAATTTTCATTGTATATGTAAAGGCAGTGTTGGGAAAGTTCGCGCACCTTCGTGTAGATTCCTGAGGCCGTCGCCTAATATGGCTCTTTCACAGCTCGCAAGTCAGACAGACAGGCGCCTGTATGCTACATGCGGCAATTTTCCGATTATTTCTTTCCCTTAGTGATATTGAGTCTCCACGGGAAAAAAACCAATTGGAAAATTGCCGAATGCAGACAGGCCTGTCTGACTTACGAGCTGTGAAAGAGTCATAAGGCGCTTCGTCTCTGGCTGTCTCTGATCAAACCAAAGACGTCAAACTTAGTACAGTCAGTTGCAGGCAGGGTACAGGAAAAAAAAGAGAATAGGTTCTTCGATTCTAGGGGTAAGGAATCGATTCTCAAGAAAATCGAAGAGCGAAGAATCAGTTCAAAAATCGAATCTTTTCACCAAAAAATGGATTTTTTGAAGAATCGAATCGGATTCAAACATCCCTATCTCCGACCATCCGGAGAGTAAGAACAGGGTTTTCCGTGAAACTCATTTTCGTCTCCCGTGCAAGCCGTAATGCAGAGCTCGTGGGAACAAAGGATTGCCAACAAGTTTTGTGTGAAACTCGGCAAGTCCGCAGTGGAAACTTTTCCTATGATAAAGACGGCCTTTGGTGACGATTGTTTGTCGGAACGTTAAGTTTACCGGTGGCACAAGGCTTTTTTAGAAGGTCCTGAAGAGGTCAGCGATGAAGCCCGCGCTGGACGGCCATCAGCGACTTCCACCGACGAAAATGTGACACGTGTGAGAGAACTTTTGAACTCAGACCGTCGTTCGAGTGTCATTTAGTGGCACAGGCATTAAGCATTCCAAAAAGTACCACCGTTCACGAGATTGTGACGAGCAATTTGCAGATGCGAAAAGTTTGCACGAAGCTGATGCCCGAAGTATTAATGGACGACCAAAAATCGCGCCGAGTTGAAACGTGCCAGGAGCTTTGGGACTTGGGTGAAAGTGACCCCCCACTTTTTAGACAATGTCATCACAGGTGACGAGTCTTGGGTGTTTGAATACGACCCTGAAACAAAAAGGCAAAGTGCCGAGTGGCACACCTCTGCGTCCCCTCGCCTCAAGGAGGCCAGAATAAGCATGTCAAAGGTCAAGACCATTCTCATTGTGTTCTTTGACATCAGGGGGCTCGTCCACCATGAGCTTGTACCACATGGTACAACCGTCAACACCAAATTCTACGTGGAAGTGCTCAAGAGACTCAAACGAATGGTTCATCGCGTCCGACCCGACATCGCGGACGATTGGAAACTTCACCATGACACACAGCCCACACACCGCCTTCCTCGCGACCCGCTTCCTGACTGATTCAAAGGTGCCAACGGTTCCCCAGCCGCCCTACATTCCTGACGTGGCTCTCTCAGACTTCTTTTTGTTTCCGCGCTTTAAAACTCCCTTGAAAGGACATCATTTCGGGGCAG
>JAUMHM010000031.1:13254910-13274031 GCA_032362435.1 Melikaiella ostensackeni
GACAAAGTCAGAGAGGTTTGCACCAAAGCTCTGAAGGACATTCCGGAGGAGGCCTATCGTGACGCCTTCGATGCCCGGAAATCTCGCTGGAAGCGATGTATCGACGCAGGAGGAACCTATTTTGAAGAGAAAGCCGGGAGACGAAAATTATACAAGTAGTAGTTACCCCGAAGGTTAAACAATTTTCAATAAGCTTTTTCAGTCTGCCGAATTTTAATTGCCCTAAATGTAAAGGTCGTGTCTACGTTTACCGAAATTGGGTGCGCATAGTATGGGGAAATGGAAATAGGAACTATAAGTTCGCCGGAATTCTCTGGTCGCAGCACTCATATTTTTGGTGAGCCGAGACACCTCGAAATGTAGAAATGTTCAATTTAAATTATTTTTTTGTTTGAAGACCTCGAAATAAAATTTTCAATTTTGTTGGTTTCCACATTGGAATAATATAATTTTTAATGTTTTTTTATTTGGAGATTGTCTAGTTTTGAAAAGCTTCGAATTTGTACAATATTAAATGTTGAAGTTTGAAACTATTCAATTTGAATATTTAATTTTCAATTTTTAATGCTTCAAAATTAGAATTGTTCCATATTAGATTCGTTAATTTCGATATTCTTGTATGAATACTTCAAATTATAAACGTTTTCAGTTTTAAGGCTGAAATTTAATAATTTAAATAACCGGTAAAATATCTGAAAATGGAAAAACCCGGCAATTTTTTCTGAGTCTTGAGTGGCCACTCTGATTTTGTTTAATAGTCTTAATTTTCTATTTATTTTGACTCAACTAGACAAATGCTTCCCAAAATTTATTCCTCTTTCGCCTTCATCTGCTTTCTTGCAATAATAGCTTGTAAGTGATTTTCCTAAAAGCATAACTTGTTTGTAATTATTCATGACAAGAGTGAAATCGTGACTCACTTTTATTGGGAGATCACAACAACTTAGCGGCAGTTTCTCATC
Organism: Melikaiella ostensackeni; assembly: GCA_032362435.1. Taxonomy (NCBI): domain Eukaryota; kingdom Metazoa; phylum Arthropoda; class Insecta; order Hymenoptera; family Cynipidae; genus Melikaiella; species Melikaiella ostensackeni. The sequence goes on from JAUMHM010000031.1 coordinate 13,255,873, forward strand.
GATCGAATGGTGCATAACATACTATATTAGCATAATGAGCTACTGATCGTATTACGGTTTCTAATTGCTTTGAGAGACGATTCTTCGTTACGCGAATCGTCATGCTAAGTACTTTAATTCGCGATTTTTAATTGATTTTTATTTACAATTCCTCAACGTCTATTGAAAATATTTCGCTGATTATAATTGTGGATTGTTTTAAAGAATTATATAATCAAATTAAGTTTAAGGAAATATTGCAATGAACTTTATTGAATTGATTTTCACAGTGGACAGACAGTTTTTTCTTGTTTTAACGGTGAAAAGTTGCTTTACTTTTAGAGGTGAGGGGCAAAGATGGTGGGTATGATGCGTATGGTATTTTATTTTCAAACGCTTTCTTCTTTGTCTAATTTCTGTTTCTTTTCTACTCTTCATTTCAATTTATTTACTTTGGTCTTGAAAGTAATTTGAGGTCCAAAATATGAGAACTTGAATTAGCAGCCAAAATGTCAAGGACGTGAATTTTTAAAATCAGTATTCTAAGATTTTCAATTGCTTCTTTAACCGTGGAGATTGTCTTTTTAGTTTGTGTGTGTGTGTTTTTTTTTTTTTTTTAAAAGAAATCACCTTTTTGCAACTTACTTAATGAAAAATTTGTTTTAAAAGGATTACAATTTTTTAGAAAAATTTGTTTATAAGGGTTTTCTGGTGGTATCTTTCAGCAGCGGGAGCAGGTGGCCAAGAACGAAGGTTCAGTAGGAGATTGCATTGTAGTAATGCAGCTGGCGCTGAAAAACCTCCTAGATCCAAGTGAGTTGCTACCTATTAATACTGTACTCTTGGACACACCTTTCGTAGCTTTCAGGGTCTTTAAGTAATTAGTTGACAAGACTATTTGCACTTTTCGCGGTGGTAGCGTAATTAGCAATGTCATAATCGATACTTTTATGATTGCGATAATGTAATTTTATTGGTCACCACGAAAGAATGCTTTGCATAATTAATTAGAAGTGGACAGTTTGGAAACAATTATAAAGTAATTATAAACTTGTAATTTTAAGACTTCCAGAACAAAAAAATCAGTGGCAGGTTGAATGTTTGCAAATGAAAAATTTAGAACTGGTTTCACATTTTTTATTCCTAGAAGTATTTTTTGAAATTTTTGTTAATGCTTAGGAGGGTTATCACTGTAATAGCTGTAAAACTATTTTTATTATTAAAAATCAAATTTAAAAGATAAAACATTTTGAAGTCCAATATAAAAAGAACTAAATTTAAAAATAGAGTCATGTTTGAATTCTATTTGTTTAAATGCTTAAAATCCAAAATTTAAAACATTTCATGAATTGAAAACAACATTTTTAATCTGATTAACTTTTAAAGTTGATTAACTGGCTGATTAACTTTTAAAGTAATTCAATTTTTTGTGTAAAGAAATTGATAGACTTTCTACGTGAAAAAATAATGTATAATTTAAGGCACGGACAATGGCTGAAAGTTTAGTAATGAAGTTTTTCTAATTTGTTGAAATGAGAGTAAAGCATTCTTTCGTCGTTTTTAAGGTTTTCCTTAGAATTAAGTCTGGTGTCGTAATACCGTGGCATGGTTACTTCTCGCTGGTATTTGGCAGTATAATAAATAGTACACAATTTGGAAGTAGAATATTCAACGATTCTAGTTAAGCTGGACTCTCGTAATTTGCTTGAGTAAGGGTATTGTATGTATTTACTTCACTTTGGGATAGCTGTCAATTTACTTGTGTTCTCGTTCTAAAAACGACGATTCAAACCGCCTGGACGGAGAATGTCATCCTTCTTTTCAATTTTAATCCGAATTAGTATCGAGAGAGATATCTCACGTCAAAAAATTAACTAAAAATGCAAAGTAATAGATATTCTAATCTTTATTTGTAAAGTTTATAATAATTTGCAAATCTCATACTGAAATACAACTGGGATATCTCTTTAAATCTTGGTGTATTTTTTAATCAATTTAAACGTGTTGCTAGCTTATTCTTTGTTTTCTTAACTTTAAAATACTAACGAACACCTAAAAGTACTTTCTTTCTTTTTAGAATTTATAACATGCCTAGATTGTCACTGTACTTAACAATCTAATTATTTTCCAAAATAACTTTTCTCAGGTCCTTAATCGATGTTCACATTGTTTAAACACTTTTTATCTAATTGGCTGTATTTTCATTGGTATTGGAAATTATTGGAGAGCATCATTGATCACTCAAAATCTGTACTCGTCCTTTGTCTGGATCCAAGTTTTTAATGTTTCATTTTGGTGAAATAGTGCTGGATGAAATTATCAGTTTGATTGCTATCTAAAAAAAAAAATAGTAAAGAATTTAATATGTCTGTTTTCTGCTTCAAATTATTTTGCAGGGACTCGACAAAATTAAGGGACGAAATAATAAGTTGAGTTAAAAAAATTAAAGTAGTTGAGTAAAGGTGCTGTAAACTGTAAAGCCAGTGTTAAAATTGTGTGAAATTTTATTTTTATTGCGAAAGTAATAAAATTAATAGCAGAATAGCGTTTCTATTTTTGTTATTTTCGCAATAAAAGTAAAGTTTTAGAAAATTCTAATATTTTGGCTTCACAGATATATAATATTCGATTGAAAGTAATAGTAATGAGTTATAATTTTGATATTAGAGCCTCGAGTGTTTTATAGACTAATGCATTAAACCAAATTATTCATCATTAAGGAATTAGGGAAAGTCATATACGGTGTTATAAAACGTGGAATAATGCAATAAATTTGTTCCAAATTGCATAGGAAATAGAAAAAATCGTAGTTCCAAATTTGCCCACAGAGATCTTCCGTCGACTTCAGGAACACCCTTAATTTCATTTTTTCCGGATTCCTGACTTTTTTTTAGTACTCTCGAATCGAAGGTTTTTAAATTGCAATACTTCCAAAATTAAATTTGCTCGTCTTTTATTTGACTTCTCATAGTAAAATTGGAAGGTAGGGACATAGGATCAGCACTTTCTGAGAGAAAAAGTAACAAATTAGATGAAGCAGAAAGTAGACAATTATGATTCAGGGTTTTTTCCACGCTATGGATGATCGAACTCGTGTCTTTTTTTTTTAGTTAATCTACCGTACTATTTTTGGTCTTCTTAAATCGTTAGACGAACTTTTTGTGGTACCTTTTCTATGATTTGAATAAAGTACTATTGTAAATTACTATATTTCGTATAATTCCTCTAAAGAATATTTCTCTACAAAGTCTTTAAAACAGGCAGCTCTTTTTGAAATATTCTTTGGATATTATTTTCACCAAGGTGAAAATTCGTGTAAAGCAATCAAGGGAGATCGGGGCAGATTAGTTAATGTAAATGAATCCTCCAGTTCTTGAATATTATAAGATTTTCTTATTTTGAATAACTCAGCTTTATCGAAGAATGCTAACATTCCCTAAGTGTTGATAAAAATGAAGATACAGGACAAATAATAAAAAATAACTGATTCATTCTTAAAAAAATAAAATGCAATATTCAGACTATCATTGTTTTCATTGAGGCTTTTATTACTAGAAATCATATACAATCATTCGTGCAAAAATATATTTTAAGCCTTTAATTTTTTTAATTTTTATATTATAAAAGTCGCAAGTTTGCCACGAGATTTTATAGTCTGGGGTAAAGTTCCGTATTTGAAATAAATTTAAAATGCAAAAGTGTTATCGATCCTTTTTATATGAATGTGAAAATGTGATCTCTACTAGTGGAATCATCTTTAAAGAAAATAAACACCTCAGTATCCATTATTTTTAATTTTTTATGGGAAATAGATTAGGCTCACAACTCTGCCCCGGTTTACTCTATAGAGGAGATTGAAAGGATCAATAATGCAGTTCCAATTTGCATGCGGATGTACACGTGCTTTCAGAGGTGGCTAAACTATTTATAACTGTTACACATACTGCCATTTTGTTGGACAAAATCATCATTCTAAAATTCCATTTTTGTGCTCTTACGTTATTTTCAGGTAAGCCGAAAGCTAAGAAACTAAGCTAGATCGCAAAGTAGGTATACGGAAAAAAAGAAAAAAAAAGAGGGACGATATTTTCTCGTCGCGGTGCTCGAAGCGAGAATCGTGTTCCTGTGCCACGGTAAAGGACGCAGACTGAAAGATTGAGCTTTACGAGCATTCCCTCTTTCTCAGGATCGCATTCTCACGAGAAAACTTTTACACGTTCAATGTGAGCCGATGAAACGTACACATGAGTTCAGAATGATTTCGCCATTAAGATTTTATTTTGAACCTAGGGTGAATGAATCACCATTTGGAAATTATTTCTTTTTTTAAAGAGATCACTGGCGAAATTTTGTTTGTACTGAATCCAAGGAATCAGCAGTGTACCCAAACCTAAAAGCTACTTTTATTTTATATTGCACATTTTTTTTTTTTAATGTGGGATTTTACATTATGTGGAAGTACAAGAGTAATCAATAAATATTCAGTTACCGATACTTGAGACTGTTGAAAAGAAGTACGGTTATTGAAATGTACAAAAATAGATAAATTAAGATAGTACTTTTGTACATTAGATTTGCACTAGACGTTAGAAGTTTTAGAGATAGTCTTCTTTTTATACCAGGATTTGGTATATTTCAAGAATTTTGTTTAAGGATATTAGGTTTGGGGCGAGAGTATCGAATATTGTACCTGTTGATGTAGTGACTCATAAAAAAGTGTGTTTAAATTAGAAAAATTTTCAGTTTGACTATGCATTTCCAAAGTAGGACACTTTCAAATTAAAATTTGGACACTTTTAATTCAGAAGATTTTCAAAGAAAGAGCTTCCCAATTAGATATTTCTTGAGGGTTTTGAAACTTCCAATTGTAATTTCAGTGATATTTTCAAATTAAAAGGCTTCTGAATTTGAAAGCTTACAATATTTTGAATTTCCAATTTGAATGTTTTAAAAGTTTAGAGGCTTTCAAATTGTATACTTCCAACTTAAAAATTTGGATATGTTCAAATGTTGAACGATCTCTAATACGTTTTTCAAATGTAAATGCCGTATAATTTTTGAGTTTTAGAAATATTTATACATTCTTAAATAAAAATGGTGACATGCAACATTTGGATGTTTTTAAGTTAGAAGATTCTCAATTAAAAATACTTAAAAATGTGTATCTTATTGAAGTGGAAGAGTTTTGAATATGAAGGCTTAAATTCGTGCAGAAAAAATCAAAATACTTCGGAAAATGCGAAAATATCTTTATTTTGCCTACCCATTCATATGTACTTTCAAATTAATTTCGGATTATTTGGAATTTGAAAATTTTCAAAAGTTAGACGATTTTAAATTTGAATACTGTTGGATTTTTGACCCGAATATTAAAAATGTTTTCTACGCAGACTTAGATAGTAGTTTTTTAAAATTGTAAGCTCTTCAATTTAATTCCAATGCTTTTGAATTTTTAAAGCTTTCGAATTTTTGTAGCATTTAATGAAGGATTACTGTTTGAATTTGAAGGTTTTTTAGTGTGATTTCCATGAATCGCAGAAAAAATTTTCAACAAAATAGTTGGCTTTAATATAAAAGTCGACGTATCCAGATGACAAGGTTCTATCTCGATGAGAGCGCTGATGTTCCCAATACAATTTACATAAAATTTTGAAGCTTCCCGAGTTCGCCATCCAAGATAGTACCTTTTCCACCTCGAAGTTACAAAAAAAATCTTCCTAGCAGAATAGAACTAATTTAAATTAACTTTTTTTATATCTTCTATGGGTTGAAAATTCACTACTCTTTTCCCTGAAAAAAAACATCACATGAAATACATAACCATCTCAGAGAATAATTCGAGAATTTTCTAAAAAATTCTTATCTGAATGACTTGGATCGGTACAGTTTTTCTGTCCTTTCGTCGGCTGAGCATCTAAAATCGCGTGCTGCCGTTAAGAAACGACAGTGACACGACGAAAAAGAGGGAAACGCTCTTTCGTAGCAGGTTTTTAGTCGAAAGTCGAGCCGAGATGACTGAGAAGGGACAGTGGCGCGCTAATGTCGCTCTTTGTGTCTTTTGTTTTGGAAGCGCCAATGCGACGGCAATGGTCCCACCCACCCTGATGGCCAGACGGGAAAGCGTCCCACACAAGTGAATCAAGAAGTTGCCGCCGCCCAGGCTGCACCTGACAGGAATGAAAAGTGTCGATTTTTAGCCAGTGAACTTCGCAGGTTTTCTGAAAGACTGTAACAATAACAACAACAACAACAAAGGAAGAATCGCCAGCGAAGAAAAAAACCTGAAGGAATAAGGGACGGCGATAAGGGGAGGAAAAGAGAGTTCTATATAAATATATAAATATATTAGTATACATAGTTAGTTAAGTAGGTAGGTAGGATAACGTAATACTTGTATGTACTCTCGAGTTTTGCATCCCAGCCTCTCCTCGCGACTCGCGTCCATTCTACTCTACCCTTCTTTTTTATACGGTGATTCAGCCAGCGAGACGAAAGAATGATAGTATGTGTGTCTGAAATTTAAAATTTGTTAGATATCAATGTGAAACAAAACTTGTGACGAAAGATACAGTAGTGTCGGGTTTTATAAGGTCCATTTTTTGCCAAAATTTTTCGGTCTACGATTTAGAGAAAAATATCTTCAGATTTTTTGCAATTTGGATAGAACGAGAAGAAATTTATGCGTCGAGTAAGTTAAGAGTGCAATGATTAAAATTAATCTAAGGTGAGCTGAGCTTACGATTTTTAAGCTTATAAACTCAAACTAATTTAAAATCTAGTAAGCTTGAAAACATCAGCTGAAGTGAAACGACTTATCCTCAAGTTTTTAATACACTTTACTGAGCTGGCTCAAGCTTTTCCTAGCTGACTAGATTTTTTAAGCTGACCTAAACTGATACCATTATCATGGAGAAATGATTTTGTGAAGTTTAAGAACTACTAGTAGTTTCTCAATTTTTCTATTTGTATTTTGAAAATACTAGTAATGTTTTCTACTTTTAAAATAACATAAATTTAAAAAATTGCAAATTGACGTAAAATTTCAAGTTTCAAAATAGGATAGTGACACTATTATTGATCTAACATCCGGTAGTCAAACTTTTTTTTCGCGATCGAAAAGAGTTCATAGAGTTTTATTATGAAAATTAACTAAGAAAGTCTAAAGAATCAACTAAAAAAGGAACGTTTAAACAAATAGTTTATTCGTCAAATGTACAAATATTTGGAGGACTACTGATCAGAGAAAGGCTATGGGCCGCTACTAGTGCATTACCCTATTCAGTTTGAAAGATTTTCAATTTTATTTTAAACATTTTTTTTTGCTTCAGAATTTGATAGCTATCAAATTTTTGGAACTTGTAAATTTGGATTTTCTCAAATTAGAAGACTTTTGAATTTCAAAGCTTTCAAATTTGGATATTCACTTCGAAAGTTGAAAGATTTTCAATTTGTCTTTTCAGTTATAAAAGAAATCAAATTGGAACACTTTCGAATTAGAAATTAAAACCAGTCTACGGAAAAATGAACAGCTTCAAAACATTCAACATTTTTTATTTTTAAAAAAGGGAACTAAATTTCAAATACTCAAGCTTTGAAATTTAAATTGATTTTAATTCAAATTCAACTAGAATAGATTTCAATTCGGATTTGAAACCCTTCGATTTAAAATTATAAAGATAAGAAAAAAAGAATTTTTTTGTTTGAAAATAATTTAAGTTAAAAAGTCATAAAACCTATAAAAAAATGATTTCAAATGTTAGAATTTGAGACGAAATGCTAATTTAAAATTGAACAGTCTAGTTATCAGAAAAAATCATTTATTTCAAATCTAATGTGAAATGATTCAAATTTAAAAAGGTTTCGAATTTAAAAAGAATAACAAATTTGAAACTTGATTTTTTATTTAAAAAAAGAACAAAATTCCGAACATGATAGAAATGTGAAGCAAAACTTGTGACGGAAAATACGTAATAGTTCAAAGTAGAAAGTTTTCAAATTTGAAAACTATAAAAATATGAAATATCTATTTTCTTGAAAAGAATTAAAAAAAGGAAAACTCCTTCATTTTTTAAAAGTGAATTAAATTGCAAATACTGAAGCTTTGAAATCTGAAAATGATTGAAACTTGAATTGGTCATGGAAAATTAGAATTTTAAATTTAAATTGAGTTGAACAGATTCCGCTTGTAAAAAAGATATAGATTCTGACTAGAAAATAAACACAATTTGAAAGCTTTCGATTTTAGATTAGGAAGATAGAAAAATTTCTTTATTTACCATATTTATTATTTGACCAAAATGTGATTTATTTATATTCGAAAATGATTCAAATGAAAAAATTATTAAACATAAGGAATAGATAATCACTAAAAACAAAAAGTTTTCGAATTAGAAAAGAATCAAAAGTAGAAAACTCCTAAATTCGCAAAGAAATCCTATCAATAAAGCATATTGAATTTGATTCCTTGGAATCTGAAAAGAAATCCACCCAGAAACCCTTAAAGATAAGGAAGGATTCAATACGAAAAATTTATAAAGAATAAATTTTTTGAAAGAATTCAAAATTGGAAAAGAAACTTCAAATTTGAAACTCTATTTGAAAGTAAATCTTAAGTTAAAAGCTCTAAAATTCGAAAGAATTTTGTATCTTTCTCCTTCATCTAAAAGTTTCCTTGGAACTTACAGAGCTTTCAAAATGAACCAAAAAATGTAAAAATCTTGATTGGTTCTATAATTCCAGCTTCTAAACCTCCCATCTTTCTCGAAAATACGAAATTTATTTTGCCTTTACTTTTCGGTAACGTTGGTTTTGCAAAATTAGCAATCAGAAAGAAAAAAAACATGCAGATATTTTCCTTTGAAAAATATTGTTCAAAAGCGACAATTACAGAATAGTTGACCTTATAATTCAGGATGTTACTTGTAGATACTTGTAGGTGATAAATTGTGTGAGGTATCGGAAAAGAGAGAAAGATAATGAAACAGGAGCATGAACTGAGAATCTGTGAATATTCATGTTCTACGTGGTGTCGTTCGTTGTGTGAATTGTGATCGTATGATCGAAAAACGTCTTAGCTATTTTCTTCGTGTGTAATATCGTGTCTTTTCCCCATGGACGTGTAGGGCGAAATAATAATGTCGAGGTGAGGACGCGCGGAGAACTGATAATTGATGAACCAAGTTTTCGATCTCGAAGCGATCGATTTTCTCCCTTCCCTTTGTTTATTAGAGGGAAAAACTCGTCGATCTGCCAGGCGTTTGTACATTTAGGATTTTAGCACCAGAGTGAGTGGAGGACAAAATATTGAGGCCGTGCCCTCTTGTTACAGCTTGTTTTACCATTATCACAAATCTCACCCCAGGATTTGGCGCCCTTCGCGGACGAACCTCTTTTGAGAGATCATTTAAAAAATTGTCAGTGTTAAGTTTTGTACAATAGAAACAATTTTTTCCTCAATTGGAATTAGATTCGTCTATATTATTAACTTTAGACTGGGTGTGAAGTTGATAGAACATTTCATGTGTTGTGAAACATTTGTAAGACGTAAAACGCACGTATATCTAAGTAAGTAGTTTGAATTTTTTTTATAATTTACACTATGGACCTTCTGGTAAACGAAAATTACGAATTTTAATTTATAATCTAGGTTCGTGTCTAAAAGGGAAATCTTCCTGCACAAAACATTTATCTAGATTTTATTCAGGGTGGCGACTGGACCGGGAAATTAAACTAAACTCATTTTTGACTTGGAAAAATATGAGGTAGAACGAGTTTCCTTTAAAATTGTTACGATTCAAATTTCAAATTGTACAGTTTTCAGAATTTATTTTAAATTTTTCATGTTTTAAAGCTCTTGAGTTTGAAATATTAATTACAGATTTATTTTATATCGAAAGCATTAATAGTTGGAATTTTCGTAATTGCAATAGTTGCAAATTCAGTAATTTAAAATTCAAATATTGAAAACTTGGACAGTGTCAAATTAAAAACACTAATAGTTCAGCAATTTTAAGTTTAAAACCTTCAGTATTTTATAATTTGTAAATTAAACCTTTCAAGATTCTGAAAATGTATTTTTAATTGAAAATGTTTGAAATTTAAAAACATGAATGCAAAACGTGGAACCATTTTTGATCGAAACCTTCCTGAAAATACAAATCGTTCAATTCTATATTTTGGAATTGTAAATAATTAACAAATTTTAAAGTCATGAATTAGAAAACTTGAATGACTAGAAAAAATGGTTGAAAACCGGGAAATGACCGGGAATATTTTTCTGATTTTTGTGTGGCCACCCTGTAATTTAATTTCTCTGCACCTTAGCTTTTGTGATACTTATACGGGGAATGTGCTGTACAAATTTTTTTTTTTTAATATAAATTTTTTCTACTTCATATACAATTCACACAATCATAAATTCTTGCCAGTTTTATATTCTAAAAATTTTTGTACTTGAATGCAGAAAATGTTTCTAAACATATTCAATTTATTGCGAACGTCTTGTGAAGGAATTTGTATTGAGAAAAAATTTACTTTAGGAGACAAAAAATGTAAATTTTGTGAAGGGGAAACTTGAAACACGTATCGAAGGGCGCTGATCGATTCCATTGATCGCATCCCAGGTCCTTTATAAAAATTCCTGATCCTCCGTCCTTCCCCTCCAGCCGACGATCCCCTTGTATAATAATATCGACGCATTGCATATAAAAAATGAAAAACGTGATAAAAAGTTATATATAAATATATATTATACTGACACGTGTTTTCTATGTATTTTTGTTCATAGGTATCGCTACTACTATTAATACTATTAAACTATTACTATTACTACGTTGTATGTATGTTCTAACTTCACCAATTTTCATGAGAAAAAATCCTTTTCCATTCTTTCATCGATTTAAGAAAACCAGAAAAGAAATCGAAAAACATTTTTGACGAACTAGAGTTTTTTTTTCATCAAACGTCCAATACCGCTTTTCGATTGTCGACTTCTTCTAGCTTTTTTTAATTGAAAATTTAGCTCGAGTCCGAAATTTAAAAACACTGCCAGCGTACCGCACGATGTCCACTTTTTCTTCATTCCACGCGTTTCTCATTCCAAATATAATTAAGTGTATCTTTTCGCAATAGAAAATTATTCTTTGAGCAAAGTCAGATTGAAGTTTGTAGAAACGGATAGAAACTGATTAAGGAAAGTCATTGAAAGCTTCGTTTTTCTTATTTCGATACTTTGAATAATCAGATTCATTCTGCTTTTGCCAGAAGAATAGTTGATTTTTAGGCACGAAGAATGGATATCACAAGCTAAATTTCTCGGATAATTGATACTAAAAATGAGGCAAATCCTTGCAAGTGGCAATTTTGAAAAACGTTTTCCACGTGCCGGAAGCGTTTTTCACGACAGATGTTTTTGTTAGCTTTACTCTTCATTGAATGGGAAGATTTTTCAATCTGAAACGCTCGTCATCACCGGTGTGAATTATTCTGATTTTTTGGGAATTCGTGTATTACAAGATTTTTTAATAAAGTCCAAATTTCTAAGTAAACATAATGTATTTGAGAAAAAAGCGCAGAAAATTTCTGTTCTATATTCCATCTACAATAATTGAATCAAAGGTCGTGTCTTCATGCTTTTTATGACGGCACTTCCAGCCTTCAAAAGTTGATTTAAAAATAATTAAGATAATTCACATAACATTAAATCTTCCCAGAGATCTTATCGATTTTGCATCAAAGCGTTACTTCCTCTAAACACGTTACATATTAAGTGAGTGTACTTTGCCCTAAATGGTATGTGTGACGAAATTAGCATTTTGACATTTTTTTAAACGCGTACAAACTAAAATTAAATGTACGTAGACACATATTTGTAAGCATAAAATTGCTTCCCGAGCTGTTTATATGGTTGTAAAATGTAAAATTGGTTCTACCGTGACTTTTTGGTCAAGGCCCTTCCGTACCGAGAATTCTTGGTTTCTGCATATCAGAAGTGAGGATTGTTTGCGACTGCGCTCACAATTTTGATATCCGAGTAGATTTTTAGTACACACAAAGGTCCATTTTTCAATGTTTGCGAACAGAAAGGAATATGCTGGAAATTCGATATTTTTACATTTCAGGGTCGTAGGAATTTTCTAAAAGTTTTTCAAATGCTGTGTTTTTGGAATTTATCAATTCGCTCCACTCCATAAAATATTCAGTAAATAAGGATGAAGTAGGAATAAACATTTGGTTTTCGAGTTGAACTCAAAAGTTTAATAGACGTTTCTAATATTTCTTTACGGTACAAAATGAATTCAACCAATTAAAAAATATTCCTACATAATTTTAAAATCGCTGCATATCACGCACATTCTCCTTTTTGCAATGATAATTAAAACTAAAAAATCAAAAAACATTGACACAAAACTGGTTAAAAAATTAAAAACTAGGGCTTGGCAGGGAAGGGCCTTGAGCAATTAAACCGAGTTTGAGAAACTGATTACTGCATCATAAAATAAAGTTTCGAACAGAAATGCCTAATGATTAATAGTCCTTTGTACGAGCGTTTTGCGAATGATTGTCGGCCTAGGGGCGATAATTTGGAGGAAAAATAAAAATGCGTGCCTAGGCGTTTCTGTGGAAAAATCTGATGAAAAAAATAGAATTAGGAAAGCAGAGTGTATGAAAAAAAGAGAGGTGTCGATTAATCTACAGTTAGAGATAGTGGCGATACGTGTTTAAATGTATAACAGCTGTATCGAATTGAGCGGTTTGTATATGTATATATAATTATTCTAATCACATGTAAGAAGTAAGACGTAAGGAGTCAACATTAGGGGGAGGGGGGGATTGATAAAAGGAGCGAAGGAGGAAGAAAAATAGAAAAATGTACCATAAGAAGTGATTGATGCGTTCTTGTTGAGATTGAGAATAATTTTTCTTTGTACCTTGTTTCGAAGGAAGGTTCGATTCCACGACTGTTTTTCTTTAATCTTTCAAATATATCAATTCATCGTGAGAGCCGTTCATTCCTTCGATTTCTTTCTCTTCCGTTCATGGTAGTAAGGAATATTTAGGAACGAACAATCCATTTAATGAATAATTGAAAAACGGAATCGTCGCGACAAGCGGGGTACTGATGATGTTCTTACTTTTTTCTACTCATATTGCGAGCACCCATTTTCCTTTTTTACAAGCATTGTATAATCATTGTCGCCGATTTCAGTACCGCGCCTCACGCCCGTTTCCCCAAAGCCTAGTTAAAAAAAAAGAGAATGAAGAATTTTTGAAATTAAACGAGACAAATGAAAGTGCTGTTTTTATTTATTTGCGATCCCTATATTCATTTTATAATTGATGTACGATTTCTTTGCATTTTTTGTAGAAAGTAAAAATTAAAATTAAATTAAAATTAAAAAATAGTAAAATTTGAATTTCGAATAAGAAGTTATAAGTTAAGAAAGTTTTTAAAACATATATCAAAGTAATTTAAAATGGTTTACGTGGCGATATATCCTCCATCGACTGGCAAGGCAGCTCCGGTTATCATTGTACTGTGATCGCTTAGCATAAATACGACAGCATCGACTACTTCATCAACTTCTGTAAAAGGATAGAAAAAGGTAAAATCTGAAAATATTTTTTCCCCTTTGGATATTTGTGGAGAATATCAGTAAAAAAATGTAATTTAATTGAGTAATTTTTCGGGAAGATTTGGACCACCAAAATTGAACAATAATAAGGTCATGCCAAAATCTTTAAAAAAAATTTGTTCCGAACAATGATCATTTTTTATACTTCTATCTTAATTTTCGAATGTTTATTGATTATTAAAATTATTTATAATATTTTTTGTAACACTTGTTTTAGAAAATTTGAGTGTCGGAAATTTTGTAAGAAAAAGGATTATAGTAAAAAAATAATACTCTAAACTCTAGAACAAAGTTAAATTTCACATTAAAGTTTGTAATGATAAATATTTTCATAAAAGATATGACTAAAAATTTCACCGTTTTTCAAATGAAAATGAAACTTAAGATTCTAAATTTATTATTATTAACCTTTCGTCTTCATAAAATAAACTTGCCAGATCTTCCTGTTTATGAAATAACTCCGGTTTTAAGTAGCATTCATTTAACTACCTTGGTACAAGTATAATACTGTCAGAAGCTAATAAGACATTATTTTTGTAAGAATTATTTATTTTCGTTTATAATTCTCCCTTTTGTAGTTTTATGTAGCTCATATGTAATTGATTTAAGTTAAATTACTAATAATTGGTACTTTAAATCAATTTACCTGTTGAAAACATTGAAAATTCTGACTTGAACTAATTGAAAGTAATTAAATTTAAGGGACGTCGAATTTTCAATCATATTTTATAACTTTTATAATCCTTAATAATAATTATCAATAATTATTATTTAGTCAAAAATACCAAGGAAATATAAAAATACAGAATTTACTTTTTACACGAATATGTAATGCATATGCAATGTATTTCTTACATTTGTAACGCAAAGTCATAGATTGAATCAACTTTTTAAAAAGAGATACGAGTGAAGGTGAAAGTTTATCAGTTCTGGTCTTGAAAAAAAAACCATTTCTCATCCAATCAGTTCATAAATATGAAATACATAATCAAAAGAACAGTTTGAATGACTGTGTAGTTGCGTATGTCTTTCTTCAGCAATACAATTTTATTTTATTGTACTATTTATTATTATAGCATTTTTTTTAACATAGTTTAAATTGCAATAAATAGTTGATATTTAAATGAAATATCTGAACTTGTATTAATTAATGGAAAATATGAATAATAGTTAAATTTTAATCAACATATAATAATTATTCTCGTTCTTACCAGCAAAGCGACCAAGAGGAATTTTGCTGAGCAATCCACGAGCTTTTTCTGGATCACTCCAACCAAGCTTTCCCATTTCTGTTAAAACTACTGTTGGATTTACCGAGTTCACTCGAATATTGTGAGGCCCAAGTTCAAGAGCCATTGTTCTGTAAATAAAATCGTATGTCAATATTTTTTCCATAACAGAATAGTGAACTCATTCGGCTCATTCCATACATATTAGAAAAGCAATACCGTTTTTATTATTTTACAAATTAAAAAATTCATAAATAAATATAAATAAGTAATGTTGATAATTTGAAAGAATATTGTAGGGTAGTGGTGCGGCAAGGTCAGCGATGCTCAAGGCGAGTTCGAGGAGTGCGTTACCGTCGCATCAAGCACGGTAAAAATATCCTCAATTTTGTAAATTTCTATCTTTTCTATTTGACAGACTCGAAATCGCTCTGGCCACTCGGAATTATCATATTTTAAAATAACTCTTCTCCCTTTTTTGCATTATCATACCTTATTCTCGCTTAATAAATATCCTACCAACGTTAGGTACGTTGTACTTTCTTTTGTCACTTATCCCGACATATCCATACTAATGTAAAATTTAACCCAAACGTTAACTCCATGAGGGTTTCAGCTGTAAATATCTAAATCTTGAAAACTTTATTTAAAATGTTAACATTTAATTTTATACGATATTGTTTAAACTGAAACTATTTTGTTACTATAATTTACTATTAACATAGTAAATCTTTCAAGTTTGAAATGTCTTCAGTTTAAACTGAAACCGTTAAATATTGATCTATTTAGATTATAAAAATTTAATTTATAAAGTTGAACCTTTCGTTTTTATGTTGTTCAAACTGAAAGTTTTTCAAAGGGTTTTGAAATGTTTTAATCCTGAATGGTTACAATTTGAAAATATTTTGTGTAGGTGTACCTAAATTTGAAATTTTTTACTTTTCAAGGCTTTCTGAAAGGAAACTATAATTTGCTTTAGATTTAAAAATGGAGGGATTTATTTTGTATCGCCATTATTTAAAAATGGATTTTTAAGTTTGCTGTATTCTTTAAATGGTTTAACTGATCTTTTACCTAGTGAGCATTTGAACAGCACCTTTGGAGGCACAATAAACAGAATGATCCCAGAGAGCTGCTTCACTGGCCTGGGAGGACAAGTTGACAATACATCCGCCCACTTTTCTCTTTATCAGATCTCTGGCCACGACCTGAGAGATATTCATCACTGCCTTGACATTCACGTCGAAGATGAGATCGTAGTCTTCCGGGGTCAACTCCAGAAAAGGTTTTAGAACAGCAACCCCTGCATTGTTGACCAGCAGGTCAATTGGAAGAACACTCTCTACCGCCTTTTTGGTTTCTTCCCAGTTTCTCAGGTTCACACATAGGATTTCTATTCTCGGGTCCTGTTTCTTCAAGGTATCCAAATACTTTTGTGTCTTCGACAAAGCTATCACGGTTCCTTTATATTGAGAGAGTCGAAGAGCACAGTCCCTACCAATTCCTGCAAAGATACACAAATTTTAGATGTAAGAATTGAAATAAATGTGGACATTCGGTTAGGATTAGGGAACGTCCATTAATTACGTAAGGATGAATTTTGACATTTTCGACCCTCGCACAAGGGAGAAAATGCACTTTTTTTCGTTCAAAAATGTCTAGAGCCTTCAATTTTGGACCGATTTTGATTTTTTTTCTAGATTAAAGTTCAATAAATTCTGAATAGCTCGGCGGTCGGAACTTTCGTTTTCTCCATTTATTTATTTACAATATTTTGACTCAAAGTACGGAAAAAGTGACATTTTTTACTCAACAATTTTTCACGCTTTAATGACTACTCAGGTAAACTTTATATTATCTTAAATCAATGCATGGAGACTCACGGAATACAAATAATTTGCTTATTGATCTATTTAATTGTTATACACAAATTTGATGAACAAATTGGCAAATAGTGTTATTATCAGTAAAAGAATTCTTTTTGCTAAAACTGCTTCGTATTAAAGTAAAAATGACATTCAATCACAAAAATATTTAAAAAGTTAAAAATAGCCATTCTTATAAACAGTTTTTGTGGAAAAATATATGTAAATTTGATGTTTTTCAGATTTGGATTTTCCTTAATCATCTGAATTGCTGCAAATATTCCTGAAAATAATAAATTTAATAATATTTGATAAAATGTAAAAATTAAAATTTTTATAAACAAACTGTATAAATAAATTCGAATCTTTGGTCCTATCGCGTAGAAAAAAATGTTTTTTGCACTGAAAATGTTTGAAAATAGCTTGAGACTAAGTTGAGAATCTAAGTTAGTCACAAATGTTAATAAAAATGTACAATCAAATATTTTTATAAACAATTTTGGTTATCTTAATTGTTTATAAACATTTAAGTTGTTATATTTTACCAAATATTATCAAACATATATTATTTTTAGAAATAGCTGTAGCCATTCCAGCGATTAAAGGTAATTAAAATTGGAAAAAACCTCAAACTTGAATACTTTGCCACGAAAATTATTGTTTAGAACAATGGTTATTGATAATTTTTAAATATTTTTGTAACTAGCAATCATTCGTACAACAATTTAAAATACTTTCAGTGCAAAAAACATTTTTCTTCTACGCGAAAGGGACATTTCGAATTTGTTTATAAAAATTTAAATTGTTATATATTTCTAAACATTATCAAATATATATTATTTTTATGATTTTTTTCAGCAATTCAGTAGATTAAGGGAAATTTAAATCTGAAGAAATCCTCAAGTTTAAATATTTTGACACAAAAGCTGTTTATAACGAAGGTTATTGTTAACTTTTTAATTATTTTTGTGATAAATTGTCATTCTTACATTAACACGAAACAGTTTTAGCAAAAAGAACATTTTTTTGCCCGATAATAACACTATTTGCCAATTTGTTCATCAAAGTTTATAACAATTAAATGGATCAGTAAGATAATTATTTGTATTCCATGAGTCCCCATGCATTGATTTAAGACAGTATAAAGCAGTTATGCATTATTATATATGCAGTTAATAAAGCGTAAAAAATTGTCCAAGTAAAAAATGTCACTTTTTCATACTTTGAGTGGAAATATTGTAAATAACCAAATGGAGAAGACGAAAGTTCAGACTGCGGAGCTCTTCAGAATTTAATAAACTTTAATCAAAAAGAGAAAATATTGAAAGTCGGACGAAAATTGAAGGTTCTAGACATTTTTGAACGAAAAAAGTGAATTTCCTCCACTGTGCCCCGTCTCCCTATTTTAAGGATACGTACGATTTTTGTGCCCCCCCCCCCTTCTTACGTAAG
>JAUMHM010000031.1:13315093-13326808 GCA_032362435.1 Melikaiella ostensackeni
TCACTCTTACACTCGCTTGACTACCATTGTATATTGTTTTTATTGCTCTTAGAAGCCAACCATTCACTCCACATTCTTTTAGGACTTCCCAAAGTTTAGATCTATTCACCCCATCGAAAGCTTTTTCACGATCAACAATTGCACAGAAAACTCTTTTGCTTACTCTCAAACTCTTTTCTATGATATGTCTCAAGCTAAATATCTGATCCGAAAAGATAAAAAAAAATGAACGAGTTCAAATATAATTTCAAGTTTTAAATTCCCAAAATTGTATTTGAAAGATCTCAAAATTGAAATCTCAATTTGGATGTAATTAATATTCTCAGAAACAATCAAGCTTTCAATTATTTTTTATTAGTCATCCTAATACGATTCCAAAGGATTTTGGGCATGTACCAGTAGGGTGGTCCAAAAATGCATTGGATTTTTTTCGAATTTTCATGCTCTCACTCCCCAAATTCGTTCGGATCTATAAAAAAAGAAATGCTAATTCTTTTTAGAACGAAGAAAATTATATTTAGAGGTTCCGCATGCTCCATGAAGTTTAAACACGTATTTTCCATAATAAAAAAGACGTTTTTGTAAATTTCATTCAGAATCGTCAATATTAGTTTATCCAATTGATCCTCAATATTTCTCTTCATGATTAGCCATAGAATAGGAATCGAAAATTACCTTTTGAATTTCACCCCCATAAGTATGTTTTATGAGGTCCTAAAAAATCCCCATAAGTGAAGAAAGTTGCCGTTTTTTCCGAAATTTTCCACTTTTTGTCCGCTTTTTAATTAGAGTGAGGTAATAATTAATTCAAGTTATCAAAAATAGTTAATTAAACAATTTATTACTATTTTAATAATATTCTCCTTGAATAACGCTAGAAAGTTGCGGTTTTTTCTGAAATTTTCAGCTTTTATTTCACTTTTTATTTTAGTTATGAACATGGGCATCAACAAGAATCATTTTTTAAAGAGTACTCCATTTTATTCGGAATGGTGTATTTTTACTCTTTTGCTAATGTTTCAAAAATATTAATTATTAACAAAAATGTTAAGTATTGAAAAAAAGATTTGAAAAACAATTCTTGTTGATGTTCATTTATTATTTGTTCATGATTGAAAAGTCAGAGAAAATCTGAAAATTTAAGAAAAAACTGCAACCTTGACCGCTACTACTTTGCATTACTATAGGAGAAGATAGTTACAAGTAATAATAAATTGTTTCAACAATTAGGTTTTTAAGTAAAAAGTAAAAAGTGAACAAAAAGTTGAAAATTTCAGAAAAAACGGCAAGTTTCTAGCATTATTCTAAGAGAATATTGTTTCAAATAGTAATAAATTGTTTAAGCAATTATTTACATTGACTTTAATTGATGAATGCCTCGCTCTAACTGAAAAGTTGAAAGGGTAGGAAAAACTACGCCTTTATAACTCTATTCTAAATGTAAATTGCTATAAAGAATGATAAATTGTTAAAACTACTTATTTATATATCTAATCATCAGAAGAAAGTAATATTTCATGTACTAGAAACAATATGTACTCAGAAAGCAGCAAAAAAATAATAAATAGCGTCAAAAACTCGCAAAACCCAATTTTTCACTCATGGGTTTTTTTTTTGGGATCCTTGTGGACTTATGGGGGTAAAATTCAAAAAGTAATTTTTGATGCGTATTCTATGGGTAATTGTGAAGAGAAATGTTCAGGGTCAACTCGATACACTTAATATTGACGATTCTGAATAAAATTTACAAAAACGTCTTTTTTTCTTATGGGAAATACGTGTTGAATTTCATGGGACTCGCGGAACCTCTAATTGAAAAGCGGACAAAAAGTGGAAAATTTCTGAAAAAACGGCAACTTTCTTCACTTATGAGGATTTTTTGGGACCTGATAAAACATACTTATGGGGGTGAAATTCAAAAAGTAATTTTCGATTCCTATTCTATGGCTAATCATGAAGAGAAATGTTGAGGATCAATTGGATAACCTAATATTGACGATTCTGAATAAAATTTACAAAAACTTCTTTTTTATTATGGAAAATACGTGTTTAAACTTCATGGGGCTCGCGGAACCTCTAAATATCATTTTTTGCAAAAAAAAACGCACTTATTTTTTTGTGCATTTGAACAAATTTGGGGGATGAGAGCATGAAAATTAAAAAAAAAAAATTTGGACCATGCTTATATACCAGGCATAAAGAGACCTGAGTGATAAGAAAGAATTTTTATTTTGAACAATGAGACTATTTGATAATTTTTAATTTTTTCGAAACAGCGCTAAACCCTATTATGATTATATGACTCAGAAACTACTACATGCCCTTCGGTTTAGAGGTTCAGATTTTTTAAACGTAACAGCACCTCACAATATTTCCACGTTGGAATAAAACGATAATACAAAACCCAATTAGACTCTAAAAATAAATCTGACTCGAGAATAAATCTTCTGGTTGAGTGCACCCAGCTCGTAAACATATGGGGTCATATAGACGAAAAGGTAGGCCAACGAATCAATTCTTCACCCCTATATTTAGAAGGGTGGGAGTAGGGAAAAGGGCATTAACTCGTGGCATCGTGGTCTCGTGGTGGCCAACTGTCCATGTTCCCACCCACACTAGGTTGGGAAGAAAAAATTAATTTTTCGAATTTCAAACATCCACGGGGCCTAAACGTTTGTGTATGCTGCAAGTAGTTTATCCTGAAAATTTGAGTCCGATAACAAAATAATTCAGATATCGTAAACGTGTTCAAGTTTTGAACAGCGAAGAGAGCAAAATTTATTTTATACCTGATAAATTTATGAATTTTGATGATTCACGTCTACTAGAATTTGTAGACTATATTATTGACAACATATCTTAAATGATAAAAATGAAGAATTCAATCCAAAGACTATAATTCCACTAAAACTGATTAAAATATCTAAAATGTACGTTTTTCTTTAATTTAAACACCCTTAAATTCCAGTAAAATTTCGGCAAAATATAACCTTTAAAATAAGACGAAAAAAAAGTCTTCATTTTTCACTGAGTTATGAACGAAAATATGTAGGTACACATGTTTTTTTAGAAAAATGAAGAATGAAAGATTTATTAGCTTTTTTTCTTTTATTTCTGTTTTCTATGACTCGGACAACTTTCTGTCATAAATGTGTGTACTTTGCAACAGTTGGATTATATTTTCATATATCTTTATTATTTAAAATAGTAAAATTAATTCAAAATTACTGATGTGTACTAATTTCACTATTTCAATTAATCAAAATACATTAAATATAGTCGTACTATTGCATAGTACGCATCTTTTTGAAGAAAGTTGCCAGAGAAGTAAAAAACAGAAAAAAGAGACAAAAGCTGATAAATCTTTCATTTTTCGAAAACATATGTACATATTTTCAGTCGTAACTCAGTGGTGAATAAAGCTTTTTTAAGTTTTTTGGTCTAATTTTAAAGGTTATATTTTGCCGAGAAATGCGTGACTTTGTCAGATTTTCAATACATTTTCGTGGATTTTGAGGGTGTTTGAAATGAAGAAAAACGTCAATTTTAGACATTTTTGGTCAGTTTTAATCGAATTTTGTAGTCATTTGTATTGAATTCTTCACTTCTATCATTCAGGATTTGTTGTCAATAATATAATAGGTAAGAATCATAAAAATTTATGAATGTATCAGGTATAGTACAAATTTGTCTTTTCGCTGTTTAAAACTTAAACTTAAACGCTTGCGATAGCTGAATTACTTTGTTATCGGACTCAAATTTTCAGGATAAATTACTTGTTTACTACTTGGGTTGCCTATTAATACTTAAGATTTTTTTAATTGAGGTTATTAATGATTAACTCGGTTTACAAAAAAAAATATCTATTTTATTTAAACATTGTCCACAAAATTGAGTAAGTTAGCAGTTTTTACAAAAGTGTTTGTGAGTTTGGATTATTACCTTTTTCTTTTTTGAAAAATGGAATAGTCTGAATAGAATAGCCCCGTGGATTTTTAAAATAAAAAAAAATTAATTTTTTCGACACACCCTAACCCACACCATGCATCGCATCGTCAAGTTAATGTAGGCATAAAAACACCAAGTGTAAGAATGCAAGTCTGATGAAAATGAAAGGGCTTAAAAAGAAGCCCAACCCCTGCGTGTCCTCAGAGCGTTAGCATCGACTCTAACATTTCCTTCGTAAAGTGATATATCGTTCTTCGTCGTTTTATGTACCGAAGTACCACACCCTTGCTTGTTAAAAAATGGGTCAATCAAATCCTCCTGACACTTGTCATAATTTCATATCGCTTGGCCTTTAAACTTCATCCGGATAAAGTCAATAAATTTATCTAACCTTGCACATCTTTACATACAATTGTTAGCTCGACTATTATGCTGCCGGATATGACGTGTGTGAATATGTCAGAATTGCAGAAATAGAAAAAAGTGCATTTGAGTAATGAACTCATCCTGCCGCTTATTCCGTTATACGGTTTCACTTTTTTTCTTTATCAAAAGAGATGAAAATAATTGGTACTATTATTGGTACTGTTGGTATTATTGGCCGGATTTCTGTAGTGGATGATGTGCAACTATTCAAAGCACAAAATTAAAATTATCTTTGGGGTCCTTTTCTTAAAAACCTCTACATATTTTGGAATATTTGAAATTTTTCAATTTGCAAATTTTACATATGGAGCGTTATTTAGCATTAAAAAATGTGTAAAAATTATGATTAAAGAGTTTTATTAAATAAACAGCTGTTGTTCTATGGAGGTATAAGTGTTGCCCATAACGCATTTGATAGCCCTAGAGTATTTCACGTATAAAATAAACAAAATCTGTGGGTTCCTTTTTACATATGTAAATCACTTTATTAGATTTTTTTTCGAACTTTCAAATTCTGCGTACGGGGTGTCATTAGTCGTTAAAAACTTAGTCAAATAGTAAAGCGGAAATCCAGTTTCATGGAATAAATTAATTATTTACGTTTTCAATGTTTTATTCAGAAATAATGAAAGAATTTTTTTTAAATTAACAAATGTCTCCATAGGAAGACAGATGTTCCTTTTACGAAAATCTTCAACTCTACTTATTTATTTACCCTTTAGCGAAGAATGACGCCCCATACGCATAATTTAAAAATTCGAAAAAAATCCAAAAATGTGATTTATGACAAAAGAACCCCACCGATTTTTTTTATATTATACGTGAAATACTCAAGTCTATAAACTAATTAGAAAAAGCAAACAAACTTCGATTGCAAAAAGGTTAAACTAAGCTTTTTCCTAAAAAGGCGTTATCGACAACACTTAAACCTCCATAGAACAAAACGTGCTGATTAAAAAAAATTCTTTTATTATAATTTGTTACTGAATTTTTAAGGAATAATGACGCCCTGCACGTAGAATTAACAAATAAAAAATAATAATTTTACAAAATGGAGGCAAGGACCCAGAGATGATTTAAATTTGTTGCTAAAAATACTTGCACTTCATCCACAAGTTACATTCTACAGAAAACCGGCAAGTGCAAAGACTTGTATGTTGAAATTGGTTGAGGCTCACCGTGTCAGTTTCAGATTAGACTTATTTTTACAAAATTGGTTCAAATCATAGTCGGTAGGAGTTTAAAGTATTCCATTATATAATTTAAAGATAGATTTAAAAATTATAATGAACTAAGATTCATTTTGAGGAAATAAATATTCTTTTGAGGAAAAAACGAATCTGCAGCGACATTGTTTGCAGATAATTTTGTTCAGTGAAAATAGGTATAAGTGTCCACATTCTATAAAAATTTAATTTCCAGTAGATTTTTGTTGTAAGTTTTTACGATTTTTAAAAAAATAATGGTAGAAGCCTACTAGAAACTACAATTTTTTACCACTATTTAGACGCACTTTTATTGATTTTTACAAGTAATTATATACAAATTTTTACAAAAAAATTATAATTTTCACATTTTTGTAGTTTACTGTAATTTATTGTATTTTATTGTGAAAATTCATTTCCGCCAGAGAAACTTCAAAAATTGAATATTTTAATATAGAAGCATTAGAATCTATCAATTTCAAATTGAAAACGTTTATATAATATTCCAAAAATGGAAAATTTAGAAATTAAACAATTTTTTCCCCAATTTCAGATTGAAATTGCCAAAAATGTACAGTTTCTAATTTAAAACGATCATAAAAGAAATAATTACAGATTGAACTATTAAGAGCGCTCATGAATTAACTTCAGTTTCAATCATTCAAAATTTAATAATTCTAAGCTTGAGGCTTCTGAAATTCAATAATTTATAATTATTGAAAGCGCGAGCAATAGAACAATTTTTAAAAATTGAAACGTTAAAAATTCTATGGTTTCCCATTTAAAACATTTAAAATTCTACAGTTTTAAATCATTTTCAAGTTTGAAGTGATCACATAATATTATTATTTAAAATTAAAACAGTAAAGATTACTTTGTTTCTAATTTTAATTGCACGAAATTATACATTTTCAACACAGAAAAATGTCCTTGTATGTCAGAAGGATGTTTCTTGACACAAATCGAATTTCCTCTTCAATTGAAGGTTGAAAGAATTTTTATTTGTCTCAAAAGGAATCCTTTTGCAACAAACATTATCTCCATTATCTTTTCGCGACTTACATCTTACAGCCAAATAATTGCAAATAAGTTCTCTGAGTGTTCAAAATGAAAATCTTCAGAATTCAAAGATTATAAATTAAGCCTTTCGTCCAAAATCTTAATCTCTTTAACAATTTCTAACTGAAACATTTAAAAACAGAACAATGTATAATAATTTAGATGATTGTACAAATAAATTTTTCAAAATTAAAAATTTGTTAATTGAAACGAATGAAAGCGTTAATAGTTTTAAAATTTAACACTGCAAACGTTCAAAATTATAAAATTTCATGTTGAAACTTTATACATGCAAATTAGATAAATTCGAATTAATCGCGTTTGAAATTGAAAAATTTTGATTTGACTTTTTCAAGATTGTGCAACTTGAAATGAAAAACGTTTCAAATTGTATAATTTCAAATTCAAACATTCAAAATTCAAAAACTTAACATAAAACCATGAAAAGTTTCATAATCGAACAATTTTGAATTGATAACCTTTATGATTTATTCAAAATTGAAACGTTAAAAATTTTAAAAATTCAAGTTAACTAAATTCCAAATGTATAAAATTAAAAAAAGATCGAACAAGAAATAATTTAAGATTGAAACTATTAAAAGCTTGAGGTACAAGTGGACAAATTAAATTGTTTAAGACTTTTTGTTCAATCATCGAAGTTAAGCAGTGCTTGGCTCGGTTGTACTCGAATAGGGACCGTCGTACTAGATGGGGTATATTCACCAACTTTAATTCACTCTCAAAATAATACTATACTAAATACATTTCAAGTGACCCAATTCCAGTTTCCCCACTTTCAAAATTTCAAATCTCTTTAGAGTTGTGACGTCCTGTTGGATAGTTCTAGATTTCCTGAAAACTTTCAGAAAGTTGAGTTGCAAATTGACACGCATTTCCGTCGTGCTTGAAAGAATTTAAAATTCGAAGTGAAAGCTTTCAATTTTGCATCACTTTGAAATTCGAGTGACTTTCATCTGAAAAAAAATTCTTTGATTTCAATATTTTGATTGTTAATGTGAGAAACATCTTCGAGTAGAGAAAGTCGTCGAATTTATTTTAAGGGTGTTTTAACATCCCTTACAAATTCAAGCAAGGGAATCGACATTTCCTAAAAAGCAACATCACGGGAGACATTTTTTATTACACCGTTGGGGCCGGAAATCAATTCACAATAAGCGTGGGAAACATATCCTATCAGGGAAAGTCGTTGAATTTATTTTAAGGGTTGCTTTAACATTCCTTAAAGATTTAAGCAATAAAATCGATATTTCCTGAAAAGCAACATCACGGGAGACTTTTTGATTATACTCTTGGGGTCGGAAATCAATTCACAATAAATGTGATAAACATATGCTAGAAGGGAAAATCGTTGAATTTATTTTAAGGGTTGCTTTAACATCCCTTAAACATTCAAGTAAGGAAATCGACATTGTCGGGTTAACGGGATGCTGCTAGGGAATATTTCCCACATTTATTCTCAGGTGGTTTCCGATTCCGACCCTAATGGTTTAAACAAAAAATCTTCCGTGGTTGTGATTGTTAGGAAATATCGATTTCCTTGGTTAAATCTTTATATGATGTTGGAACATGCCTTAAAATAATTTCAAACACTTTTCCTGATAGGGCACACTTCTGCACTTATTTCAAAGTGATCTCTCACCCATAGCCCTATAAAAAATCCACTGTGGTTTTAGTTCTTTGGAAATGTTAGTTTCCTTATTTGATCTTTAAGGGATTTTAAAACAACCTTTAAAATAAATTAGACTACTTTCCCTGCTAGGATATGCTTCTCAAGTTTAATGTGAATTGATTTCCATCCTCATTGGTTTAATAAAAAAATTTCCCATGATTTTGGTTATTCGGAAATGTCAATTTCCTTGCATGAATCATTAAGGGATGTTAAAGCAACCCTTAAAATAAATGAAACTACTTTTCCTGCTAGCATATGCTTCATGCGTTTCTTGTGAATTGATTTCCGTCCTCATTGGTTGAATAAAAGTTAGGAAATGTCGATTTCCTTGCTTGAATCTGGAAGGGATGTTAAAACAAGCCTTAAAATAAATTCAACGACTTTCTCTGCTCGAAAATGCTTCTCACATTCATTGTAAAGTGATTTCCGAAACCAATAGTATAATCAAAAAATCTCCCGTGATTTTGGTTGTTAGGAAATGTCGATTTCCTCGTTTGAATGTTTAGGGGATGTTTAACCAACCCCAAACATCCTGTATACAAAAAATCGTGAATCTATCAAGTTCATGGGTACAAAACTTTTGTTATAGAGCGTCAAACCTACAAAATTTGAGACATCTAGCCATATATGACAAAAAGCTTTTGAGAAGGATGACATTTCAATAATGGACGAATTTTTCTATTAAAATACATGTAAAAACTGAAAGTTTGGTAATTGTTTAAGCAAAAACTGTCCATTTTTTAATAACTTTATTTGGAATTATTGATCTGCAGGTTCGAAATTACAAACAAAAATTATAATTAGACATTTTAACAGCAGATCCCCAATCCCGAAAAATCGGCGCTGCATTCAGGAGCAGAAATATGAAAATTGCTTACTTCGACAAATTGTTACCAATAACTTAGATTTTATATTCCCCCAAATCTACATCGATTGAAAGGGAACAATACCGGAAGTGCGAGGACGAATAAAACTGGCTGCACAACACAAACACACCCACGTATCTAAAATAGAGAATGGTTAATGTATTGAGTCATCCTGGCGACTATTCAATTGAACAGCTAGGTCGTTGCTATGGGAGATCTCTTCCAAAGTTTTCATATAGGGGTTGGAATTGGTTGGAATCTAGTACATTGAGCAACCTCTGATCTATCAATTTGTGGCCATTCTATACACAGTTCACATATTCTATTCATTTCAATTTTCACTATTTAAAATGAGTAAATTCAAACTAGTAAGGGTTTCTAGGTTTTAGAATGCGAAGTCAATTTACTATAAAGGTACTCAGTATTTTCCTAAATTTATGCGAATTTTATTTAATGAAATTATAAAAGAGTTTATGCTGGAATATTTAAATATTTTTTATGGTTTAATAATACAAGAAGTCAAAAGATTAAGTTACAAAAATTGCAAAATTGAAAGTGTTGATAATTTCAAGGATAATTTTAAATTATACCCGTTTTTTTTCTCAAGGATTCCATTAAATTTGAGATCATAATATACGTAAAGAATTTTCAACTGTCCTAAACTCAATCATAAATAAAAACAATTTGAATCCTCGATATAATTCAAGTTTTGATTAAGGAACATGATTCTTGTTTTAATTAAAACAATTTTCTAAAAATGTAGACTAACAATAAGTGATGTAACTTTTTCGCTGAATTTCAAAACTTTTCTATAATATTGGTATTTTTTATGAAAAAAATACAAAACTGCATAAGAAGAATCACAATTTCAAACGTTTTCAGTTTTAAGCATACCAACAACTTAAAAAATTAAAGCTTTTATTGAAACTGAAACACTTTGAAAGTGAAAGTTTTCCAGTTTAAAAAATCTAAAATAGAAAAAAATTTTAAATTGCAGATTTCGAAATTCAAGAATTTGAGATATATTACTTTCAAAAGTAAAGAATAAAAACGAAAAAATAAATGAACTACTTTATCACTGAAGCGTTTAGAATTGGAGAGTTTTAGACTCTAGGATGAATTCACATTAGATTTGAAGTGATTTTGCAAATCCTTCACTGTATCAAATATTGAACTCTTCTCTTCATTCTTATCGTTTTCATCTCATTACAAGTGAAATCTGTGAATCTCAAATATTTAAAAAAGGTTGTTAATATTATTTAGCAATTTCTTATTGAATTTGTAGTTTAAAAGGTTTAAAAGATTTCTGATTTGGAACAGGAAATTTTGGAAAATCATTATAATTGTGAGTTGGAACATCAGATCATTTTTGGTCATAAGAATGACAATTCTTATTTGACACAGAGAATTTCGTTTAAGAATTATAATTCTGAATTTTGGCACGTTTTTTTTTAATTCCTGTCTTCTATATCAGAATTAAAATTATTTTTCAAAATTCCCGTTCAATTAAAAAAATTCACTGTTTCAAGTCAAACAATAATTCTTTATGAAAATTCCCTGTCCTAAGTCTAAATTATAATTGATTACGGAAATCCGATGTTCCAAAGTGAAAATTATAATTCTTTACGGAAATTCCTTCTTCCAAGTCCCAATTACATTTTTTTCAAAAATTTCCTGTTCCAAGTCAGAATAATATTTATTTACAACATTTTCTATTATATTTCAGAAATATAGCAACTTCCATTTTAGAAAATTTTGAAGAGGGAAGTTTCAAATTCTGGAAAATTTTTATTTGCAAAAAAAATTACCTATTTCAAGACAAAATTGTAATTCATTTTCAAAATCTCCAATTCCAAGTCAAAATTATATTTATTTACAAAATTTTCTATCATAATTTAGAAATACAGTCACTCCCTTTTTCCAAAATTTTAATTCCTTTTTTCTAAAGCAGAATATCAATTCTTTTCCAAAATTCCTATTCCATGTAAAATTATAGTTCTTTATGGAAATTCGCAGTTCTAACTCAGAATTATAATTCTTTTAAAAAATTCTCTGTCCAAAAGTCAAACTTTAATTCTTTATGAAATTCCCTAATCAAAAGTCAAAATTATAATTCTTTAGAAGAATTTCCTATCCCAATTGTCGAAATTATATTTCTTTACTGAAATTACCTATCCCAAACTCAAAATTAGAATTCTTTACTAAAATTCCCTGTCTCAAAGTAAAAATGATAACTCTTCACGGAAATTCCCTGTCCTAAACTCTGTCCTAAACTTAAAATTAGATTTCTTTATTGAAATTCCATGTCGTAACTTAGAATTACAGGTATAATTCTTGTCGAAAATTCTTTGTTCCATTCAGGATAATTTTACTTATTAAATGACATCTTTGCTGGTTTTTTGAAAGACATCGTTTTTTTTATTGACCCAAAGTATGTAAAATTGTAATTTTTATAATTTTATTAAACATTTCGATCACGGATAGGGACCGAAATTAATTAAGTGAAATACTTTTCATTTGT
>JAUMHM010000031.1:13388996-13407372 GCA_032362435.1 Melikaiella ostensackeni
CCACTCGAATATGCTCTCTTTTTGGGTAAGCCCAAGAATGAGTGAATTTTCTTCACTATGCTAGGGATTTTAGAATTCTTTACCGCTTGAGATTTCGCTGGATTAAGTTTTACTTTATCCTTGGTGAGTGGGTGGCCTAAATACTCGAGTTCAGGTCGTAGATACTCGCATTTAGTTGGTTCTCATTTTGGTCCTGATGCCTTTATCCTTTCAAACACTTTAATCAAGTTTTTGTTGTGCTCCTCTAGAGTTTCTCCTATAATTACTTCGTCGTATATATACAGAAAGCATCCTCTTCCAATTAGACCTCGAAAGGCGTTGTCCATCATTCGTTGGGATGTGACTGGTGCGTTTTTTAGGCCGAAAGCATACGATTGTATTCATAGTGGCCTTGAGATGTTGATTGAGAATGTCTTATGATTCCCTCATCTAAAAGTTCCTGTGTGTGCACAGGGTAAATTTTCTGTGGGCTTCTGGTAGCTTATGTCATCTCAGATTCACTATCTTTCCTGAATTCAGCGTAATTTCGTGCTCTGTTAGTTGAGTACATGGTAATGGGTCTCTACGTAGCGTAAAGACCTCATTATAGAATGTAACGATTTCGTTAATTTGTTGTCGAATTGAATGTTCTATGTGGTTCAATTGCAGTATTTTCTGGAGTTCTGCAGTTCTGTAAAGGCCTTTGAAGCCTCATTCATCCCCACCTTTCTGGCGAGTCTCGTCTTGAGATTTTATTTTGCGCATTTTTTCGTAGTTTATTTTATCTGGCATTTTAAACGAGATTGACTCGTAGTTATAAGGTGGTACCCATCATCCCTCTTAGAGTAAATGCCGTCTGGGATCTATTTATTTTCCTCGATCCATACGTTTGAACCCGTATCTTTGACTTGAATGAGGCATACATGCTGCGAGTTTTTTCTTACATAGCGCCCGTCTTCGTGGAGGGGTAACATGTTTTTGATCAGTATGAAGAATTTGGGCCGTATGGAGTATCTTTCATATTTTTTGATGAAAGGCCATCCTATTATTTCTGTTTCCGGTAGGGTTAAGCCAACGGAAATAATATAAAAAAGGTGGTTTTTCCTGAGGTATGGAATGTACGCGGCTTCTGTTGTCTTATGTCGGTAAATTCCCATACAATAATTTTTTTTGGCTCTAATTTTTGCATGGTTGTCTGGGATGCTGTTCTTTCTTATTGGGTTAATAGAGGCTCCCGAATCCACTGATAAGCTTTATACTGTTTCGTCTCGTCGTTTTCCTCATATGGATAAGAGTTTTCCACATATGCTTGATACTCTGCCCTTTCCTTGT
The DNA here is from genome assembly GCA_032362435.1 of Melikaiella ostensackeni. Classification (NCBI taxonomy): domain Eukaryota; kingdom Metazoa; phylum Arthropoda; class Insecta; order Hymenoptera; family Cynipidae; genus Melikaiella; species Melikaiella ostensackeni. Next base: position 13,390,308 of record JAUMHM010000031.1, read on the forward strand.
AGACTTCTTGCTCCTCTATTTCGTTCAGAGTCATTTGTTGTGCATCTAAAAAGTTTGCTTCTTCCACCTGAATGTTTATTACTGGATTCGGTGGTCCCTTGGGTGAATATTCCTGGTGAAAATTTTGCTTTACATAACACTGCTTAGCAATATGTTCAAGTTCCCGACATTTGTGATACTTCATCTCCATTCTGTTGGCTATGACTTTGACTGGTTTGGAGCTCCTGGTGTTGTATTTGCTTGAAATCTGGAAATCCTGATCTGGATCTGGATATTCTGTACTTCTCTGATATTTTTTGGTTTCTGGGCTTTAAGATGTGAGCCTATTTTCCGTGTTAGGTTCATTACGTATCTCTAAAGGCAGTCAGTTTCTTCTATGTCATGGGCAATTCTTTTTTTCATTGGTCCCTTAGGTGAGAATTGAACCCCATATTTAAGTTCGTTCGTCACTCCTTTGAAGCGGATATTGAAATTCTGCGAGGTTTCTGTCGCTCCCTGTTTGCAGCTGTCAAGCTTACTTCTCAAGTGGTTCACTGAGCCTACTTGTTTCAGGTTTTCCCGTAGGGATTCATTAGATCCACATAGGTGTAAATTTCGTTAATACGTATTGCTCCCTCGGCTTTCTGTTGATTTCTCTCCGACAGTATAAAGTCTAGCAGTAGATCTGGTTGACTGCACCGCTGCCTAATTCTTTGGCCTTTCCTGATGAATCCCTCAACTCCGGCATCGCCTTGCCCATTTAGGGGCTCAGTTGCCCTGATTGCGTCGCGAGCCGGGATTTTGTCATCGGTCAGGTTGCTTCGTTGTTCTATCCTTTCCACTTTCGCAAGTTCTCTTCCGCGGATGCGTATTGGTTCACGCAAGTTGTCTTATTCGCTTGTTGGACTGCTTCCGTGCTCTCTCTTCCCCGCTATTCTTGGCTCTCTCCTGCGGGTATGCGACAGTTCATGTGGGTTTTCTTCTTCATTTCCCTGCTCTCTACCTTGCGTTCCCTCTCGCTTACTCCTAAGGATGTGCGCTGACTCAAGGTACATTTCCTTCTTCCCTGCCCTGCACCCTCCGTCAAGCCCCCTCTTGATCATTCCATAGCACGTGTGTTGATTCAAGCCTGTTTCCTCACCCGCTTTCCTCTGGCTTTAGTTCAGGTAGGTTTTGCTCATCCACACTCGCATCTTCTCTGTCGGACTTTGAAATTCCTTCGTGGTCCGTCTCTATTTCTCCTTTCATTCCTGCTTTTCGTTCTATTGTAGCTATCTCTTTGAGTCTTCTCGTGTTTTTTTTTCTTTTCAGCTTCAGTGAGCTGATTTCCGAAAGAATTCTTCCAAGCATCTGCTCCGTAGTGAGTGGGGGAAGAGGATTGACTCTGTCAATGGGACTAGTCTCAGACATAGCCGCAGTTGTGAGGGTGAATTTCATCTCGTCGGTAGATGTGGCGTCACTATCCTGAAAATCGTCCACGGTCTGTTTTCTAAGACGCAAGAATGCCTGCGTGGCAAACTTCTGGAATGCCAGCGCGATGTGTATTTTTATCTTTGTTTCTTTTGAGTGTCGGATGTGTGATCGCGTTCACGTATAAAAGCGTATTCGTAGCGCCGTTTCAGACTCTTCACATAGGCAATCGTGCTACAACAAGGACACCTATGATTAATTCAGAGTATTTTTGTTTTTTATTGAGGATGGCAGAGCTTGCGAACACGCAAATTATACCAACCATCCTATTTATTCAGAACGAAATTTGCTTCACCCGTATTGGCCGTGCACCGTACCCAAAAAAGACTAATTCCTCTCGTCTAAATGAAGTGAACAATATTTTTAACTTTCATTCTAACTTTCATTTCAACTTACAGTGGCGTTGAACTTCTTTCCTGCTGCTGGTGCCGATGATCGTAGACCTTGCTCCGGCTGCTGAATGTACACGGCGTAGCTGTTGAAGTATCGGCGGCGTACACTGTTGTTATGTAGATGCTTTCTTCTGTTTCCGAGTTATATCTCACTGACTAGAACGCTCGAGGCCTTACAGAGGTATACTGCTTGCCCGAAATATTGCTCATTTCAGAAAATCAAGAGTTTTACACAGGATAGTTGTTGCTAAATACATCAACTAATTATAACTCAAGGTTCTTTATTTTCGATATTAAAAATCTCCTCAGCAAATTTGGAGTTCTCTTTTTTCAGATTTTCGTAGCAATATTTTCTTCTTTCATCCAGGTTGGTTTCCAAAATAGCTCAGTTTGTTATAAGTTCCGTAAAATTCTGGTCATTCGAGTCTATCCTGGCAGGACAGCCAAAAATTTTACGTGGTAAATAATGAGTAGGTATTGTACATTGAGAACTGAATTGCGCACAACAATTCGGGACGTCTTTATTGCTCGAATGATGGAATAGAATTGATGCACTGATGCCTTTTTCTCTGAATAGACACCTTCTTAATACTTTTTCTGAATTTGTACCTTCTTCCTTCTTCTTTTGAATAAGTATGATTGCGTTACCCCGACGATTTGAATGTTCCAAACTTCATCGTCCTTACAATCATTTGAAAATTTGAAACTGAGAGTTTCCATAAAAATGACATCATCAAATTTTATATTCGCAAAAATGATATCTTGATTCAAATTTCTGATACCGTAATGTGAAATACAAACGACCCTTTACGGTCATTTAAAATTAGTAGTATGTTGTTGCCATTTTTAAATACGGTACTTATGCTTGAATTCAACATCACATGAAACGGAGTATTCTAATAGGTATGCTTTAAGTTTGAGTTCCGACCTCGGTAAATAGAGGGCTTTTAAAATCCTAGGTGTAAAAATTAAGGGTTGCATAAGGCAGACGCTCGCAGCCTTCTACTCTCAACGTACTCTTGAAAATAATTATACCCGGTTTTCAGCAACGCGTCCAAACCAGTGACGGAAGTTGCCACTTTTACGATGATTTATGAAGAAGCGCATTTTGCCTGGATCGTAATACGAATTTCATATTGTATATAACGTCCGGTATGAAGGTGATGAAGTTAGAAGCATGAAATTGACAGAAATTGAGTTGTTTGACTGCTTCCATTTGTCGCTTGTGTTTCAAGTCGATTTATTACCACAAAATACGCCTACCCACATGGTGACAAATTCAATCAGGAAATATGGTTTTGGTTAACCGTTTCTATTTGCTTCAATTTTCTAATGTGGGGGCGTAAAAGAGTGACGACGATAGAATATGCTGACACGCAATCAAGCTTTCACGGCTATAATTAATGAAGAATTGATGGAAAATCTATAGCTGTCTTGTCAAAGCTGTTAACTAGAAAAAATACTTCAATTTGATGAAGGTAAAAAAGAGGTTTTCGGGCGAAAACTAGAATTGAGAACAAAAAATATTTCGTCTTTTACCTAATGTTTGAAAATTATGCTTTGTTGATGAATAGTAACTTATTTTTTTTGATGAGAAGTATGAATTGTTGAATGACTGGACGGTGTTTTGCAAACTCCTGCTTGAGAGATTTATTTCCAAATAGTGTAAGTCCTGAGATATCAAAAGTTCTGCAGCCCAATTCAATCTTCCATTTTATAGCAGAATGATCCAATTTCCTGAATCAAAAAATCTACTAGCCCAACTCCAGGATCCTAGCAGCCGACAGTCACGTTGTTTTTTTTTATAGACAGAAAGAAGGCATTTTCAACTTGAATTAACTTAAACTGCTTCAAGTCCCTAAGATTTTAAGTAAAAGTATTGCATTTTCAACAGAATAGATTAATTTTTATCCAAATAGATAAATTTTCAACCAAAAAGATGAATTCTCCACCAAAATTAATTTTCTATCAAAAAAAGGGAATTTTCAACAAAATACATGAATTTTCAACCAAACAGTTGAATTCAACCAAGAAACACGAATTTTCAACAAAAGAGTTGAATTTTCAGCCAAGAAAGATTTCTCAGTCAGTACAGAAAACTTATTTCATCCAAATGTTGAATTTTCAAGCCAAAAAGACGAATTTACAACAAAATATATAAATTTTCAACCAAGACGATTAATTTTCTACCAACAAATGAATTATCAACAAAATACATAATATTTCAACCAAACAGTTGAATTTTTAACTAAAAAAGATAAATTTTCAACCAAAAATAGAATAGTTAAATTTTTAAACCAAAAGATGGAATTTCAAATTAAATAATGAATCTTTCAAAAAAAATACACACATTTTCAATCAAGAAGTCAAATTTTCAACCAAAAAAATGAATTCTCAACGAAAAATGTAATAGTTGATATTTCAATCAGAAAAGATTTTAATTTTTTATCTTCAAATAATTTAACTTAACCGAGAAAGACGAATTTTCAATAAAATAGTTGAATCTTCAACAAAAACAAATTAATCTTCAATCAAAAAAGATTATTTTTAAACAAAATAAGTAAATTCTTCACAAAATAATTAAATTCTTAACCGCGAAAGATAAATTTCCAATTGAAAATATTAATTTCCTACTGAAAAATACGAGTTTTCAACAGAATATTTCAATTTTCGACTAAAATTATGAATCTTCAACAAAAAAATAAATTTATAACGAAGCAGTTCCACTCTGAACCAATTACTTGATTTTGCAATCAGAAGAGATGAGTTCTCAACGAAAAATGCAACTGTTCATATTTCAACCAAAAAAGACTAATCTTGAATCATAAAAAATTGAATTCAACCAAAAGAGACAAATTTTCAACATAATACATCAATTTTCAACCAAAACCTGAATTTTGCAATAAAAAAGATTAATTTGCAGCAAGAAAGTTGAATCTTCAAATAATGCTAAATAATTTTCAACCAAACATTTGTATTTTTGACCAAAAAGATTAATCATCTACCGAAAAAATGAAAAAAACATAGAATACATTAATTTTCAACCAAAAAAGATTAGTTTTCATTCCAGAATGGAATAGTTAAATTTTTAAACAAAAAGATGAATGAATGAGTTTTAATCAAAAACAATTGAATTCCCCAAAAACTCCAACTTTCAAAAAAGTAGTTGAATCGTCAACAACAACAGATTAATCTTCAACCAAACAGTCGCACTTTTGACAATATTTCCAAGCAAACAGTTGAATTTCCAACCAAATAGTTAAATTGTCAGTTGAAAAAATTAATTTTCAACCAAAATAAACGAATTTTCTATAAAATGGTAAAACTTTTGAACAAAAAGATGAATTTTCAATAAGAAAAAATTAATTTCTGACAAATTTAATTCCACTTTCAACCAAAAGATATGAATTTTGAACAATATACATATATTTTCAACCAAATACTTGAAATTTGAACTAAAAAGTATGAATTTTCAATTTAAAAAAAAACTAATTTTCCACAAAATAGTTGAATTTTCAACGAAAGGAGATAAATTCTCAAAAAAAAAGTGAAAGTTGATACTTCAAGGAGAACGGAATTTAAGTTTCTATCAAAAACAATTGAATTCCATCAAAAAGTCGAATTTTCAATAAAATAGTTGAATCGTCAACCAAAGCAGATTAATTTTCAACCTAAAAATCGCATTTTTAACGATATTTCCGAACAAACAGTTGAATTTTCAACCAAATAGTTGAATTTTCAGTTAAAAAAATTAATTTTCAACCAAAAATAAACGAATTTTCTATAAAATGGTCAAACTTTCAAACAAAAAGATGAATTTTCAATAAGAAAAAATTAATTTCTGACAACTTTGATTCCACTTTCAACCAAAAGAGATACATTTTGAACAATATACATATATTTTTAACCAAATACTCAAATTTTCAACTAAAAAGTATGAATTTTCAATTTAAAAAAAAATTAATTTTCTACAAAATAGTTAAATTTTCAACCAAAGGAGATGAATTCTCAACGAAAAATGTAATAGTTCATACTTCAATCAAAACGGCATTTAAGTTTTAATCAAAAACAATTGAATTCCCCAAAAAGTCGAATTCTCAACAAAATAGTTGAATCGCCAACAAGAACAGATTAATCTTCAACCAAACAGTCGCAATTTAACAATATTTTCAAGCAAACAGTTAAATTTTCAACGAAAACGAATAACTTTTTACCGAGATTGTTGAATTTTCAACAAAATAATTAAATTTTCTAGTAAAAAAGATGAATCTTAACAAAAATATAATAGTAGACATTTCAAGAAGAAAAAAATAACTTTCAAAGAAGAACATTTGGATATTCTTCTTGGGTTCTATAAATTTAGTTCGCGTTTAAGTGGAAAACGATCAAATGAGGTAAGGAGGGGAATCGGGGAAAGACTGTGACGTCTGCAATTGATAATTCATAGACTAAAAAATAATATAAAAAAAAACAATGAAGTTCATTTTTAGTCAATTTTTTCTTCTCATTTGAGTGGACATAAATAATTACGATGTAAATAAAAAATACGAATATTAGCTTGGTTCCAAATTCCCTCACTTTGTACTCATGCATTTCAAAAATATATAATATAAACATTTGTTTAATCAAAAGTTCCCCGAGGTTCCACCTCGTATTTAAAGTTTTGTGGTTTTTTAAGGTTCATTATGACGTTAACAGTCAGATTATTTGGCACCTTTTGCTACCTTTGACATTTGACGAGGATGTTAGCAAATGCAGTTAAGCGCGCACAAGCACGATGCAAGGATCGTGGCTCGCATTAAATGAACCGCACGGTTCCATTGAAATGTCTTCAACCCAAAGGTGCGAACAAAAAGAATGTTTCTCTTGATTTTGTATCTAGTATGTCTTCCGACTATTTTCTGATGAAAAAATGAAATCTTCGCCGTAGCCGCTTTTAAAAAATCCATGTTTAATTGAAAAAAATCAAAATCACCATTTTTTCTCGAAGACGAAGTGAGATATGCAAAAAAGTTAATGATGCAAAATTGTTAATTGCAAAAATTGCAACAAAAGGAAGCCCTTGAAAATTTTTAATCTTATCTGTCAAAATTTGAACATTTTAGATGCCATATTGTATGCGCTATTTTAAGATTGTAACTTTTAACGTCAAAGTCGGAATAAGCGACCTCAAAGTAGCTATGCATGTCGATGATTTCCAGGCGAAGTCGAGATTTTCGTGTGACATAATCAGATGGGATTAAAATTTTATGGAGAAGAAAAATCCATAATGATAGAATAAAAACGATCGGGACGATCATATTGTTCGACTAAACTTTCGTATCGTTGTGATAAGTATCGTGTTTGAAGTTTTAATTTCATCTGACAATATTTTTAAAAAATTTTGAAATACTCGACATGCATAACTACCTCAAGAACCTTCTTACCAAGTTTTAGGCTAATCCATAGAAATTTGGAAGTTTTGGCATTACATTGTATCCGCCATTTTAAATTTGTAGCATTTAACGTCAAAATCGGAATAAGCGACCTGAAAATAGTGATGCATATCGATCATTTCCAGACAAAATCAAGATTTTCTGGTAACATAATCAGATGGGATTAAACTGTGATCGAGATCAAGAATCTATAGTTTCGAGGAACGATCAAAACGATCATATTGTTCGACTAAACTTTCGTATCGTTGTGATAAGTATCGTGTTTGAAGTTTTAATTTCATCTGGCAATATTTTTGAAAATTTTTGAAATGCTCGACATGCATGACTACCTCAGAAAACCCTATTACCAAGTTTTAGGCTAATCTGTGAAAAAATTCAAAATTTTGGCCACCATATTGTATCCATTATTTTAAATTTGTAACTTTTGACGTCAAAATTGAAATCAGCCACTACAAAAACTCTGTTGTCCAAGTTTCATACAATTCCGACGAAATCTTGAATTTTCGCCAGTTTTCGGTATCTCTCGGTCCACTGTACTTCAGATACATCTCTTTACTCTGAAAGTTACTGTGATGGAATATTTTGCAAAATCTGTTGGTGTTCCATGACAGCAGAGGACAAGTAAATTCCAGGAGTTACATATAAAGTTCTGACAGTACTTGTTCCCTGGTGGAATAATGATCATAGGGATCAGCCTCCGTTTTTCTGCACCTCCGTCATATTATGCATGATTTATATATCTCTCGTGTGAAAGTAAGCCAAGATGAGGTCAAAGAGAATTTACCGTGGGTGTAAAGTAATGTTTGCAAGATTTCCTCTGGGTTCAAAGTTTCTGGATTCCTGGGCTTCATATTCCCAGACTGGACTTAGTATCATGTTTGATATGAAAAGCTGATAGCGCTTGTGAATGAAAGCCAAGGTGTTGAGGTTGTAGCCTGGTTTTTGGGTAAACAAGGCAAGCTACCTTGATATTACCTTAACCCATTGAATGCAGAGAAAGGCACGGAACTCGTTGACATTAAATCTGTGTCACGCAAAGATCCGATCTCACATGCCAAAGAATAGAAATTGCCCTCATCTTTTCTTATTCCTTGGATCCTGTTAAACTTGTCGAAGGTGACTTACGTGAAGTGAGAATTTAAATAGTATCAACGGAGATTTGAAATAAAATCTCTCAAGTACGTATTTCATGTACTTGAGGCTTCCAAATTGAAAACAAATATTTTTTTATACTAGCTCTCTATCGTTGGCATTCGAGCAAATACTGTATTTAGCCTAATGCTGAGCTTGGTAGAAAATACAAATATAGTTGTAAATTCAACTATTTGGTTGAAAATTAATTTTTTTGTTGTGAATTCATGTTTTCGGATTAAAAAATCAACTCTTTTGTTAAAAATTCGTCTTTTTGGCTTGAACATTCAAGAATTAGCTTGAAATTACTTTACGTCATATTTTTTGGTTAAAAATGCAATTTTTTGTAGAAAATCAAACTGTTTTGGTCAAGGATTCAACTGTGTTCGTAGACAATTCAAATATTGGGTCGAAAACTAACTTTCACGTTAAAAATTTATTTTGGTTGAAAGTTTAAGTAGTTTGTTGAAAATTCATTTTTTTTCTGTTGAAAATTAATTTTTTTATCGGAAAATTTAAAATATTTATTTTTGGTTGAAAATTAATCCTTTTTAATGGAAAATTCAACTGTTTGGTTAAATATGTATGTATTTTGTTGAAAATTTGACCTTTCTGGTTGAAAATCAACTTTTTTGTTGTACATTTATACTTTTCCCGTTGAAAATTCAACTGTTTTGTTGAAAATTCGACTTTTTGGCTCAAACATTAAACAGTTTAGTTAGAATTACTTTCAGTCATGTCTTTTAGTTAAAAACGCAACTTTTTGGTACAAAATCAAACTGTTCTGGTCGAGTATTCGACTGTTTCAATAGACAATTCAACTATTTGGTTTAAAATTAAGTTTCTCGTTGAAAAACCATCTTTTTGTTTGGGAATTTAAGTAATCTGTTGGAAATTCCTTTTTTTGGTTGAAAATTAATTTTTTTGTTGTGAATTCATGTTTCCGGATTAAAAATTCAACTCTTTTGTTGAAAATTCGTCTTTTTGGCTTGAACATTCAACAATTTAGTTGAAATTACTTTAAGCCATATTTTTTGGTTAAAAATGCAACTTTTTGGTAGAAAGTCAGACTGTTTTGGTCAAAGATTCAACTGTTTTAGCAGACAATTCAACTATTGGGTTGAAAACTAACTTTTACGTTGAAAATTCATTTTGGTTGGAAGTTTAAGTAGTTTGTTGGAAATTCGTTTTTCTCTGTTGAAAATTAATTTTTTTATCGGAAAATTTAAAATATTCATTTTTGGTTGAAAATTAATCCTCTTTAATGGAAAATTCATCTACTTGGTTAAATATGTATGTATTTTGTTGAAAATTCGTCTTTTTGGCTCAAACATTAAACAGTTTAGTTAGAATTACTTGCAGTCATGTCTTTTGGTTAAAACTGCAACTTTTTGGTAGAAAATCAAACTGTTTTGATCGAGTATTCAACTGTTTTAATAGACAATTCAACTATTTGGTTTAAAGTTAAGTTTCACGTTGAAAATTCATCTTCTTGTTTGGGAATTTAAGTAATCTGTTGGAAATTCCTTTTTACAGTTGAGAATTAATTTTTTTTAACAGAAAATTTAAGGTATCCATTTTTTGTTAAAAATTGATCCTTTTTATTGAAAATTCAACTATTCGGTTAAATATGTATGTATTTTGTTGAAAATTCGACCTTTTTGGTTGAAAATTAACTTTTCTGTTGTAAATTCGTATTCTCAGGTTGAAAATTCAACTCTTTCGTTGTTTTTTTGTCTTTTTGCCTTGAAAGTTGAACAATTTGGTCAAAATTTCATTTAAACATCCTTTTTGGTTCAAAAAGCTACTTTTTAGTAGAGAATTAACCTGTTTTGCTTTAGCAAAACATGTAAATTCAACTATTTCATTCTTGGTTGACAATTGATCTTTTTCAGTTCAAAAATCCATTGTTTGGTTGAAAATTCACGTATTTCAATGAAAATTTAAACTTTTTTGGGAGAAAGTTAATATTTCTACTCGAAAATGCAACTGTTTGGTTGAGAATCAAACCGTATCTTTACTACTATGTATTTATTACTATTTGCTTGAAAATCTGTCTTTTTTTGTTGAATTCTTCTGGTTGAAAATTCATCTTTTTGGCTTAAAAATTTATCTCCTTTGGTAGAAATTTCATCTCTTTTAATTGAAAATGCAACTTTTCGGTAGAAAATTAACTTGGTTTGACTGAGGATTCAACTATTTAGTTAAAAATTACTTTCTTGTTGAAAAATCATATTTTCAGGCTGAAAATTCAACTGTTTTTGAGAAAAATTGTCTTTTTGGCTTGCAAGTTCAACAATTTAATTAAAAATTAAGTTTAATGTTGATAAATTAATATTTTCGAGATAAAATTTATATTTTTGGGTTAAAAGATCATATTTTCAGGTTAAAACTTCATCAGTTTGGTTGAAAGAGGGAATCCTTTTTCAAAAATCCATACCGATCTTTTTCTTAGAAAGTTTACCTGTTTGGTTGAAAATGCAACTGTTTGGTCGAAAATCAATCTGTTTTAGTTGAGGATTCAACTATGTTGTTAAAAATTTGTCTTAACTGGTTGAATTCAACTGTTTTTCATTTAAAAGTTAAATCTTTTTTGGTTGAAAATTTAGCTAGTGTGAAAAACGAATTTTTACCTCTCAATATCGAAAAATAAAGTTCTGAAAAGGTGAAACGAAGGAAGTGAGCCTAAAGATTATGAAGAGGGTTTTCGTTGCAATTTTTCCAAGGAACAATTTTTCTCTTTTCAATTTTTTCCATATTCCGCTTCGTTTTCTAGAAAAATTGGAGGTTTCGATTTCTTCAAATTGAAAATGGACTTTTTTTAAAAATAGCTCCGGCAAAGATTTTATTTTTGATCAGAAGATAGTTGTCAAACAAAATAAAGAAGAATAATCCTGGTGCTTGCACCTTTGGGTTGAAGTCATTTCAACGGAACCGTGACCGAGCTCACTCGTTTTCCATTCATATATATGTCAGAATTTAGTACTGAAAACGCATTGTGTAAAAGTTATTTCATTCATTGATGATGAGTCAGTTAATTTTATTTCATATTTTGAATATATTCATTAAATATAAATAATAAATATCGTATCGTATAATATGTCATTTAGAAGAACTTCAGTTCACCGACTAAGAAGAATTTGACGAGCACGCAGTTTATTAATGAGAATCCAGGGAACTCATTCCAAAAAGCACCCCGAATTGTGAGACGCTAGGACTTACATTAACTGGGCACCCCGAAATGATATACTAAGTTTGATACAAATCCGACGAAATCTTGAATTTTGGCCAGTTCTTAGTTTCAAAAATGAACCTAGGTCAAGGGTGCAAGAGAAGAAGAATTAATATTAAGTAGGAGCAGACGCGAGTTAGAATACAGAATTTTCAGAAACCAGAAGTACAGTTGGTATTAGAAATCACAAATTAAAGACCAAAGTTTTAAATTTCAACCTTTCTTTGAACCTTCTTTTGAAGAAGATTTATCTCATTCATGATTGCCTTTTCTTTGTCGGTCTGATTATGAATGAGAGAGCAAAACCACATGTCGAAAAGTATGAATGTGTATCACCTAGATTACTATGAGTTAGAATGAAAGTGGGAAGTAGAATTCTATTTATTATAGCGTGCTACGTTCTAGTTGATGGTGACGAAAGGGATGTAAAATATACCTTCTGGGACTCGCTAAATGATATACTAGGGACTTGCGATCCTGGCGAAAGAATAATTCCACTTGGAGATATGAATGGCTGGATTGGTGTGCAACGCGAAGGTACCAACAGGGTACTGAGCCATTTCGGAGACCCAAAAACAAACGGTAACGGGGATGAATTGATTAGCTTATGCTTAGAAAAAAGGTTGTTCAATACGAACATTTGGTTTAGACATAAAAAGATCCACATGTATACTTGATGCAGACAAGGGTTATGAGAGGCTCTGAGTTCGGAACGGATCACTACCTCTTAGTTTCAAGAATAAGTCTAAGTCAAGGGTGGAGGAGAAGAAGAACTAATTATAAGCCGAAGCATACGCGAGCAAGAATAGAGAATTTGCAGAAACCAGAACTACAATTGGTATATCGTGGAAAGCTGAATAAATACTTGGAACATCATGAAGAAGACTGGAAGACTGAATGCATCTGAAGTTGCAGTACTGCGGCTGTAGGAAGTAAAGCTGGAGATGTTCAGTGGAATGATGAAATTCGCGTGGCTGTTAACGGGAAAAGGCAAGCAAAATGCAAAGTGATTTTGAAAGAAATAAGAAATTATTTTGGAAATGGGTTAAAAAGATTATGAAAAGAAGTACTAGCACTGAGTCAGTCGGAATTAAGAATGCTCATGGTTAAATGGTACGGGATTCAGACAAAGTGAAAGACTGTATGAGCGATTTTTTCAAAAAATGGCATAGAGGTCAAGCTATGAAGCATAACAACCCGGAAACTGAAGAGAATACATTAGACAACTCGTTGTAGATAGCGGAAGAAGAATTGATGTCGACGACATTATATCCGTGATTGAGAAACTAAAGAATGGTAAGGATGCTGGTATGAATGGTATCACCGCTGAAATGCTTAAAAGTGGTGGCGGATATTTGTTTGTGTGGCTTAGCGAGGTGAAGTTCCAAATGATTGGAGAACGGCGATTATCATCCCAGTCTATAAGGGAAAGGGTGATGAAGGTGACTGTACTAATTATAGAGCGATTAGCCTACTAAGTACCGTGGGCAAAATATTTACCAAAATACTGGTTGAGAAGGTCATGGGAATAACTAAAGAAAGGATCTAGGAAGTCTAATGTGGATTTATGCCAGGAAAATCATGTGTGGATCAGACACTTAGCTTGAGGAAGATCATAGAAAAAAGTTTGAGAGTGAACAAAAGGAATAAAAAAGTTTTCTATACATTTGTTGATCTGAAAAAAGCTTTCGATAAGGTGGATAAAACTAAACTTTGGGAAGTACTAAAAGAGTATGGAGTGAATAGTTAGCTTCTAAAAGCAATAAAAGTAATATATAATGGTACGAAAGCGAGCGTAAGAGTAAATGGACAACTGAGCGATTGGTTTGATAGTAAGCAGGGCGTTAGGCAAGGCTGCGTTATGTCCTCCTCGATGTCCAATATACGCATGGAATGAAGAATGGAATAAGACACATGGAACAAGAAGGGCTCTCTCAGACGAAGATGGTGATCTCGGGACAGTGAAAGTGCGTGGACCGTTGTTTGCAAATGATGAGATTGTTACGGCAGAAGCAGTCGATGATTTGCAGAGAGTGATGAGCAGACTGGCTGATTGGATACCAGTATGAAAAGTATGGGACTCAAGATTAACGTGAATAAAAACAAAATTATTGTGTTTGAAAGAAGGGGTGAAAAACAGTAAGCAACATTGCCTTAAACAAAGAGAGGATAGAACAAATCGATGACTCGTGTATCTTGGAAGTTCATTTGCCACTGACGGAAAGATAGATGCAGAGATATTCAGATGTATAAACGAGGGTAGAAAGGTTATCGGCAGTGTACGAGCCATTACTAGAAGTAAAAATGTAACGAATAAAGCTGAAATTGCAATGTATAATTCTGTGCTTGCACCCACTGTGCTGTATGGTAGCAAGACCTGGATGTATCAAGAAAAGGATAGGAGTAAAGTGAACGCGGTTGGCATGCAATTCCTGCGGAATATGTTCGGTAAAACGCTAATGGACAATGTCAGTAATAAGTGGGTTCTCAAAGAATGTGGTATAGAAGCAACATTGATTGACAAGAGTGAAAAAAATATGCCGAGATGGTTTGTTTCTGTTGAGAAAATGAATGAAGGACGTTCAACGAAGCAAATGTATTTAGGTAAGGTGAATGGTAGCGTACCTAGAGGTAGACCGAGGAAAGAATGATAGGAATGTGTGAATGAGACTTTAAAGTAAAGACATAAAGAGTCATAGAAACACAAGAGCTTGCATGAAAATATGAATTGATGTAAAGGAAGCAAAACATGCATGCAAGGATAGGGATGTATGGAGGACAATTGTTTATAAGAAGATTGACACCTAAAATGAAAGATTTTGGATACTAATGGACCCTTGTTGAGAGCTTTGTTTAGTGGATGTACTTGGGATAAAGAGCATGGATCTTTCTATGCGTATAGCAGTCAGTTTGAGTGTTTATGTGTGAATCGTGATGTACCATGGCTCTGTGAATCTGTTCACCTGGGGTGATTGCTGGAGAGATTTATCAGCGACCCGTGTCGGAGGGGTGTTGTGGAAAGAATGTGTCGTTTGAATGAGTAACAAGCGACTTCTAGATTGATCTAAAACCTATCCGTTCTCCTACACATCCTTTATTTGCCCTTGCCATATAAATTCCTTAATCCCCGGCAGTATAACGAAGCTAGAACCAACCGAGTTACGCTTATCCCGAAAGGGATTTGGCTTAATAGCACAATAATAATAATAAAGCATTCCATTTCTAAAGTAATTTCTTAAAACTGTTACAAAAAATGTTACTTTTATCTTTCACGAATAACGAAGTACGGAGAAAATGTTTACATACGTTCCCTATTTTTAAAAACGTTCGATACTCTCTTCTATGTGGAGCGTTTTAACATGCAACAACTGTCTGGCATTTAATAAAGTCAGGCATCAAAAGACTCTGACCCAGAATCTCGTAGTGGAATTCTCATTGAGTCTAACCGATTGCGTGACACCTTGCATGGGCATATTTCATATCACGTGCTCACCTATCTCTTCGTAAATGCTTAATGTCTGCTTGGAAGGAATGAATGAATAAAGTGCTCCACCATGTGTTCAAAATTAATGCTTTTACTAATCAGTTAATTAATCTTCGTTGACGCATTCAATAAATTTTAATTTTCTCTAAAAGATTGAAGAATGAGAAAAAAATTTAAAAGTGAATACATTAATTCACAATTATAACTAACAAGAATCTTTGATCTTGATCAAAAACAAATAACTACAAGAATTAACATCAGGTTGCCCAATAAAAATTCAGAAACAATTACCGACTTTTTTCCGGTTTGCAAAAATTTTTTAGGGTTAGACATTCTCCAAATAAAAAACCTTTAAAATTATACAATTTTAAAGTAGAAGCCATCTGAAATGAACCATATGCCATGAAGCCATCAGAGTTTCGAGACTTTCACAGTTTCTCAAAATTTTTCTTTAAATTTTAGACTTCATTTCCATTCTGAAATGTTGGGTTTCTTAGTAGCAAGTCTATAAATAAGCACTTTCGTTTCAAGGTTTAAATTCAAAATTCTTCAATTTAAAACGAAAATAATTTGAACTCGTCTAATTTATAAATTTTTAATCTGATGTTGTCATACATTTTTCAACTATTTCAGTTTCAAATTAACTATGAATGTTTTCAATTTGCAAATGTAACAATTTTGAACATTTTTAATCGGAATTTATTTGGTTTTGATTGTTTTGAATTATTAATCGTTCAAGTTGAAAAAGCATTTCAACTGTTTCAATCTCAAATTATTTAACGTTTTCAATTCTTAGTTTTTCTATTTCAAAAGCTTTAAATATCAAATTAGTCGATATTTAACAGTTCAAACCTAAAATTTCTAAACTATATTTATGCTTTTCTTTTTCAACTTGAAGAATCTTGAAAAGTTCTATTGTAAAATTTTGTAATGTTCAAAATTTCCAATATTGCAAGCTTTAAACTCAATTTCCTCAATTATTAAAGTTTCAAATTTAAAAGTGTTCAATATTTAATATTTCATTTTAAAATTGTTTTCAAAATGTTTTCAATTACGAAATTTTAAATCATTTGCAATTGCAAACAACTGTTAAAAAAATAACTAAATGAATAGAAAAACAAATAAGTAAAAAAGGGGAACTCATTGGATGACTTGAAATAATAAGCATTCTAAATTGTACGTTTTCAAATTTGTAAAATTCCGAATTAAAAAATTAAAAATTAAGATACCTATGATACTTAAAAATTGAAATAGAATAATATTATTTCATTATTGTACTATTAAGCCAAATCCCTTTCGGGGTAAGCGTAACTCGTTCGGCTCTAGCCTCGTTGTACTACCGGGGATATTAAATTTGAAAATATTCCACATTGAACATTGAATTTCAAGCTCAAAGCTTTTACAATTGCAACTTAAAATTGAATTTCAAGCTCAAAGCTTTTACAATTGCAACTTAAAACTATACAGTTTAAAACTGGAATTGGAGCAAGTTTAGAAAATTTCAAAATTAACCCGTTCAATCTCGTATTGTGGTATATCAAGTGGCATTAAAAGTAACTGGATAGGTATGTTCGACTGAAAACAAGAATTAAAAAATTCCGATTCAAAATATAAATTCACTGTTATTTCCCGGTTCTTCCAGGTCTCAAAAAAATGTCCGGTCATTTCCCGGTTTACCCTGAAAATGCAAATTATAATCAGTTGGGTTTCTTCTGTAAAAAAACCTAATTTCTTTCATTGACACATTTCGAAGAAATTCATAAAAATAGCAATTCATTTTGAGTGATTTAGTCTCTCGCGGGAAATTAAGACCCTCGTCGTTGACAGATTGTGCGACATCCTTGCTTCTAATATAATGAAAAACCTGCTCGCACTTTAAACGGCGTTACTGCACATACCTCTGCATGAATCAGCTGCTAGGTAACAACATCAGCCCATCTTT
>JAUMHM010000031.1:13418867-13428897 GCA_032362435.1 Melikaiella ostensackeni
ACAAAAGTGTGAAATCCACACATACGCCCCCCCCCCACACACACACACACATCCGGACAATTGCTTAGTTCTATATTATTTGACTGCGAAAATTGTTGTTATAAAAATCCATTTTTCAAATAATAAAATTGACCACAACACTCTCACTCTTGAATAAAATGTATCAATATTATAGGTTAATCGATTCGTCTCGAACCAATGAATATTTATGTTCTTGCATCAACTTTAAATTATGTGTCTGATAAAAATTTTACTATAAAAATCGATTCTTCAAATAATATAAATTACCATAACTACATTACTCTTGAATAAAATATATGAATATTATAGGTCAATTGATTTGTCTCGAACCAAGGAATTTTTTATGTTCTTGCATCAACTTTGAATTATGTGTCTGAAAAAATTTTAGTATAAAAAACTCATTTTCCAAATACTATAAATGGCCATAACTCCCTTACTCTTCAATAAAATGTATTAATAGTACAGGTCAATCGATTCGCCTCGAACCATGTATTTTTCAATTTCTTGCATCAACTTTGAATTATATATCTGAAAAAAATTTTACTTTAAGAAACCTACTTTCCAAATACTATAAATAACTATAACTTCCTCACTCTTTCATAAAATTTATTAATATTACAGGTCAATCGATTCGTCTCGAACCATCGAATTTTTCATGTTCTTGCATCAACTGTGAATTATGTGTATGAAACAAATCTTACCATAAAATCCTATTTTCCAAATACTATAAATGACCATAACTTCCTTACTCTTTAACAAAATGTATTAATGTTATAGGTCAATCGATTCGTTTCGAACCAAGAAATCTTTTTTATTCTCATTTTTTCTTAAATTTTTTCTTAAATTCAAATCGTGCCAATTCCTAGTGCTTTTAATAACACATACAATCATACCGACACGGGATGACTTTCGGAACAGACGTTAAATTGTGACTTTGAAAGTGACAGATGGTCGATATGGAGATATTTTTCTATAATAATCATATAAACTAAGTAATATATAATTTGCTAATGAAAGTTTTCCAGATGGGAATTTCTGAAATCGAGACAATGTTTCCGCAATTCCGCATATTAACATTGGTACGGTAACATTTACTTCATTTCTGTATTACTCATTCATTTCTTAACCTAACCTCAAACTAAGTTTCATTATTTATCAGTTCTTATTTTACTTTAATATTTCTCTCTTTCATATAGTGATTTTGATGTTGACTTTTGTTAACATTATTATACAAGTCAAAGCTGCCAACATCATTAAGTATCTAAATAAGTACATAATATAATTGTCACATTTTGGAAATTCTACGTCACTTTTGATTAGTCATCTCCACTACTGTTCTCAGGTTAACATTTTATTTTTTATTTATAACTAATTATCGTCACTATGGATTATATTACTTATCAAGTTACACTAAATTATTGCGCTTAGAACACACATTTTTTTGATGGTTTGTACTCCATTTCAATATTTTTTGAACACATTTCTTTATTTTTTTTTTGTATAGATGGTATCTTAAGCCAAAAATTTCTTATAATAAAATTCATAACAGGCTTGATAAGGGACCAGGTGGAGTTTGAACCGTTGCGTGATGAGCAATTTGTTTATTGAATTTATATAAAAAAGTAATAATTAATGTTTAACTCATTTTAATTTTAATTAAACATTATTTTACTTCCGTTTCCTTCAAAAAATATAGTTCTAAAGTACTTTATTATGGTAATTTGTTTAGAACATAAAAAAAAATTGTGCATGTTACTAATAGTGCTGGACGTCATTTTTAATGGGTTTTCACCTCAAATCTGAACATTTGTGGTCAGATCAGAAAAAATTGTAACAAAATGGCAGCCATGAAGTGATTAAACATAATTTTCTCATTTCGTGTGTTAAATAAAAAATTATAGAAATTTGTTTGTAAAATTTGTTGAAAAGGGATTCTCGAGGACTTCAAAAGTTACAAATTCTAAATGGCGATTTCAGTATGGTAGACATTATTTCAAAATGATTACGGATTTACCTATAACTTGGTACAGAGGGTGGTTTTTGGGGGCGCTGATTTCGTTTATGGCGTCAAAAGTTAAAAATTCAGAATAGCGTATCCAATATGGCGGCCAAAATTTCAAAACTTTCACAGATTTTCCTAAAGCTTGGTAAAAAAGGGGGGGACCTCTAATTTCTATTTTCATTTCAAAAGTTACAAATTCAAAATGGCGTATCCAATGACAGCTAAAATTTCGAAATTTTCACATAGTTTTCTGAAACTGTATATAAGTCGTTTTTTTAAATCGCTGATTTAGCATGTGGCGTAAAAAGTTATTATTTAAAATTTTCAGATCTAATATGGGTACTTGATTTACAAAATTTCTACATACTCGAAAGAATTTCAGTAAGGAGTGTTTGAGAAACTTAGATTTTACATGCGTACTTTTTAATTTGAACTCCTGCTGTTTGCATTTTTAAAATCATAACTTTTAATGTCAAATGCTAAATCATGAATTTAAAAAAAACCTTCGTGCCAAATCTCAAAGAAATATGTAAAATTTTGAGAATGTTTCCTCCATATTAGATCCGCCATTTTTAATTTGTAACTTTTGACGTAAACCTCGAAATCAGCGGCCTCAAAAACCTCTTTTTACCATATTTTAGGTAAATAAGAAAAAATTTTTAAGTTTTGGCCGCCATATTGGATACGCTATTTTGAATTTGTAATTTCTAGCCTTAAATTCGAATTCAGCAATCTCAAAAACCCCTCCATATTAAGTTTTATACGAATGCGACACAATATTGAATTTTATGCAGTTTTCGGGGTTTGTCAGCCCAGTACGATTTGAGCTCAATATCAGCTGTATGTTTTAAGTTTAATTTGAATCGCAGTGGCGGATCGTGGCAGCTGAAAATTGCATAATTCTGTTTTGCATACTTTTTCGATCATTTCGAGGTGAATCTCATGATATCACTTTGTATCACATTTTCCGGATAACTAGATTTAGTTACCTAGTCAAAGTCACGAAGGCTATTCAATTGCAACAGGTGCAACGATCAGTTAATGTGAATGAAGTCGCTAGGCTTTTAATATTATTTGTAATTGAAGAAGAAGAAAGTCGATTCAATATTATAGAAAAATGAGTACTTATTGCAATATATAATTATGTGCTTGCACCCACTGTACTGTGTGGTAACGAGACCTGGACGTATCAAGAAAAGCATAGGAGTAAGTGATCACGGTTGGCATGCAATTCCTGCGGAATGTGCGCTGTAAAGCACTAATGGACGAAGTCAGTATTGAGTGGGTTCTCAAGGAACGTAGTGTAGGAAAAACATTGATTGACAAGAGTGAAAGAAATTTGCTGAGATGATTTGACCATGTTGAAAAAATAAATGAAGGACGCTTTACAAAGCATAGAAAGCATAAAAAGAATTCTAGAAAAACTTGAAAATTGTAATTCTGGCTAGGTTTCGGAACTTCGAAGCCCACCGTGCGTCGGTTAGGGCCTCACCTAACTGAAAAAGATTGAATAGAGTAAAACCCAATTTCAAGTTCTGAAAATAATTACCTGAAAGCAATCTCTCATTTCCGAGAGCACATCATATTTTATGTACTCTTCTCTTGTATTTATTTAGACGCTAGCATACTCTGACTGGTGTTTGAAGCTTGACTTGAATATGTCTCTTTGGCGTCACTCCGGAAACTCAAAAACTGTCGAAAAGTGTCCGGAGAAAATTGTGAATAGTGGAGCTGGGAAATCTAGGTCGCCTTGCTGTGAAAATCACCTGGGATGATACTATACATATATTATAGCAATACATAAAGCAGACATGTGCTTGAGTATTAAACTTCCATCTAGTCGACAAGCGTCAACTAATTAGTGTGCACCGAAAAGACGTCACTCAGATATACTCCAGCCTTTCAAGCATGAAAAAGGAATGCTTCCACATCAAAAGATCTCTTGAGATTACTTCCTTCCGTCATTTCTTGAATATTGAATGACAGCTTTTCATGTTATGAGGTCACGAGAACGAAAGTGGATTGCAAATTCATATACTCTCATATACTCGGAAGATGACAGCAATGAAGGATGTGGCAATTAAAATGTTAATTATTACATGAATTTTGAATATTCTACGGAGTCGGATATAATAATACAGATTTATTTGATAATTCTCCACAAAGAGGTCACTGCCCTTTTCTTTACAGATTTTCCAATTTTGTAAATTTATTCTTGTTCATTTTTTATTTATTCGTTAGCATCATAACCAAGATCAATTATTTCATACAAAAATAATAAAGTAACTTGAGTCAGTAAGAGACTTTTCTCTTATCCCCTAATAAAATCTACGAAGTTGTCCGCAAGCTCGTCCACAATTGAAATTGAAATTTTATACATTATTTTCTGCGACGGTTCGAGCATTTGTTAGCAGGTAAGTGAAAATATTTATCATTCGAAATAAAATAAAACAGATGGAATACGAGTACGTTGCGGCGAAGGCAGGAACCCACAAACGAGCTAGCACTTCAACGGCCAATCGCGAACTACCCCCTTTCCAGTAGCTTCCGCTGACACGAAGCAGAAGCTGATTGGCGCGCTTACGTCACTGCGACAGCCAACCGCCTCCTATCTCTCCTCCGGCGTCTCTGATTGACGCGCTTCTCCCAACCGAAAGAGTAGGAGTAGGAGGTTAGCTTTCAACGCAAAAAAATAAAAATGAATTCGTTTTTCTCAATTTTATACTCGGTCGTGCTTTTCATCTCTCAATTTCAACTTCCTTTCATATTAAACAATTGTGTGATTGGTGCTGTGTGAAGCGTCAGTGAAAATTGTGTTCTTTGGATCACTGATTAACAGTTTTGAATTCATTTGACCTTCTACAGCGAAAAGATAAAATACGAGAGGAGTGAGGGGGTGGTGGAGAGAAGGAAACCGCGCGTTGAAGACACACATAAGTTGGTGCATGCATTCTTAATTTTTATAATCTGGCACTGAAGAGGGTCCCTATCCGAGGCCGAAACGTTTGCCAAATTCATAGTTATATAGTTTACTGCATGTTATGTTACATAATCATAAGACCCTATTGCCAATACAAGAAGTTTCTAAAAGCAATTTTAATATTTGGGTCAATTAAAAAACGTCATCTTTCAAAAAACCAGTAAAGATGTCACTGAACAAATTTTTCTAAGGTCCTTTATGGACAGTCAAAGTCAGTTAACGACCAGCTTTTGATCGTTACATCTCGTACTTCTAAAGTTTCTTCCCGATTAAAATCGAAAAGAATTTTCACTATGTTTAAACATAAAAATGAAATTAACAAAATTTTAAATTTCAATAAATAAGTTCAACGTTTGTTCAATTAGTGTTGTGGTGAATGTTTACAAGGCAATGGATTACAATTTTTGGACTTTCTACGCAGGAAGTTGAAAAAATTATTTTATCTATTCTGTTTTTGCTGTTTTTGGTATTATGATTTTCAGTGAAATTGATCAAAATTGAGGGTAATGTGATTTTATGATGGATGTTATTGGAAGACCGGCGGAAAGTATTAAAGAATTTATTCAATTAGTAAAAACTGAGATTGGATCCATTACAGAGGGATTTATTGATAAAATGCAAGATTCATGGGTTTTTCCAAAGAAAATATGTTTTAACTTTAACAAAAAAAGAAAACAAAGAAACCTTTAAGAAGAATACCTAATAAATTTAAGAAACCTATCTTCAATTTGGTTAAAAAGGTTGCCATGCACAGATACACAGAACTTTCTGGTGTTTTCCATTTTACAACAAAATTTTCATAATAAAGTGAATTTCATTTCTATCTCATGATTTTTTTATTTTAACAAGATAATTGAAAGATTGACCGAACGACATTTGATAAAAAAATATTTTTATTTTCAGGTAATATTTGAATTTAATTAATATACGTTTCATTATATATAACTGTCGTTTACCTATAAATTACCCCTGATGAGGAAGTCTAAATTGGCTTCAAAACATGTTGGTCCCCAGTAGTATAAAAAAGACGGAAAAAAGAAAGAGTGTGAAGTTGATTTTGCTTGAATATTTCTTTTTCTCCGTCTTTTTTCTTTTTATTGTACATTTGTCTCAAATGAGCCGGAAAAGCGGGTAGTCTCAAAGTCCTTTTTTGATTTGTGAACTTTTTGGGTGTTCTTTTTTGGTACATTTAAAATTTTTCATAAGAAAGTAGGTTTCATTTCGATCTTTAAGAAATTTTAAAAGAGACATTAAGCAAAGAATTGTTCCAATCTGCAGGGTTGCCTATGAATACTATTAAGATTTCTCTTAATTAAGGTATTAATGATTAACTTAATTTACGAGAAGATATCTATTTTCATTTAAATATAGTATACAAGTTTGAGTAAGTTAGCAATTTTTAGAAATGTGTTGTTTTGGATTATTACCATTTTATTTTTGAAAAATGGTTTAATCTGAATAGATTGGTTCTTAATCAACCTACAGAATATCTAGATATTACCGGGTAATATCTTAGCGATTCAACTATGGGACAAAATCCTAGATATTGAAGCAGAGCATCCGTAGATATTAAAAAGAAGATTTTCCCTAACAATATCCAAAATGTTAAACGAAAGAATCCAAGATATTGAACTAAAGTCAGGGTGGCCACTTTTATAGCCGGAATAAATTCCCGGTCATTTCACGGTTCATAAAAATTTTTCCCGGTCATTGAAATTCTTAAGTCCAAACTGTTAAAGCTGAAGATTTTTTCACTTGAAGTAATCAAAACTAAACTACAAAGTAAAGCAGCCAACATTAAACGAATTTTCAACTTTCCAAATTAAAGCTTAAAAAATCTGGCATTCAAAAACTTTCAATTAGATCGTTTAATAATGAACAGGTTTTGAAATGGAAACCTTCCAATTTCAATAGGTTTAATAATTAATTCTAAGGGCTTCAAATTAAACATTATCTTAAAATGAAACATTCAAAATAGTAAAGTAACAATTTCACCAACTTTAGTTATATAAAAATTAGGTGGTCAAGGCTGGCAGAAGCCTCCAATTTTTATTATTGAATAACCAGTCAAAGCAAACTATCTTAAAACATATAAATGAAATGTCGCCAGTTTTATCGCTGGGAAAAATTCCCTCTTTTTAAAATTTTTTCTCGGTCATACAAATAAAAATAGTTCTTACAAGGAGATGTTCAGAGTTGGATTTTTTTTTTAATCACACAAATTCCCTACTGAGATTTCATTCGACGACTATTATTTTGCCAAAACATTATTTGAAGATGGCTACCCGTTATCGAAAAAATCGGATTTTTTTCAAACATTTTTTATAGATTGAAATGTTTATTTATTAAATTCTCATGTAAAATGATTTAAATATAACATTTCTAAAACGTAGTTTTAATACAAAATTCATATCTTCAAAATTCAATTTTAAATTTTCTTTCATTTTCAACTATTAAAAATTCAACTGTTTAAAATTCAATTTTCAAATTTCTCTAATTGTTAGCAGTTGAATTTTCAACAGTTGAAATTCCAGGAAAAAGCGAATTTTACATAAAAAATGTTATACTTACATAATTTTACATGAGAAATACATTCGATTTTTTGGTTTGAAACTTCAACAATTTGGTTGAAATTGTCTTTCTTTCTTGACTAAAAAATCTTTCTTAGTTGAAAATCCAACTCTTTTATTAAATTTCATCTCTTTTGTTGGAAACTTTATTTCATTTGCTAGAAATTCCTTTTAACCATCTTTTTGGCTAAAAATTCAACTGTTTGGCTGAAAATTAATCTGTTTTGGTTGACGATTCAACTATTTTGTTGAGAATTCGCCTTTTTTGGTTGAATTCAACTATTTTTTATTCAAAATAAAAATATTTTTTGGTCGAAAATTCAACTACTTAGTTGAAAGTTTTACTACTTTGTTAAAAATTCATTTTTCTCGTAAAAATTTATATTTTAGTCGAAAATTGAACTATTTGGTTGCAAATTTATGTATGTTGTTGAAAATTGATCTTTTCTGGTAGAAAATTGATCTTTTTGGTTGGTAATAAAAAGTTTGAAAAATTAGGAAAATACCCTTTTCTAACCCAGAAAATAGTTAAAACCAAAATTTTCTCCCTTGAACCTCAATAAAAATGTTATAAATATAAAATGTTCCTTTTCTACTTCAGAAAATAGTTAAAGGCCAAAATTTGCTCCCTTCCATCTCAATGAAAATGTTAAAAAAAATTCCCTGTTTCAATTCAGCTAAAAGTTAAGAACCAAAATGCCCTCCCTTCCAAATCAATAAAAATGTTAAAAATAAAAAAATGCTCCTTTTGATCTTAAAAAATGTGTCAAATGTACAAAATTTACATGATAGTAACCCGTTTGAAATGTCTTTAAGAAATTTCCTCTCCCAATTCAGAAAAAAAACACAAAAGTTTTAAAAATAAAGAATCCGCTCTTACAATTTGGAAAAAAAATTGACAAAAAAATTCCCCCATTCGATCTTAAGAACAATTTTAAAAGTACAGAATTTGCCCGCCTTTAACTCATTTAAAATGTTTTTAAAAAATTCCCTCTTACAATTCAGAATAAAATTAAAAGCAAAAATTTCTTCCTTCCAGCTGAATAAAAATAGAAGAATTTTCAATAATAAACCTTGAAAATGTAATTATTCCAAAAAATGTTCCAAAATACCTCATTTTAAATTGAAAGCATTCAAAATTAAAGAATTCTAAATTTCTTTTTATACTAAAAATTTTCTAAATTAGAATTTCTATTGTCAAATTAAAACTTTTTTTCATAACAGAATTGTTTTACGTGTATCTATTTAAATTTAAATTATTTAAAATTAAGAATTGTCCATGCATGATTAATACTTTCTAAAATTCAGCTATTTCTGTTAGGATTGAACAATCTGCAAAATGCAATACTTGAAATTATGAAGTTCAAAATTGAAAATCTAGCAATCGAAAATTTAAACGATTCCCAATTATTAAAAAAATATTCAAATATTGAGGATTCCAATTTTAAATACCTAGTATAATTGCAAACAATTTCAAATCATTCAATTTTGAAAGCTTTAATTTCAAATCGATTCATTATGAACACTATTTGAAATGGATTATTCTTAAAAAAAAAACAACAACAACAAAAAGACCAATTTTGAAAGATCAATTGTTTCAAGCCTGCCATTATAAAGTGTTCAATCTGAGACGCTTTCAATTTATGGGTATTGTCTAATTTTTAATTTATGACTTTGAAATTATTTGAAAATTGAAAATAATTTATGAAGCTTCAATCCAAAATGTACATCTGTTTAACAATTATGAATTTCGATTTGAAGCAGTACGACTGTGAACGACTGCAATTTTTAACGCTTCAATTTGAAAATTGTTTCCTTTTGAACAGATTTAGAATTTTATATTCTTAAAGTTTGCAAAAAAAAATTCAAATCGATCTTTTTAAAATTAGTTTAATTTGTCATAAAATACTGACTTCTAGATGTATATTTGTATATGTAATGTACATTATTCCAGATATCCTAGTTTAGTATCTTACAAATTAAATTTTAAAATCTCGTTATATTTCAGTTCAATGTCTTGGATTCTGCCCTTTGATATCTTGGATATTGTCAATTAAAATCTTCCTTTTAATATATATGGATGCTCTGTTTCAATATCTACATTTCTGTCTCATAGTTAAATCACTAAGATATTACCCGGTAATATCTAGATATTCTGTTTTAAAATACCTATTTTTCTCCCTGCAGAATTCATGACAAATTCTTTACTCCCAGGAAAAAATCAAAATATCTCAAAATCTGCTGGATTATCCCTTTCCCAGATAATAGAAATACAAATTTTTTATGAGGAACTCCAGTTAAGATCACCATCACCTCTAGATACGATACAAAAGTGATTTAAAGTTAATATACTGCTAAGGGGCCATCCATAAATTACGTGAGAAAACAAAAGAATAAATGGCATATTGACATCTTTCTCAGATTTGCATTGATCATATTATTATCTCTCACATATTT
>JAUMHM010000031.1:13486973-13498240 GCA_032362435.1 Melikaiella ostensackeni
GGGGCAGCTGCAGTGTGGCGCACATGTTAAAATTACATACACTTACTATAGAAAACGCGTGACGAAGGGGGGGGGGGGGGGTAAATTGTCCGAAAAAAGCATGACGTAATACGCAATTATTTTGTTAATAACTTTATAAAAAAAAAAATTTTTCCCTATAAGTGTATTTGGAAATTAGTTTCTATTCTTTAAGAACTACATATTCAGTGAAATAATAAAATGATAATTATTATTTATTACGAAGATACTACAAAAATGACGTTTAGTCCCATGAATTTGGTGCCATTGTTTTCCCCTCAGCATTCAACAACGTTAAGGTAGTACACGCGCGATTCGCCTTCTCGATAGAATTTCGTAAGATTTGAACTAAATAAGAAGAACAGTGATATGCAACTGTTCATAAAATTTGATGAAGATAGACCGTTTTCAACGAAAGATAATAGGCATCACAGTTGGCAAGATTTATACGTATCGCCTATATCAGACTGATGATAGCACGATTCTTTCAATTTTAACGATAGAACGCTTCGGCAAATTTGATTTAAAAAAACTAGCAGACAACAGAGGGTTATTTAATCAGATATTATAAAAAATAATCAGAATTATTGGCTGTTTCGTTTTGTAAATATAACCATGGAAAGTATGTATTTCATTTTAGCAAAATTCGACGCGTGCATGAGCAGTGTTTCATGGTATGACTGTGTCCCCAAACATAACACGAACTTTTCCGATTTGCTAACATACATGTGCTATAAGCGAGAATTTTTGGCGCCAAGGGCAGCGCGTGTAGAACCTTAAGTTAGCTAGGGATGAATTGAAAATGCCTAATACAAAGCCTTAAAAGTTCAAACTATAAAAACAGGTTTGAAACTTCTCTTCTATTCCTTAAAAATTCAAAAAGTTTCATTCAGAGTGCCATTGTTCAAATGGTACAAACTTTAACCTCAGCAAAGCTAAAACCTTCTTGTAATCTTGTAAACTTCAAAGCTAAAAACATTAAAAACTATCGTACTTTTAAGACAATAAAATATATCATTATGAAACTTCCAAATCTTTCCGAAGTTAAGAGCAGTTAAGTACCAAAACTTCAAATATGAGAAAATATATTATACATAATAGTTCATTGTGCATCAACGGCGGATTCTGAAAGCTTCAGACATAAAACTTAAATTTACGGACTCAAAAAATTTAATCCTTAAATGGCAGAGCTATCAAATAAAAATTACAACTATTGAAATTGAAATGTTTTGAAAATTTCAACATCCAAAGCTCAAAGTTTAAAAAGTTAAATAATATATTTTGGACCGGGAAATATGTCTGATTGTGAAAATCGGGCAATGACCGTTACTTTGTTTCCAAGTCTTGACTGGCCACTCTGCTGTTTCAATTAACGTTTAATCAATTACACAAAATCATTATTAAATGCGTTCAAAAAGTGTATATAACAAAGACCAATCCCATTTTTGTTAAATAATTAATAATATACGTGATTGCCGTTAAATTTTTTACATATTTAAAAAAAAGTGACGTGAGTCTTTGGTATTGAAAGAAAACAAGCAGCTCGCAAATTATCTTATTCCGTGTGAGTGCATTACAAACAACAGAGGCGAAGGTAGAAGGCACGTACCTACCTACCAGCATTAAGCCGTGCAGGTATGCGCAAATCGGAAATTCAATAGGGATTGAATGATTCTCAGAAAAACATAAAAAAAATAAAACAGCCGGATGCTTCTTAAATCTTAGGCCGTAACTTTTAAGGAAGGTAAAGGGCCAAAAATTATGTTCTCATGCGGGTTGACTCCCCGCTGCTAAATTCCCCATTCCCCACCCTCTTCAATAAAGCTCAATTACCTAATTACTAGAATAATAAATTAGTCACGTGTGACGTAATCTCTAACATAATTTGTAGGCGTTGTGAGTATGATTAGTATATATGAATGAGTGCAATTTCTTTCAAGAAATGCCTTATATATTAATAATGAATAATTAGATAAATTTGTGTATAGATAATTATTATAATAAGATGTAATAAGGCATAACTGCTAATAATTGTCTAGAATAAATATAATTTAACTCACGATAAATTGAAAGAATTGTGAAGAGTAATAATTTTACCTTTTGGAATATAATTCAAGAGGCACTAATTGAATTTCTCCGATACGAGTACATAAAATCAGAATACAATTTTTTCTTTCTCAATTTCACCAAAATCTGAAAGGCCGTAACTCAAGATCGTTTCCTAAATCTAATGTCCTACACTATAGAGACTAGGCTCGCGTTCACGCCTGGTAACAATAGAAGTTTTGAAAAAATTGAAGTGAAGGTGGTCCAGTGGCTAACCAAATTGTAAATGCTGGTCAGGAACCATCCATCGCTCATTCGAAGAACCATCTGCTCGGACCGTACAATCAGTTGTGATTCTACCTGAAACTGTTCACCTGGATCTGGCGTCCTTTTCTTGCACCAGGACCAAACGACTACTACTTTTCGTTTATCTTATTTTTCGGCCCATTCACCTTTTTAAAAGGTATGTGGCGCTACTTGCTCAGCTACCAGGTACCAGGTACCAGGCGCTCTTTGTCAACTGAGAATTCTGGAATGAACTCTCTGCCACTTTTTGCTTCGCAAGAATCCTGTTCACGAATTGGAGGAAACATAAACATGCGAAAATAATTTCAGATGACGATGAGATTTGTCATTAATATTTATTACGGATTTCTTTAAGATGTTACCGGCTGGACATTTTACCTACAATAATCAGTGGTGATTAGCGAATTAAAATCTCAATTTCCGATTTTTAATATTTTAATAACGAAAATGGGTAAAACAGATGGAACAGCACAATTTTTTGGCAACGCAATACACAGTAAATCGTGAGATATCCAAAGTGCTGCAGCTCATTTCAATCTTCCACTTAATATCAAAATGATCTAATCTCGTGAAACAAAAAATCTACTAGCCCAACTTCACGAACTTAGCAACCGACAGCCGTGTTGTTTTTTGCAAATAGACGGAAAGAAGAAATTTTCAACTTGAATTAACTTGAAACGCTTTAAATCCCTGCAACTTCAAGTAAAAGTACTGCATTTTCAACAAAATAGATGATTTTTCATCCTAATAGATGAATTATCAACCAAAAACATAATTTTTCAACCAAGTAGATAATTTTCTACCAGAAAAGACGAATTTTCAACAAAATACATGAATTTCCAACCAAAAAACCCAAATTGTCAACAAAAGAGTTGAATTTGCAATCACGAAGGATTTTTCAGTCATTTAAAAAAATCATACAAAATGTTGAATTTTCAAGCCAAGAAGATAAATTTTCAACCAAGGAGATTAATTTTCTACCAAAAAATATGAATCATCCACAAAGTACATAAATTTCCAACCAAATAGTTGAATTATCAACTAAAAAAAGATTGATTTTCAACCAAAAATATAATAGTTAAATTTCAACCTAAAAAGAAGAGTTTTCTATAAAATAGTTAAATTTTCAACGAAATACATGAATTTTGAACCAAATACTTGAAGTTTCTATTAAAAAATATACATTTTCAAAAAACAAATAAATTCAACAAAATATTTAAATTTTCAACTAAAATGATGAATCTTCAAGAACAAAAATGAATTTATATCAAAGTAGTTCCACTTTCAACCAAGTACTTGAATTTCCAATCAAAAGAGATGAATTCTCAAAAACGTAATAGTTGATATTTCCACCAAAAAAGATTTTAATTTTAAATCATAAAAAAATTGAATTCAACCAAAAGAGATGAATTTATAATAAAATACAAAAAATTTTAACTAAATAGTTGAATTTTTAAATAAAAAAGATTAATTCGCAAAAAAATAGTTTAACCCTCAAATAAAGTCAAATAATATTTAACCAAAAATTTGCATTTTTGACCAAAAAGATTAATTTTTAACAAAGGAGTTCAACTTTCAACCAAGCAGTTGAATTTTCAATCGAAAAAGATGAATTCTCAACAAAAAATGTCATAATTGATATTTAAACTGAAAAATATTTTAATTTAAAATCAAAAACAGTTATATTCAACAACAAAAAATTTCAAACAACATAGTTGAATGCTCAACATAAATGATTAATTTTCTACCAAGCAGTTGCATTTTTAATCAAAACGGGTGAAATTT
Organism: Melikaiella ostensackeni; assembly: GCA_032362435.1. Taxonomy (NCBI): domain Eukaryota; kingdom Metazoa; phylum Arthropoda; class Insecta; order Hymenoptera; family Cynipidae; genus Melikaiella; species Melikaiella ostensackeni. The sequence goes on from JAUMHM010000031.1 coordinate 13,491,129, forward strand.
CTACCAAAAGAGATTAATTTTTAGACTCGAAAGGCGAATTTTCAAAAAAATATTCAAATTTTACACAAATCGTCGAATTTTCAAACATACATTTGAATTTTCTTTTAGATTCATACTCCTCCCAGCAATAGGTCATTACCTGGGCTCGATTCCTGCGGTCCGAATTTGTTTTCATTCAAATTTTTTTTATTGCAATTCACTATTAAATTTATGTGAATCAAGCCAAAAGATTCATTTTTAACCATTATTTTCACATTAAAAAAATTGTTTTTTTCAATTTTTACCACTTTTACGCCAAGAAAAGTTTTTTAAAATAGAAAATTCTCACTTTTCTTCATTCAATTGAACATTAATATTTTATTTATTATTACTTTCGTATGAGATAAAATTAAAATACAAAAAAATAGTATATTTGAATGAAGGAAAATGAGAATTTTCTAAAAAAAAAACTTTTCTTGGCGTAGAAGTGGTAAAGGTTGAAAGCCCCAATTTTTCATATAGAAAACTGGTTAAAAATGAAATTTTTGGCTCGATTTACATAAATTTAATAGACAATTGTAATAAAAAAATCTGAATGAAAAAAAAATTCAGGCAGCAGGAATCCAGCCCAGACTTTCCGTTTACAAACTCATGGTGCTACCGCCTGATCTAACCGGGAGTTGAAACTTGAAAGACAGTTGCATCGCGGTCCATGTAGCTTGCGTGGATTTTTAAGCCGTTTTTCTCGAGAATGACTGAAAAGCACATCTTATTACTTTAGCATATTACAAGTTTGGCTATGACTTATTACTGAAAGGAGTATGAATCTAAACCAAATTCCAAAGGGTGTAGGTATCCCCCTTGTGACTATCAGTCTGCTGCAAATCACTTTGATCCAACTTCAAGATGAAAAGTAAAACCCCAGAATTTTCTATGATGGCCACCCTGACACACCATATAAATAGAAAGACAGAAAATAGAGAGAAGAATGACAGAAAAACTATATTGCAACGACCGCAAAAGTCGGAATGAACCATTCATCGGTCAAAAGGTTATTGATTTGCCTCGTGACTGGATCGTGCCTCGTCTCTTGCGATTCAGTCTCTCAACTCTCAAGTCGCAAGTCTGCAACGATGAAGCGTCAATTGACTCCTTTTGCCAGTAATTGTTCCTTTCGCTACACCAATTACGGTTCGCTCATCGTCAATGCTTCCGATCTCTGTTTAATATATGTTATATAGGTACTCTGATATAGCTGCACTCATACACTGTATAATCAGCTTTTATATGTCCTCCCTATGACACGTATCAACAGGTATTACTCACTCTTTCACGCATATAAAAATAGGGTAAACTCGGTGATTTAATCATTAGTCACAGGCGTACCTTGTGTCGCTTCTATCCATGCCTGACTTTTTGAATACTAATTGACTAGAAAAATAGGAATTTCTGCCGGATATTTGAAAAAAAAAGTATTTTCCTCTCAAGGCTTGTACTAGCAATCAATCAACGCTTGAAACAATTTAGAAAGGTATGCAAGTACCATGAAATTATGACACTTTAAATTTTTTTAAATATAACAAGAATGCATCGTTAATAACGCAGACTCAAGATAATTCATGTAAGGTCAATTACAACGTCAGTGAGAATGATTTGTTCCCTGGACAAATTAAATTCTCCGTCATAAAAGGATGATTGATTTTTAAACGTTTCTCAATATGGTACATCTAGAAGTCTTTCCAACCTTAACTTTACTCACGAGTCTTTCCAATTAAAATACTACCCCATGCATGTGTGTCGCATTTTAGTGCCCTTAAAAGAAAAAAAACGATTTAGGGTTCGTACCACTTAACCAAATGTGTCGCGACTTACAAATAAGAAAACAAGGTCGATGACCAGACTCGAAATATAATTCGGCTCTTAAACAGAATTTTTACACGCTTTCAATTAAAAAAGTATTTGCAGCTTTTTTACTCCACTTGAATGAATTTGCTTCTCCAACGGTAAGAACTTACTTTAATAGCGTGGGTAATTAGACTTTTGCATGATTCAGCTTAAATATATTTCTCTGAATCCCGTAAACTTTTACGATGTATATCACTTCCAGTTGAGAAGACCCATAAATTAAGTTTATCCGCTATAAAAATAGAGTTAGCATGCGTGTTTGGCACAGAAACAAGCTATAGATGTTAGTTTTATGGAATTTAGAATTTAGATGTTATAGGGAAGAATCGATAACTTCGAGGGGCGATATCAGTGATGTTATTTTATCTCTACCAACGAGAAATATAATAGGTGGGAAGAAACGATACTGAAATGCAAACACCGATAGGCATGCATGTATTGCGTGTGCTGAAAGACCAGATCCGGTTTTCAAATGTCGCCTCAAGCGCGTAAAGCAATTGCAGCTCTTTCAGTACACAAGTATAACAATTATGCACAATTTGAACAAAGTTTATGTTCAATCAGGAAACGGTTGTACTCAGTTATGGGAAGTAACTAGTTTCTTTCAACCAGTTACTGTAACTAGTTACTTTTTTCGGTAACGATAGTGGTAACGAAGTTACATACTTTGATAAATAAGTAACAAATTGGTAACTAGTTACATTTTTTCAGTAACAGTGATTATAGAAATCTCTACTTTTTTAAGTTACTTTCGAAGTATAGTTCACAAGTCTTTTTTCATGAAAATCAATAAATTTTATTACTTTTCCAATTATTTTTTCATTTTCACATTGTGGCCGTAGATAGACATAGAGATTTATAGCCCAATATAGGAAAATTGGAATTTTTCTTCCACCCTGGAATTCAAAATTTTCTGAAATCTATAGAAACACCTTTAGAAAGAAATAAAAACTTCAGAAATGAATATTAATTTTTTTGTTCAAAATTAATTTTTTTAACTGAAAATTTAACTACATATTCCAGTAGAAAATTCAACATTTTAGTTGAAAATTCATATCTTCGGTTTGCAAATTCATCTGTTTTGTAGAAAATCCGCCTTTTTGGCTTGAAATTTCAACAATCTGGTTGATTTTTTCTCTCTCTTGGCTGAAAATTCAACTTAATTTTTGAAAATTCCTTTTTTGGTCGAATTCAACTGTTTTTGATTTAAAATTAAAATATTTTTTGTTTGAAATATCAAATATTACATTTTTCGTTGAGAATTCATCTTTTTTCGTTGAAAAATAATTTTTTTGGTAGAAGATTTATCATTTTCGTTGAAAATTCATTTCCTTGGTTGAAATACAACTATTATTGTTTGAGAATTCATCTTTTTTTGTCAAAAAAGTTATTACGGAGTTAAAAATTTAATTATTTTATTAAAAATTCATTGTTTTAGCTAAGCATTAATTTTGTAACTGTCAATTAAGTTATTCCATTTTTGTTTAAAAATTCATCTTTTTTAGATAAAAATTCAACTATCTGGTTGAAAATTCATGTATTTTGTTGAAAACTTGTCTTTCTTGGTAGACAATTAATCTTCTTGTTTTAAAATTCATCTTCTTTAGTTGCAAGTTTAACAACTTGGTTAAAAGCTGAACTCTTCTGTTGAAAATTAATTTTTGTTTGTTTAAGATTCATCATTTAAGTTAAAAATTCATCCCTTTGGTTGAAAATTCAACTCTTTTATTGGAAATTTGTTTTTTTTTTCTGGTTAAAAGTTAATTTTTAACTGGAAATTTAAATATTCCATTTTTGGTTGAAAATTCAACTGTTTGGATTGAAAATTCTTCTTTTTTTGGAAAGAAATAATTTTCTTGGTTGAAGATTCATCACTTTAGTTGAAAATTCATATCTTTCGTTGAAAATTTAACTATTTTGTTAAAAAAAAAATTTCGTGAAACATTATATTTTTCTGACTGAAAGTTTAGCTATTCCACTTTTTGTTTAAAATTTATATTGTTTGGTTGAAAATTGTACTATTTGGTTGGAAATTTCTCTTTTTTAGTTGAAAATTCGTCTTTTGTGGTAGAAAATCAATCTTCTCGGTTAAAAATTCATCTCTTTGATTAAAAATTCAACTACTTGGATGAAAGTTTAAATCTTCAGATAATAAATCATATTGTTGGTTGAAGATTCTTCATTTAAGTTGAAAATTCAACTCTTTGGCTGAAAATTTTACTAATTTGTTGAAAATTCGTTATTTTCGGTTAAGCCTCAAATTTTCAGCTGCAAATTCAATTATTCTATTTTTGGTTGAAAATTTATCTTTTTTGGTAGAAAATTTAATTGTATGGTTTGAAAATTCATTTTTTTAGATGAAAATTCAACTATTTGATTGAAAATTTATATATTTTGTAGAAAATTCGTGTTTGGTAGAAAATTAATCTTGTTTGAAAATTCTTTTTTTTTTATTTGCAAATTAAAGTCGAACTCCTTTGTTAAAAATTCTTTTTTAGCTGATGATCGATCACTTACATAGTTGAAAATTCATGTATTTTGTCGAAAACTCGTGTTTTTTGATAGAAAATTAATCTTGTTTGAAAATTCTTTCTTTTTAAGATGCAAATTTAACGACTTGGTTGAAAGTTGAAGACCTTTGTTAAAAATCCCTTATTTTAGTAGAGGGTTTATCATTTTTGTTGAAAATTCATCTCTTTGGTTGAAAATTTGACTATTTTGTTGAAAATTCGTTTTTTTTTGTAGAAAATTAATTTTTCAACTGAAAATTCAACTATTCCATTTTACCATTTACCATTTATTCCACAACGTCTTCTAAAATATTTTCTTATGGTCTTGTCTTAGGATGTTATAAATTGTAAACTGTCACTCGACAGATATGAATGAAGTTGTGTAAAAATCAAATTTGGATATATATAAAAATAAATATAAAAATATAAAATATAAAAAATAAATATATATAAAATTTAAGAATAACTACAAAAGGATAGTTACTTTTTTCAAAAGTAACTAAAAAAAAGTTAACGATAACTAGTTCCTTTCGAAAAGTATGTTACCCATTATACTTCACAGTACAACTTAATTTCGTTCAAATTTTTAAGAAGATTCAATTACATTAAAAGAAATGTATAGGACCAGGTGGAAATTTCCTAAAGGCCCAGTACTGAGAAACCCCTAATGATAACTAATAACGATGTTTTGTACTGGCTCCTGGCACACTATGGCCAACAACCGAGTTGAATTTGAAGCGGGGTGAACTTCGTAAAAATGAGGAAGGTTGCCTGTGGGTAAAATGGACCCCCCACATATTACGGTTACATAAATACTGCAACAGTGACGGGTCAAAGAGAACCTGATGGTATTGTCTTGGCCTCTAAAAAGAAGCAGGGCGATTGCATCGGCACGATCTCGAAGGACGCGAGAACATAATATACATCGGAAAAAACAGAATTCAATGAAAGTCAGTTTCATCCTCGGTTTCATCCGAGAAATAACTCCCGAAGTGAAGGTTCTTCTTCTTCTTATTCTTTCCCATAGGATTATTGCTACGATTTCTTCAACGTCTTTGTACTTCATTTCACCAGGGAATTATCATATTTTATCATATTTTATTCCACTTTCACCTTCAAAATACGTCCTCGAAATTATATTATAGACGAATATTATCATATTGCCTCGGAAGGAAGCATAAAATAATAATAAAATGAAAATGAAAAGAAAATAGAACATAGAAAGCGAAAGGTGTCAAAAGTTGCTTTCAAACTATTTCCACATGAAAGAGTTTATGAAATGGTCTCAAATATATTTTCTGTTCAAAGCAAACTTTTTTTTTTTTGTGAGAAAGAACTTTTCCACATTTTATGATCGCTAATTTTAAACGAATTTACGTAAAGGAATTCAGCTGTGCCCGCAGATTAAAAGATTAAGCCTAAAATTGGAAGTGAAGGGTTTCTTTTAGTTTTGAATCCAGTTATTCCAGTTATTCCAGATCTAAAGCCATATATTCAACACAAATTGAAGGCAAACCGAATCGCAATTTGTTTCATTATAATTAGCAGAAAATGTATTGCAGATAAGAAGTATGAATAAATGATATCTATTTATATATTCAAATTGAACATTAAAAGACACATTCCTTCAAAAACTAAAGAAGAGTCACATAATATGTAAGAAATCTCAATGTTTTTTCTCGCAGTGTTTTCAAAATATTCAAAATAATGAAAAATCAAAAAACTTTAGTCTTGAAAGAAAATTTATAAACTAACCACTAAACGAGATCGATCCTGATGCTTTCACGAAAATGTCAAATTACTGATCCTTTCCCTCCAAAATCCACTAGCTTTTTTTCTAAAAAAACCTTTTTCAGCACCATTTTAGATTTTAACGATTCCGCAATCCATACTGAAGAATAAACAATGAAACAATGAAAACAGAACAGAACAAACGGCAGTGTTAAAAATTGAACTACATGTATACTTTAAATAGGAAACCTTCAAAATTGAAATAATTCAAACGTTCCAAATGGAACAATTTGAAAGAGAACAATTTTTTTGAATAATTTTTGAAATGGAATCGCGACAACGTATGTCTTATTCCAAAAGCATCAGATTAAAATTTTTGTTGTTCTAAATTGGATTAGTATCAAGGTTAAAAAATTATTTCAAAACTTTAAACTTGAAATATTTTTCATTGAAATAATTAAAAATTGAAAATATTAAAATTCTAGCTTCCAAAATTGAACAAATTGAAACTAAAAATGGCACAATTTTTAAATTGAAAACATATAATTTAAATTTATAGAAATTTTAACTTTGAATTAGCACAAAAATTTCAAAAATTAAATCCCAAACCTTTTGAAATTGAACGAATTTTACTTGAAATCGTTTAAACAATAAAACTGTACAACTCTCGCTTTGTATACCCGTAGTATAATTGACTGTTGGATTACAATTAAATGAAATTGAAAATGGAAATAAAAAATAAAGTGTTCAATTTCAAAATTCCTTTTGCGTGTACTCTTAAAATTCTGACACTTCAATTTAAATTGCAAAATTATGTAAAACCTAAAAAGTGGAGCATTTGAAACTGTAGATCATAAGATTGAGAAGTGACACTGAAATTTGAACCACTTAAAGACTGAAAAATTGAGCAATCCCAGATTATTAGGGCGCTCCAAACTGAATAAATTTGAATATATACCACGTGGCCCATTTTACCGACAAGTGTTT
>JAUMHM010000031.1:13535296-13555846 GCA_032362435.1 Melikaiella ostensackeni
GTTTAGAAAACATGTGTCGAGCTAAAATCAAAGTCTATCCCTTCCATTTTCTTGGAACGTAATGCCAGTCTCCAATATAATAAAGTCATCACAGGTTGTCACTTATTCACCTTTTTTCATCTGTTTTCAAATTTGTCTCCTATTTGACATATTTTGGAAAGTTTTTCACCTTTTCCAATATTGAAAAAGTGAAATTTTATATAGAATTTTAATTTACAAAATCACGAAGTACTACAGGGAGACCGCACGCATACGGCGGTAATAATGGAAAGCAGCCCACAACCGCGATCCCCATAAGATATATTCCCATATTGAGGATTTACGATATCCCATAGTAGCAGACGACAATTTAATTACAAATTTTCTATGAAGGGGCGCTCTCATCTGGGAATAAATCTCCATGCAAAAAATCCGATGAAGAGGGATTGCGAAGTTTTTCAAAGGAAACGAAACGAGGCGAACTTTACGTATTTGATAAAAAAATTTTGTTGGCAAAGTTATGAATATTTAAATATCATAAATCTTGTCACGCAGACTGTCAAAAAGAGTTGTATTATTTTTATCAAAATGATAAAATTTCATGATTGTATAAGTTGAAATAAAATCATTCATAATTGGAGAATTTTAAGTCTGAAGCAATTAAAATTGAATTATTTACAATTTGAAACTCCTAAATAATTAGAAAGTTAGAGGTGGTATGGTTTCAAATTTAAATCGTTTCAAAATGTAAAACTTTTAGTGGAAAGCTGTAGAAAAATGATTGCAAGTGGAAAACATAAAAAATGAACTAATTTCAGATTGAAGCTTCATAAATTAGACTCTAAGATTTTATCCACAAATAGAAAAATTGTTCAGGAGTGTCAAAATATATTAAAATTTTTGCAATTTAGAATTTAAAAATATAATAAATTCTTTATTATAGTAATTATTAAGATGTTACTTGCATTTTTAAGCGAAGGTCATATCAGTAATGTTTTAGAAAAAACAAAAATGATTTTACAATTTCAAAATGAAAACTTCACAGTTTTTTTTTAAACTACAGGTAGTGCAGTAAATTATGCAGAAAAACGTCAAATAAGTTCTCTGTATATCCACGCGTTCTAATTGATTTTGAAAATTTCTCTAAAATATTGACATGAAGATGAAATTGAATATAGAGATTGAACTAAATTTAAGATTTAATTGACTGCAAATTTTAAAGACAAAATAATATTTCTCACAGGACAAAAATGTGGAACTTGGACGACTTTCAGGCAACGCAGTCGTGTCAAACATTCCAATTAAAGTGGAAAACGACAACGAAGCCGATCCTGAACTGCAGAATCAGCAGATCGGCGGTACATTTAAACGATCAGGCGAACCGTGTACCAATATTCCATCCAAGAAGCTAAAGCTCGTGGCCAATAATCCGTACTCGAATTTCGTAGGACGTGCTTTAGATCGCACTAATGGTAATTTAACTACAAATAATAATGCGCTTAAAATACATTTAATGGCGACGATTATACGTACTCATATACGCAAGAAAAGAAAGTCCCTGTCAAAGGGATAGAGTTCAAAATTTCACCTCAATGCCACGTCTTCAGCAGTGACCAAAAATATTAAAAATTAAATAGAAACTCGACTGATACATTTTATTGTATAATAAATTATCTACTTTTTATTCTTGTTTTTGAATAGTAGGAAATCTATTTCTACTAATAATCTGCTCGTTTTTTTAAATATCGTTTTTGGTACGAGTAAAGTGCATAATTTTTATTTCATTGACTTCAAATTGTAACAAAAAGTGCCTAATAGATTTACGCAAGTAAAAATAGTTTAACTTTGCAAGCTTGGTATTCTTGAAAAATAAAATGTGACTGAACTTTTTTCTGATGCTGAAAATAAGAAACATATTCGATTGTTTGAGACTATCTTTGCTGATATGTGATAGTTCAATATGATCAATTTGAGATAGTAGTTTTAGCATATTCAACAGAATTTAATGTCTCGCTCATATTTTATAAGAAAGCCATTGTTAGCTGGTGAAGGTAGGTGCAAGTGGTGAAGTTCAAATACCAGATATCATTAAAGCATTTGTCAAAATAGTCGCGTAGGTTATTTTATCCCTGAACGATATTTCCCTCCTATAATTTAAATATTTAGCTTAATAATTGTAATTGTACAAACCGAAAAAGTGGCCATTGGACTTTGGAACTCGACATTTTGAATAGGCGGGGAAGACTGGGAAATGATCGAAAAATTATGAATCTTAAAAATACAATCTCAACAAAAATATTAGCCATTTTAGTATTACGTCGAGCCCCATCTGTAAAATCAATTCCCAACAGAAAAATATCGTTTTGTGATCCAGCGATCATCACTTACACAGGCGATGTAACAGAAATATTTTTTAGCGCGTAAGTATTGGAAGAATCCGTTATGATTTCTTCTCGAGTGTAAAGTTATTTTTACAATTTCATATCACTGTTTCGTCGATTTACGGGCTACGACTACTAGATTTGACGGAAAACAATACAATGACACATACATATAGCACTCTAACCTCACACTTGAGGAAAAATCACGGCAACGGATTTTTTAATTACTCACGTGCTAAAAAAGTATTTCTGTAAAAAAGCCTATGTAGCCGGAGATTCAAAGAGGAGAGTTTTTGTCCATTTTAGGTCCTGATAAAAACTTGATTGGTTCTTGTGCATAATGTTCTCCTGATTCCGAATATGTCGGGTGCATATAGTAAATTCTTGGTCGTTTTTTTGTTATTTAACATTTTCTGTTTTTAACTAAAAAGCGCCATATCTCATAAAGTTTTCAAAATTTAAATTTTTCTCATAATCAGTTAGTGAATTGCGATCGATCAAATTTTCTTCAAGGTATATGTTGATTCAGTAATTAGTTCACAAGAAAAACAGTAAAATAGCATTTTAATAAAACACCGTTTATACACGACATTTTTTAACGTTTCACAATTTATTTTTTTTTGTAAGCATGTAGTACTCACTGAGACGAAGATGATTTATTTAAAAAAATTTTTGTTTAGACTATTAGACTTTCTAAAATTCGAAATAAATAACTTCTCGAGTGTGTACGCCTTTGTAAGACTGTGTGTGTGAGGGTTTGAGTCCCTGAATTTCTAAAGCACTCTAACCCCCACTGTCATGAGATGCTAGGAACACTTTTGCACGCCCAGGTGTATACACGAGAAAAATTTGTATATATTTCGAATTTTGGAAAAGCTAAACTAATAGTCCAATCAAAACAATTTTGAAATAAAAAAACTAATTAAAATTTTTTTATAACTTTGAGAGATACGGCGTTTTTCATTTAAAACAGAAAATGTTATATAGAAACAAAACGGCCAAGAATTTGCTATGTGGAATGAGGAGAACACTGCGCAAGAATCAGTCAAGTTTTCATCAGGACCTTAAACGGACTCAAAAGTTCTCTGGGATTCCCAACTAATGTTCGGTGGACCACAAAACGATATTTCTCTGTTGGGAATTGATTTTACTGTTTGGGCGTGAAGTCACACAAAAATGCTTGATATCAGTAATATCAAAACACACCTTAAGGCCATGTAATACTTACTCGATTACTACCATACCGACATTTTTTTAGCAACAACTCATGTCTACACGAATTGAGGTATCGAATTGAAAATTTGAGAAATTGAAATGAGAGGCACTCATGAACGTCTGTATTGTCCTACATTTCTGTAAATACAAAAAATTTAATTTCCCAAATTTTTAACTCGATATCTCAACTCGTCTAGACGTAAGTTGTAGCCAAAAATTTTCAGTAAAGTAGAAGTCGGTCTAGTATAACATGGCCTTAATTACTTTAACTTTTTAAAATTAGCAATTTATACATTCTTATTTTTTTATGAAATTTTTGCAAAACTATTTTTTGCTGAATTAATTCATACCATAATAAAATAAATTTTCAGAAGCTTCATTAAGACTTATTTAATGATTTAATGCCTTTGAATGAGAAAGAAACATTAAGTTTTGGTTAAAAGAAATCAACTGCCTATTCGATAAATAATGGTTCCCACTCCGTAATTGGTTCCCCTACTCTAGGTCCTAGAAAAAGAAACTAAAATAATAAAAATATATAGAGATCTTTGTTCAAGGTATTATAGGCACGAAAAAACAGGTATCGGCAAAAAATATTCAATTAACTTTCAAGAATTGCAATGTTAGCATTAATGGTATTGTTTAAGATTTTAATGAATGATAGCTTATAGATATTCAATTTTTTCTTATATATTTGATAGCTAATGTCTCCTAAGCAAGGCAAAAGTTGATATCTTTATTATTTTACTCGAAATATAAACGCAAAATTGGTTATTATCATTGAATTGTAATTAATGTCAATTTTATAGTTTTCTTACAATTATTTGAAATAAATATTGCTTTCAGGTGTGAATCCAGTACCAAGCACAACTTTTGGTGCAGATCCCAAACCAAGCACAAGTTCTGGTGCAGATCCTGTACCAAGTACAAGATTAAGTACAGATCTGGCACCAAGCACAAATTCTGCGATGGTTCTGTCTATTGATGTCAATTCGATAAAGCCAGATCCAGACGATGAAATTAAAATTATACGAGTCTGTTCTCTTGCTGAGAAAAATTGCTCAGAAGCGACAGAAGAAAACTGGTTTGCAACTCACTGCAATGGGGGTTCAAAAACGATTAAGCCGGAAACACAAATTGCGAAAGTGTTGAACAAATCAGACGAAAAGAGTACAGAAGTCAGTAAATATAATGAAAGTCGAAAAGAAGTAAAAGAGGCACATGAAAGCCGAGTTAAACCTTGTAAAATTATGATAACAAGTATTCAATCCATCCTACCGAACAGTTCGTTAGACAGAAGTCTTCAAAGTATTAGAGAGAGTAATTTAATCAACAAAAACCGTTTACAAATCAAAGAGACTGAAGCAACTAGTTGCAAATCTTCTGATCCAAAAGACTCTCTGTGTCATAATTCTACAAAGGAATCCGAATTTAACCACTCAGGTCCAAAACTGAATCATTCAATGCAAAAAAGTATGCAGCCTGAACCAAAAATGAACAACTTGTATGACTCAGGACCAGCCATAAAACAATCAAATAAGGAAAACTTGCAGTATGGCCAACTGCCGAATGGTCATATTTCTTCCATAAATAATGTAAGATTCAAAGAAGAACCTTTGAATAAGGGTACCGATAGTATTAATGTTTCCAAATGTGATAAATCCGTGGCCAAAGAATCTTCTAATAAAGTTCGAAGATCGATGAAAACGAAAGAGCCTACGGAAACGAACTACGCATCCGATGATGAATTGTTCGTCGTAGCTGAAATTGAAAACAGTGAGAGCCCCAATCATGCGGAGAATCCGACTGAACCAGCTTCCACTTCATCTTCCTTGAACCTTACGTCTATTAAAGAAGAGCCTAAGACTGATTCATCTAATTATCTCGACGATCATAAGACTTCTACATCCTTTCCAATAAAGTTAAAGCCGGTGAAAGAAGAGCCGAAGTTTACTTATTCAGAGGTCGACATCGTCTGTCTGAGCTCGGACGATGAAGATGCGGACTGCTTCCCTTGTTCGCAACTCTTCGATTCTGTAGAGAAAGAACAGGTTGTTGAACAAGAACCAACTGATGAAGGTGAGAATGAAGTACCAGAGACTAGCGAAGAAGACGACGTGATTCAGCTTTCAGACAGCGATGATGATCATGAGAGCACGTGGTACCACAGACTCTTCAACAGCCAGGTTTATAGACCTAGTCAAGATTTCTGTGTGAAAACTGAACCTGAAGAAGTCGAGGAAAAAAATGAGGCTGATGAATTCGGACTCGATGCCCTACTGGGAATAGGCGAAGAAGATGGAGATCAGCACTCTGAGCTAGACATTTTGTGGAAAGATCAACTTTCTGAGACTGAAGTACGTTTCTCTTTTTTAATGCTTCTTTATTGCTTCGTGTTTTTATATGTAATTCAGAAATTAATTTTTATGCATCCTTTCGAAAGGTATTTTATTATAAACAAAGATTAGAGGTGCGCAAAATGATTTCTAGTCGGGTTCGTTTTTTTTTTTTTTTTTTTTTTTTTTAAATTATGCTCATCTCTAGTAAAGATATTAATAATCTGGGTACCCGATGGACCGGGATATGACAGTGAATTTATTGTTTGACCAGAAATTTGAAAAATTTTATTAGCTTGAAATGTTCAATCTGTAACATTTTCAAGTATGAAATAATTCAGTTTAGAAGTCTTAATTCTAAAGTTCTTTACTTTTAAAAATTAATAATTTTCAGTCTTTATTTCTATTCTTTCATTTACAAATTAAAGTGATTGATATTAGGCAATTTTGACAGTAAAACGTTTCAAGTGGATTGACTGTAAACATAAATCAATTAAATATTTAAAAAATTGAATTACAATATTTAAGTTTTAAATTTAAAATCTACGGTGTTTTTAAGATTTTAACAAGTGGAGCACCGTGGGTCTCGACTGACTTCACCCAAAAGGGCGTGCATATTCCGTTTTTTTTTTCTGATTATACTTCTGGGTAACCCACGATCATTCTGAGCCCAAAAAGAAAAAAAATCGCGTGATCCCTTTTTGAGATACCTTTATTTTTGATTTTTTTTTTTTTGAAGAGGTTAACATATTTTCGTGAAAATAAGTTAGAAGTGGAATTTCATTGGCTTAAAACATTCAGTTTATCATCCAAAAAGTGCCCCAGGAGCTGAATATCTTACAAGAACTAAATCCCTTCAGTATTTTGGAAAAATGGTGAAAAAAGTGGGAAAAAATTAGTTTTTTGAAAATTGCTTCTTTCCAGTTCATCTCAACTCCCACGTACCTGTACAAGAATTAAAGTGTATGAAATTTCCTGTAAAAAAATCGAGTTTTCTATCTCTAAAAGTTTTGGAGTTTTGGCCCTTAGAAGTCGATTTTGAACGAATAATTTGAACAACAAAAAATTATAGTTTTTGTGAAGTAACTGTAAATATTATAAATAACTATAACTTTTTCCTTATTTCTGTTATTTAGTGTTATTTGTTTATGAAATAAAAATGTGTATTTCATATAATTTCCTTAACGGTTTATGCACCTATCTTTATTTGTAATACAAGGGAAACCTAAACGGTTTTAAGTCCATCGCCATTTCCATTAGATTAATATATGCACATTGAGCCTCATCTATTTCTTTACACAATGGTTAATAAACTGATCCATCTTCCTACACAAAAAAAGTAATTGAAAATTTTTAATGTTTCGGGTCCTATTTTTTTTCCTTTTTGCATGAGAAAGAAAACTGTAGAGTTTGATTATGATCAAAAAATTTGTTGATGCTCGGAAAAGCCAAAATAAGTGAGAAAAAACCCAGAAACGGTTTTTTCCGATGTACTCCCCAAATGTCGGTTGTATCAAAACATTATTGAGGACAAAAATTATCGGGGATGAAAAAATACATCTTTCATGTTCGATGAATTTTTAGATACAACCAACCGTTCTCGAAAAAATTAAACAAAAAATGGTTGAAAAACGTTTTTTTTATGGGCATATATTTTTAATTTTGCTCATTCGTAAAAAAGACCCTTCGGAAATATAGAACAGCTTTTTCAACCTCTAAAAAGCCAAAATGATCAGTTTTTGGTCACTATTTCAAATTTTCTAAAGTTAATTAATTGGTTTTAATAATTTGTATAGGGTCGATAGGGGTAAGTGTGATACAAAATTACTAAGTTATACTTTGATGGATAATGTTTCAAATATTTGGGAAGATTCTTATTTCAAATTTTGCCAAAATTATCTTTGGACTTTCTACTTTCAATCGTCACCTTCTTTAATCTACAAAAAATTGCGTGAAGAAACATTTTTAATTCTCTTTGGTAGTATCTGAACGATTGCAGATTTTCTGGCATTACGGCATATTTTATAAACCCAAGTAGTTGGGCCTACTACCTGTTTTTTCAGTGCAGCCATTGTACAGAAGATTTAGAGCTTTTGTGGCCAAATAAATTTATTTTAGCTGTGCTGGTTATTCATGTGTTTATGAGACATTTCAGAAAATTGCTATATACAAATTATTGAAAAAAAATTAATCATTTTTAGAAAATTAAGAATAATTACCAAAAACTGATTATTCTGACTTTTAGGAAATCGAATAAGCTATTTTACATTTTTGAAGGAGTTTTTTTACGAATGAGCAAGATTAAAAACACATGACAATAAAAAAAACACGTTTTTCAACCATTTTTTAAAATTTTTCTCGAGAACGGTTGGTTCTATCGAAAAATTCATTGAACATGAAAGATGTATTTTTTCATTCCCGATAATTGCTATCCCTAATAATTTTTCAATACAAACGATTTTTGTTAGTGTATTTGTAAGAGCTGGTGACGTTTTTCGCCAAGTAGGAGTATAAGTACTAGTTAGTGGAGAATATATCTGGGAAGCGACCCTTCTTTAGAAAGCATAAACGCCAGACGCCCTGCCCGCTGCGCTTAGATACCTGATGCAGGTGAAAAATTGAAAAGTTTTGAGTGATAGTGTAAGAATCAATTTTCATCTAGGATCAAGGCCCAAGTTTATTATTCAATCGCCAGACCAATAGCCCCCGCCTGACACACTGCCAGACTCGATCTACCCTTTTCCCCTAAGGCGGTTGTAAAGAATAAAATTCACATGTAGCGTTCGTAAAATGATAGACCGAAATTCCGCTACTAACACCTTGAAAATTATGTTCAATTATGTTTGAAAATCATCGAAAGTATGGGCGTGAGCGGGGAGCCGAGGGAACTCTTTTTCGATAATTTTCAAGGTGTTAGCAGTGGAATTTTGGTCTATTGTTTTACGAACGCTACATGTAAATACTATTTTGTCATAAAAACGCCAGACCTTATACTCTCACTTATAATATCGGCCGGGAAAATTTTTTACAAACCGGGAATTTTTTTCATGCATTTTAGCGGCTATCCTGATAATACAACTATTATCGACATTTCAACTATTTGGAACTTTTCAGAATTTTTATGACTAATTTCTATTTTTCAAAACATTTTTGAGAAGCTGATATTCGTTCCAGACCTTTATTAAATTTAAAACCAAAACCTCTTGAAAAAGGCTGGTTGGAAATTCAATTATAGTTTTCGAAGTATGCATCCTAACCCTTTAAGCTTGAAAAAAGTCTTTAACGTATATTTTAATTTTAGGAAGAGGATGACGATGTGTGGAATGAAAACATCCAATCTCAGGAAACTGCTGCCGAAGAGGCGAGATTTTTCGAGAAACGATCTTCATCAAAAGTCGCATTTGAAACGGAAAAGAAGATTCCCAAATCGAGTACTGACAAACCACAGAAATCTACACAAGCTAGTCGCACTGCGTCAGAACTAGAGGCAATTGAGTCGCCAAAGAAGAAGATAAGAAAAATGGATGTTGTTTACATTGAGAAAAAAGAAGATACTTTCTTGGTAGACATATCTTCTGAAGAGGATATCCCTCCACGCGAATCGAGTGCCATACAATCAGAGAAGCTTCAGCAGAGTATCAAAACCTTTAAAGACTACTGCGCAAGGCGAGAAAGTTCAAACGCTGCACGCAGAAATAAAGACCTTTCAAAAAATAAAAAGGACTTAGAAAGTTCACGAAAATGTAGGAAACTTTTTGAAAACGAGAAGGAGCGCCGAAGAGTCTCTAAAGATGTGCGAGAAAGGCCAAGAGAATTAGAGCACGATGGAGAAAGTCAAGGAGCTGTTGAAAGTAAAGAAATAACAAAGACTTCTGAGAAGATCGATAGAGAAAGGCAAAGGGTTGGCGATGAAAGTCGAGAAATTCGAAAAGTTCATGCCGAGGATAAAAAACGACAACGAAGTTCTTTGGATCGAGAAAGGAGAAGGGATTCTGAAGACAATCGACAAGGTCGAAGACATTCCGATGAGACTAGAGAGAGGAAAAAGGACGAAGCCAATCGAGACAAGAAAAAGGAAGAAACTATTCAAGAGAAAAAACGAGATAATGAAAAAAGTCGTGGGAGGAAACCAGATCACGAGGCTAGTCGAGAAAAAAATAAGGAAAATGAAGAAAAGCGTGCGAGAAGAAAACAGGATGAGGAGAACCAGAAAAGAAAGGGGCTCGAATTAAGACAAAAAAGAAAGGAGGATGAAATTAATCAAGAAAGGAAACAAGTTTGCCAAGGTGATCGGAAGAAATCTTCTGAATCTGAAAGGATGAACTTTTCCGAGGACAAGACTTTTGAGAACGATTCGCATAGGACGAAAATCGGCAATAATGACTCACAAAGAAGAAGAACTACCGATGAAACAAGCAAAAGATTATTCGATGACGTTCCATCGAAGGCTAAGAACATTGCGGATGAGGTGCAGAAACTTGATAAAACCTTCGGAAATGTTACGCGACTAAGATCGTTAAGTTTAGGAAAGAATAGAGAAGAAGTTTTACTGAAGCGGACGGAACCCGATCTTCCGATGCCCACCAGTGACGCCGGATTAAAGAAACAAAAATGCTTTGACATGGAATTGCAACATATTGAAGCAGAAGCAACAGCTTTAGCAATACAAAGTAAAATTCCACAAAGAAAAAGACTACCAGTCATAGCCCCTCATCACATGCCAACCGGCAAAAGACGAGGTCAAATAAGCATATCTTCTTCAAAAAACAACGATTACCTGGAAGCTGACACTTCGAAGGGAGAAGATGTGCAGAATGAACCTCAAAAGGTCGAACCAAAGAATATTCTTTCACCTGAAAGAACTTCCAGAAAATATAGCAGATCAAGAAATAAGCAACATCAACTGGCACCTTCTTCAAGGGAAGAAAGAGAGCGAAAAGCTATGGAAAGAAAAGAGAAATTAAAACAGGTTGAATTGGACAAGAAGTCAAATCTCGAAGAGGCTCCTATTCTGGTTCGTCCTCGAGCGGCAGCAAAAGCTAAAGTGACTAAGAAAACTCGTCAGGACCTGCTTATCGAACAACAGGAAACCGTATCACTAAAGCCTGGAATCGCCCATCAGAGACAAAACAATGCTCAGCCGATTGCTCATTGTTCAAGGTCAAACCCTGAAGTGGAAAAGATTCAGAGGGTGTCTTCTAATAAAATGGAAGAAATTTGTCAGAAAAAAAAAGAATCTCATTACCAGGTGGCGAGAAGAAGTCCTAATATAGAAGAAGAGGCAAAAGAGAACAAAGAGAATCTTCTAGATTTTCCTTCTGCAGAATTTGAACCACTTTCTCCAGGAGAATTTATGGAATATGGTCAAGAGATTATTAGTAAATATGACGATTTAAAACTCACGGATGCTACGAATAAAACAGATGTTAAGAATAACGCTGTTTGTATGGATATCATTAATAGTAATCAAACGACTTCGAGAAGAAGTTGCCTGGCTCCTATTTCGATTAATGGTAATAAAAAGAAAAATCAAAGAAAAGTACATTTTGATGATAATTTGAATACTACTCGCGTGTACGAAATAGAAGCTAAAAATTCTCTAAAGAGAGTTGTTGGAAAAGACGCTCCGATAAATCGAAACAAGCCTCCATGTCAATATAAGCTGGACGAATATTTGTCACGCATTTTCCACTGGAACCCAGCGTGGCTTGAGGTAAATAATAGTATATTTGAGGTAAATAATAAAATTTTTGGAGTATATTATATTGTGCAATAAACCTCTGACAACGTAAATAATTAATAGATTCTTAACGAATTACAGGAACAAAAGAAACTGACGCAGGAGCCACCTGTATATGCAGGAGACACGTTGCGTCTTATGAAGCATCGTTACAATTCTTTTGAGGAATATTGTAACTACCTGCGGCCGCTTCTTCTCTTGGAGATTTGGAATACTCTAACTAAAGAAAGCGAGTCTGATGAGAAAAAGCATAAGTATGATTCGCATCATTTTTGCTTTAAATTTCTTATCATTCTTTTTTGTTTCTGCGAGAAATTCCGAGTGTTGTTGCAAATGTCTGTGGCGTGGTGATTTTCATCCATGCGATGTTTAGATTCTGCGCCTGCAACTTTGTAAATGACCTTGTATATTTCAACAATAATTATTTCAATATCCATGCGTGACGTACGTGTATGTCCACGACTTCGAATCCGCGCATGACTTAAATTACCAAGCGTCATAATGCCAATGTCCATGCAAGACGTTGCATATGACCGTGTGTATGATTTTTCGTGCGTCGGTGAGTCATGATGCAAATGTCCGTACGTCACTTTTCAAACTACATGCGTGACATTGAATATGTCCGTGCTTGAAAACTTCAATATCATTTTTTTCAGATCATCATTATTAATTATTGGGCAGAGCAATGAAAAGCCATAGCACTGCAGTAAAATCTATTGTACTATACCCGTACTATCAACCATCCTTTACAAGAGTAGTTTTCGTCATAGAAGCGTATGCCGCTCCCTAGCAGATATCTTCAAAGTTTTTTAAAAATTCAAGAATTTCTTCAATTTTGTACCTCAACTTCAACTCTTGCTATGGCGGTCTTGCTGCTTAAGCCGACTGAAACTCGACGAAGACACGCTTGAAAATTTCTTGTCATATCTCTGAAACCCGTGCAGATTTTAAAAGTTTTATTAGCTTAAATTAAATATGAGATTTCAAAGATGGCGTCCTGTTAATTTCGCATTTTTTTCATAACTTTCCTAACTCATACCACGAGTTGAAATTGAGGTACAAAATCCGATAAATTCTTGCATTTAAAAAAAAAATTCTCACGTGATATATCCTTTTCTAAACGACAAGAATATCTCTACAAGGAATCATTCGATGTGGAATTTTAAGAGCTTTTTTACTGTTTTTTTGAATGGCTAGCCATCAGTGATTTTTAGTACTGCTCACGTTAGCCATGTCGATAATTTACGATGGTAGGGTATTTACCTCTATTTCATTTCTTGGTCCTCTCCCAATGCTTTTTCTGCTCTCTCTTCTTCTTCTTCTCGTTTGGTTTTGCCTTTTGTCGGGAAGCCATGACTCATTCAATTAATATGACTCAATTTGCAAGATTCCGTTCCGGTGATCTTCCAAAAATTCCAAGCTGGTAACTCTAGTTGTAAATGTCTGTAGTTGTGTTATTCCTTAGACCATCACTCCTGGAAAAAGCGTCCCAGCTCGCCCACTGATTCCGCTGTGGGGTTGAATATTAAGTCTTCGATAGTGTGTAATTCGGGGGCAAAGTCCGGACTGACTCAGTTAAGAAAACCTAGCAACGCGGGTCGGCCTGCCGGGAGAAGAGGGCACTGATGAAAAAGATGCTGCAGATCTCTGATCTGAGCACCACAATCACAAGCCATAGGCTGGTTCCATCCCATTCCGGACAAGTGTGGGTCGTTTTCAATCTTGTAACCAGATTCACGTGATGCCTCGGAAGATCGAACTTTCGAAACAATGGCCTGTCTTGACGTTAATCCGCGCAAAATACGTAGTCCAGGAACAGCTTGTCTTCCCACAAGGTCGCTCAGAAATCGAAGTCGCGCCAGCAGGCAGAACGGAAATCACTCAACAGGAAGGCTTTTGGAGTGGTCCTTAGGAAACGATGGGCCGTCCGCGCCACCTCATCGGCAATCTCATTTCCCTGGATGTCCACATGGGCGGGAGTCCATACAAACCTAATCACCAGTTTGAGGCGACGCGCAGAGACAGTTCGACATACTATAAGGCGAGCAATGGGATGACCAAGAGAATCCGAAAA
The DNA here is from genome assembly GCA_032362435.1 of Melikaiella ostensackeni. NCBI lineage: Eukaryota > Metazoa > Arthropoda > Insecta > Hymenoptera > Cynipidae > Melikaiella > Melikaiella ostensackeni. The sequence continues at coordinate 13,549,022 of JAUMHM010000031.1, forward strand.
CCTGTCCCGAATCGCAAAGAGGGCATCTCGCAGGTCCAAGATAACCAGCACATCCCTCCAGAGCCTATCCACCACGTAGGGCGTAGAAAATACCATACAACTCCGCCGTCAGAATACAAGAAAAATCTCTCAGACGTATCCCGAACCTAAGATTAATCGACGGGTCGCAAAAACCACACTCCATCAAGGCGGCAACCGGGCCCAGCGAGCCATGTGGAAAAACCCGTATCGCTTCTGAATAACGAGACCCCGAAAATTCCTGGAATTCCATGTCCGCCAGAAGATCAGCCCAATTCTCTTTAAAGTAGGCAGGTCTGACAGTCGTGTCAAGCGCGGAGGAGAAGACAGAAATCGAATCGAAGGCATCTGCCTTCAATTAGCCCAATCCGTTCAGGATTCACCCGAAATCCTCTATTCGTCGCTCTTTCCACCAGAACCGGTAACTTGCACACCAACGGATTGTTATTCCAACTGAAGTTCCTAAGGATGAATCTGTTTGCCCGCAAAGTTCTTCGAAGTGTCAGGGGAACTTCAATAGCCTCCGAAAACCAGACCAAAATGGGAGTGGAATTCATGTGGCCAAGGGCCGCGCGAAGAAAAGCGTACTGCACTCGATCGAGCATCCTTAGGACTGTGACGCTCGTATTAAGAAATAAAGGGGCCCTCCCCTCTCTCCAAGCATGCCCTAGCCAACCCCTCGTGGACAGTAAAAAAGAGAGAAGGGAAGGCTACCTAAGTGACCCCAGAGATGGTGCGGAGAATATTGATTGCCCTGAATCCGTCAGCGGCAATGGACTTCATATGGGGAACCCAAGTCAAGCACCTGTCCAGCAGGATGTCCAGATATTTGAGAGTAGGACCACTGTGCCCTCAAGATTCAGGTTTATGTCCTCACCCCTGACTCAAGACCTTGTAAAAATGCACAATTGGCATTTCGGCATGGATATGGAGAGGCCAACTGTCGCTAACTAGGCGGAAAGTGTTTCGACAGCAAGGCCTCGCCTTAATGAACATTATCCATGGTAAAATTTAGGAGGTTATCGTCCGCATGCATAGCCATTTCTACTCCTTCTGGAAGATATGTCGCCATAGGTCTCAGCGCAAGGTTAAACAGTAGGAGGGAGAGAGGACTCCTTCTTAGGGCACACCCATCCCGCACACTCTAGGTTCTCTTCCATCAGAAGAGAAACAGAGGTTCCTTTTGCTGACGAGGAAAGAGACAAATATCACAATAAGGTTCAGGACGAATGAGGGGTTTGAAAGCCGCTTCTTGTACCAGTACATCTGCTTTTTCGTTGTCGTGGTCGGGAACTATCCTCGTGGTCGAAATTCGTATCAGTTTGACCCAGTTATTTCCTTATTTAGGTTTCCAACTTTGGCGATTTATCGCCAAGTTGTTGACTTGGCCTTGATCGCTATTTATCTAGCTTTTAAAAGCACTGCTTTGATTGGTTACTTCGAATAGACATGGTTTTGACTAATTGTTTGGCAATGCTTTTCACCGATACCCAAAGAAGCTCTTAAGGTGGACGTTTGGAAAAAATACATTTTTTAAATTTTCAGAAAAACGGCGGCCATCTTGTCATTTTATGAAATTTGTATAGTCTCTTTGGATCATTCGATAGATCAAGACTTAACCCATGATTTAAAAAAACCACATACGAACGTATGAATTTGGTTGAAAAATACAGCATTAAAAGAAATTCTGAAATACGTGTCCTTTTATTTTCACTGATGAATGAAATTTCAGTACCAATTTATTCTGACACTTTAAGATGGACCTCTCTGTATAATTTGAAATAGAATTGGTTTTTTTTTTCTGTGCTCATCAAGCCAATTCTTCCCTTCACTTCACTTCATTTGGGTTTTAATCCGCAAGTTTCTCTTATTGCTTTTCACATTATATGTAACGGTGGAAGTGTCCATTCACATCATAACATTCTTCGCGTGACTCTAAATATCCGTGGGTGACGTTAGAGTTGTTGGTTTATGTTTAGTCAAATATTCGCGCGTTTTGTTTCATGCGTCCGTGAATAACGATGAAAGTGTTCATGCACAGGTCGCACTTCTGAACGGATTTGAAAGTTTTTTTTAGAAATGATCAGCATTAAATGTGTAAGAAAGTTGTCGAAGTCTATTTTGAATTACTTTCATATAATTATTTAATTAACGCAAAGTGTGACAAAAAGAGCAATTTTGCAGACTTGATTTTTTTTATCTGAAAAAAAGGAACCCGCTATGTATCATTTTCGATGTAGATATGCTTAGAGAACATAAATAATTCATTTAATGTTGAAGTTAATTTGTATAAACAAATAGTCAACTCTCTCGTTTTCTGTGGGAAAATATTTTTTCCAACTGGAGTTGCTGAGATTAATTTTAAAAAATGATATTCGGTGTCTAAAAACTCTTAATACCTGTTATAGGGTTGTTTCCAAAGTCACTTATCACTTTTACAATTAATGTATTATATAGTTAGTAAAATTCGCATATTATATACGGTAATAGAATATTTTTTGCATTTTGTTTACTATTTTTAATTTACTGTTGAAATTTGAATTTCTTCTAACGATGTCGATTGGAGGGCCCCTGTAACGTCAAACGGGTCGGCTTTTCCACCAATCACAGCTTAGGTATCAATGATTTTCAAATAATTTTTCTTCGTGCATTTTGGATCGTTTTGTACACGCCGGCGTCAACAGTGGGAATTGAGAAATATATTTTTGTTAAAAAGAGGTTTTGTGAAATTTATTAGCGGGAATTTCACAAAAGTATCTTTATAGTAATAGAGTATTTTAAAAGTAATCCAGACTTCGTAAGTATATATAGTACGTCAACACGGTGACAAAACCTCACTTTTTCACGAACTCAATTTATGCTCTAGAACATAAAAAATGTAGATTTTTCTGTAAAAACGAATTAACTGAAGAAGTACTCTCCCTAGAAAGACTTGAGCATAACTAGTCATCAAAATTTTGGTTAGAAGCCAATTGCGCATTGACTTGAATACTTGAGAATCCTTGTTAAGTTTCATGTCACGTGATTCCAGTTTGAATTACTGTTTTTGCGGTTCCAATCTTTAGGTTTAGGTTAAAATTAACTACTGAAAAATTATTTAACCTAAAGTTGCGAAACAACGCTATTAACAATATTTATTTTTATTAACAATTTGAACAACAAATATTCAATTTAGCTAGTTTACTCAAAGACAGATTTTATATTTCCCACTAAACCTTAGTAACATCGTTTAAAAAGTAATTTTCTATTTTAATAATTAAATTTTCTAATTTTTAGTGACAAATTTTTATAAACAAACACCTACTTTGGGCTTTTTCTTACTGAAAATTTTGTTTTTACAATCAATATTACCATAAAGCAATTTAATATTGATTGTTAAAGTGATAAAATATATCCGGAAATAATTACGACTGTTATTAACAAATTCATAAAGAAATGCCCATGCTAGGCATTTTTGTGTAGAAATTTTCTTTTTCTCTGTAACATTTTACATTTCATCTTTTATGATAGACAAAATTATATAACTATATTGAATCATTTTACAACCTACAAATCAACAATAAACAATCATTCTTAATATTTTTATTGTTGCTAAGTGTAAATAATGTCCGAATTCAAGCCTTGTATTTTGAAAGGCATTTTTCTCTTCTCAGTTCTCAGTATGAGCAGAATAATGTTTTGATTCTTAAGTCAATAAATACCAACAATAAATAATTCTAATTGTTTCTAATTATCTGATACGTTTATTGCTTAAATTATTTATAACTATTATATATCATCACTAAAACTGGGTTCGGATAAGATTGAGAGAAAAATGAATGCCTTTCCTAAAATGACCAGAATTCCAAAATTATTTACAATGAACAGCGATGAAAATACTAACAGTAATTGTTTATTAAAATAATAAGTAAGTGTAGGCCTTTTCCGGTTTAGAAACCGGAAATGGCCTACGCTTATTATTTTAAGCTACCGGAAAAAACAACTAAATAATTGTTTATTATTGATTTATTTGTTACAAAGTGATTCAATATATGTAGTTATATAATGCTTTTTATCATAAAGGATGAAATGTAAAATAGTATAGAGAAAAAAAATTTACACGAAAATGCCTAACATGGGTATTTGTTAACAACAGTCGTAATTATTTTCGAAAATATTTGATCAGTTCAAAAATCAATATTAAATTAATTTATGGTAATACTTATTGTAAAAATTAAATTTTCAGAAAGAAAAACCTCGAAATAGGTATTTTGTTTATAAAATTTATTATTGAACATTGAAATATTAAATTATTGAAATTGAAAATCACTTTTTGAAAGATGCTACTAAGGTGTTTGAGAACTAAACGAGAAAGCGATGGGTTATTGTAATGAGGAATATTGGTTTCAAAAAGAAAAAAGGATGCAGCCTGATTCGTGAAAAACCAGTATAATTTATTGTACCCCTTTGCGAGTCAAAAGGATACCCCTCAGTACAGTATTTGTCCTACTAAGAACCAAAGTAAATCGTGATCTAACCACCACACACATAAAGAACTTGAATTTGGCAAAAAATCCCAATTTATAAGAACGTGTCGTACAGTTGAGTAATTCACGCTGTGGTAAAGCGGTGACTGGTCCCACGTACACCCCTATGCAGCTACATCATCTTTCACCAGATAGTGTGTACCTGGCCCAGGGCCGCACACGACTCGAAATTACCCGCGATCGCGAATAAATGAGTATTCAGGTGAATCCTGGACATTCCACCCACCTTCGTGAAGTTGTCACGAATATTCTTGACCATGGTTAGGAAGCTTAAGTGGTAAAGCGAAAGGCATGCGCCCACCCCGCCCTGGATTAAATAAGTAGGTGTCCTTGATTAGACCTGAAACAAATAGAATTTCCTCCGTAATACAGGAGGTTTATACCTTATTAGCATCACCCGCGGAAACAGGTAACCGTATTAATTTCTCGACTGATCGGTGTAATACCCCGGCAGTTGTCTTCACTGACACTGATCGAATATGGCCATCCGATCCTGGATAAACTTGAAGTACCCGAGCTGATTGCCACTTCGTAGGATCCATGTTCTCCTGGAGAACGAGCACAAGGTCTCCAAACTTGACGGGAGGCATGGGCTTATGCCACTTATGTCGAGTATGCAACTGGTGTAAATACTCCTTGGACCATCTCTTCCAGAAAGCCTGATGCATCTGTGTGAGCAAATTCCAGCGTTCGCCAGGAGTTAGTTTCTTCTGTAACAGAGAAGGTACTGGTACGGTGTAAATGGCCGACCCGATGAGAAAATGCACTGGAGTCAGTGCCACTAAATCGTTGAGATCATCAGTGAGTGATTGGATCGGTCGTGAATTCAAACAGGCCTCTACCTGAGTGAGAAAAGTAGACATCTCCTCAAAGGTTAAAGTAGAATCTCCTATCACACGTCGTAAATGGTGCTTGGTAAAGCGTACTGCTGCTTCCCACAAACCACCAAAATGTGGAGCAGCCGGTGGATTGAACTTCCATCGAGTTTGATTGTCGACGATATAACGAGCGATTGTGGCACACTCCGCTGATGCCTCGGAAAACAACTCCCGCAGTTGTCGATCTGCCCCCACAAAGTTGCTGCCATTGTCGCTATAGAGTGTGTGACTGATCCCTCGTCGCGCCGAAAATCGCTTGTAGGCGGCGATGAATCCATCCGCTTTGTAATCAGATACCACCTCCAGGTGAACCGTTCGAGTAGCGCAACACACAAAAACGACGATGTACCCCTTGTAGGCTTTGTGTCCACGACCTTTCGTGTTGCGCATCCAAATCGGACCGGCGTAGTCTAGTCCGGTTTCTGCGAAGGTTCTGATCGGCTGTGTGACGCGGAATGAAGGTAGTGCACTCATCATTTGAGTGCAGGGTTGAGCTCGGTGTCGAGCACAGACGACACATCGACTCAATATACTCTTCACAGCAGCACGTCCAGATAAGATCCAATATCTTCTTCTAAAATACGACAAAGTTAATTGAGGGCCGTCATGTAGCATGAACCGATGACCATTTCCAATGATCAAAGTCGTCAATAAAGAGTCCTTAGGGAGGATGTAGGGACATCTCTCATAGTAGTCAAGGACTGCATGGGTCAGGCTACCCCCCCCCCCCCAAACGCAGCAATCCGTCGGAATCCAAAAAAAGGCGACAACTTTCGTAAAGGGCTCGATTTTGTAACTGGAAATCCTTTTCGCACCAGTGTAACCTCTTCTGAAAAATTTTCGTACTGAACGTGACCAATTAGCCTCTTCAAAGCTAATCCTAGTGATGTTGACGTCAGGTGACAGGCCGGCGCGGTATCCGATTTCCCACGCAGTCGTCCCACGAAGCGTAGACACAGAGCAGTCACCCGCAGTAACTTCGTAAGTGAGGAATATCGACCCAGTAGATTTCAGGGTGGATCCCGGACAATAAGAGCCGAATGTGTGACGATCCGCTCCTCCCTATTTATAGAGGGATCGATACCTCCCGTACTCATTGGCCAGTAACCTTCAGATCTGGTCAACCAATCTGACCCCTGCCTCCAAAGGAGATGATGTTCCAACCGGGCTGGAGTAAGACCACGTGATGCGCAGTCTGCCGGGTTATCAACTCCTGGAACGTGGTGCCAGACAGCTTCAGGCAACGTAGTCTGAATTTCCGAAACGCTATTTGCAATGTAGGTTGTCCATCTCAAGGGCTGACATCGAATCCAATCCAAGGTGTTTGCTGAGTCTGTCAAAAAGTGAATCCCCGTTGATGATGTGAGGTTCAGAACAGCTTTGACGTGAACCATCAACCGAAC
>JAUMHM010000031.1:13596854-13612657 GCA_032362435.1 Melikaiella ostensackeni
TCGCGGAGAAAAAGAGATAGCCTGATGCGCAGTACGAAACTACGCAACGATGTGCTCCGACGTTACCGACGTTATTTCAGCCACGGGTGTTCCACCCCCTCCACTTGAGTTCCCTGTCCTTATTATATACGTTCTTGCATCAAGTCTTTAACTGTCATCAGCCCCCTGGCTCCTCAGAATACAGTGAATTAAAGCGTCGTGAGATTTGACTGGTGCCGACATGTGACGCTGATTGTTCACGAGGCCTGAATTTAAAAAAATGCATGGGGAAAAACGTAAAAATTCAATTTCCTCTGAATAAAAACTATTTTATCAAATTTTATTTTACGAGACATTAATCTAGAAACTTTTAAATATTGACGAAAATTCGCTTCGATGTATGGGGGGCAGTTCGAATCAAAGTTCGGTTATCTACATATAGATATTGATATAAATATTTAGAATCATTATTAATTTGAAATATTATATATATAATAAATAAATAAATGTATATATATGTATGTATATAATAAATTAGAATTTAATAACTTAAACACATTGTTTTGAATTACAGAATAATTACACAAAACAATGATAAAGTCTTGAACTGAAATTAGATTTCTTCATTGTAAAGTTTGTATTTTAGATTTGGGAATTTCTGGCTGCATTTTCTATAAAAATGGCCTTCGCATAAAAAACTTTCACACAAAGAACGGACATTTTATAAAAGTATCAAAGGCGAACAATGTATAAAATTCTTTTATTACAATACAAAAAAAAAAAAAAAAAAATGAACGAAGATCTGTGTAATAGAAAATAAATATTTTACAGTTTTGTACTATAGTGAGTGTTTAGAACTGCACATATTTTATCTAATAATGCTTCAAGTTTTATCACTTTTTCATTTGTTTCAAGGCGTTTTAAGTATATTATGAAATATATAAAAAAGAGAAACGAAGATGCTTATAGTAAATAAATATTTGTATTCAAGTCGGAATAAACAATGAATAATTATTTTTCTACTAAACTTGGTACTTCTTTATAATAAACTTTGCATCAGATTGTAGAATAACTTTGTATTCAATATTCATCAATACTTACAGTTGGTTAACTGCACATAGATATTTTATCTAATAAAGTCTCAAGTCTTATCACCTTTTTAAGGCACCTTTTCGGAGTTAAGGCCTTGTATAAGTGCTCTGAAAAAATATTGTTTTATTCATAAATATTTAAAAATTTAAGCCTAGTAACTTAAAACATTTTTTAGATAAACTTCTCTGTCAATTATGTATTGTCTATTGAATTATTTTTTTACCAAATCTAAATCTAATATAATCTTTCTCTAAATTTCTGAATGAAATCTTTTCAAATAATTTGAATTTTTCCTCAAATTTCTTTAAAATTCTGCAAAATTAAAAAAATTACCCTTAAATCATTCAGATTCTTTTTTGACATTTTTTAAAATCCTTTTATATTTTATTTGAAAATTAATTTTTTTAAATGAAAAATAATCTAAAATTTTTCCAGGAATCTTAAGAAAATTTCTTATTCTCTTGAAATCTTTCAATATTCTTGAACTGCTTCTCAGTTTTTGTTTTGAAATCTTTAAAATTTTACATTTTGTTTGAAATTTTTTAAAACATTTAATTTATTCTTAATCTTTTCAAAATTTCTAAACCTTCTAATCATCTTTTACAATTATTTGAATTTTTATTAAAATTTATAGAAAAACTCCTGCAAAATAAAAAAAAAACTTTTTTATATAAACTTTTCTTTTAACTATGAATGTTGTATTACTTTTGAAGACTAAATCTAAATGTAGTTTAATCTTTCTCTAAAGCTTTAAATATAATCTTTTAAAATGACTTGGATTTTTCTTAAAATTTCTTTGAAATCCTGAAATATTAAACAAATTGTCCTCAAAATTTTCTGATTTTTTTCGACATTTATTGAAATCCTCTTAATTTTTATTTAAAAATTAATTTTTCAAAATAAAAAGTAAACTTGAAATTTTTCCAGGAATCTCAAGAAAATTTCTTATTCTCTTAATCTTTCAAAATTCTTAAACTTCTAAACTTGTTTTTGAAATCATTCAAATTCTACATTTTGTTTAAAATTTCTTGAAATCTTTTTGAATTTTAAATTTGCTTTGAATCTTTTCAAAATTTCTAAACGTTTTAAATATCTTTTACAATTATTTGAATTTTTCTGAAAATTTAAACAAAATCCTCGAAAATAAAAGAACTTTTTTTTTAGATAAACTTCTCTTTTAATTATGCATGGTGTGTTAAATGTATACTTACCCTTCCCAAAATCGTTACATCGTCAGGCGCATCGGTTAATTTCTCATATAAAGTATCGTCGGGGTTAAAATGATGATTAAAAATTCCGTCACCCGCTTTAAGTGTGATATCATCGCGTAATATGTCAATTTGCCATAATCTTATCATATTTTTATCCTTAGTAACTAAAAAAATAGCCCCATTTTCCGAGCATGTCAGGCAGCCGGTTTTGCATCCAACAACGACACATTTCCTCATTTTTATCTCAATTTTTGCATAATCAGACACTTAAACTCTTATGCATCACTCATGTTATAAACAGAAACGCTAAATACCGATTTTTTAATCTAGAAACTTTAAATTCAATTCAAAAAAGGCTGTTTACAATGACGTTTCGTGGCGGGTCGGCCTCGTGAACAGGCAGCGCCACGGTCAACATTCAGGGCGTTTTCAACTCAGAGATGCAGGGGGCTGACTGTCATTATCACAACCTGCCTAACCTAATATTTATACAAATGGGACGTGCACGAGAGAATGGGTATCACCATTTCTCGAGGTGGGTCATCGAAATATTGAACTTTGCCAAAAACTATCTGCAATTAACCGATGATTATTTTAAGAAAGTACTAAATGCAATTTTTTCGAATAATATTATTATTTGTAAAAAAGTTTGATTCATCCTAATCACTACAGTAGCATTTAAAAATAAAAATGAATCAAAAAGTAACCAAATTTGGGCTTTAAAATGTCTGATTCAGCCAGCATAAAATATTAAGCAAATGGCAAATTTCCGTCAATTTCTTGAGGGACTCTATCACAGATACTAAATTCGGAATGAATTTCTCTTTTAAAAACATGGGGCTTTTTAGAGTTTGTAGTTTAGAGTACCTGCATTATAATAATAATTTCATTGTCATTTTTATTATAATTCACTATTTATCATAAAAAATATCTGTCGATCCTCGACAATTGGTGCACCCTCCGTAATTGGTTCCTTTACACTAACTAAACGAAAGTCTCCTATTTTATTTTCATTCTTGAACTTTTTAATCTAAAATTGTTTACTTATGAATTTTAAGTTTAAGCTTCGAATTTAGAATTGTCCCACTTTGAAAGCTTGAAAGTTGAATTTTTGTTGGAGATTTGATTAGCCACCCTGATAGGATAAAATATAACTTCTCGTATTTCAAATCAGATGCTGTCACATCTGTGAAAGAAAATATCCCTGTGATCGAATCTCTATCCTCATTCGACACAAGAGTAGAAAAGTTTAAGACTGCAACTGGAACACAATCAAACTCAAACAGTGGAGTTTCTTCTGTCTCCTCTAGGCGAGTGGATTGCGTTAGTGATGGAAGTAACGCTGGTACTAATGACAGAAGAGGTTTACCTGGACGGAGAAAACATAATGGAGAAGATAGAAACGTAGAAATCTTGATTCCATATAATAAAAGCGAAGAGAAGGTAACTGAAAAAGTTTTTAACTTAATGATAGATTTAGAACTTTCACTCTGTATTAGATCTTTGATTCTGATTTATATTTAGATGTTTAGATGCAGACTTAGTTTTTTGCATTCATACTTAGGTCTTTAATTTAGATTTAAATCTTTGATTTGCTTTCCTAGAATTTTTATCCTCATTTTTTATTATTTAGGTTCTTTTACACGGTTTGATTTACATAGCTGAAGGCAGGGACTTGCCTGAAGCGAACACTTACTTAATTTGTCGAGCCTTTTGGCGAGAAGACAGAGCTGCGAGTCGCATTTGCACTAGGACGAAAAATCCTTTGTATCATTTTCATCAAGTAAGTTTCTGTTAGTATGTGATCCAGTAATTTATGTTTTATAAAATGTTTTATATAATATAATATTTACGTATAATAATTTTATAAAATCCATGTTAAAAGAACCTCTCTCGTAGTGTACGCCTAAAATGACCACTTTGTTTTTTGATTTGGCCTCTCGTTTTAGTACGCATACGCGGCACTAAATGCCAAATCAAACAGCATACGGGTTTAGTAATTAATTCTCTCTGGTTTAATGTATTATTTAGAACTATTTTCAGTTACTTAAATTCCTTGGAATTCTTTTGAATTCTTTTGAGTTCTTTGAATGCTTTGCATTCTTTTGAATTGCGTGGAATGCTTTTAAACTCTTTCAAATTATTTTTAATTCTTTCAACTTTCTTGAAATCTTCCGAATTCTCTAAATCCTCTGAATTACTTGAATTCTTTGCATTATTTTGAAGTTCTAGAATTTAGAAGAATTCAAGGAATTTCACGAATTTAAGGTGTTTAGAAGAATCAAAAGAATTCCACGAATTTAAAAAATTCAGAAGAATTCAAGGAATTGCACGAATTTAAAAGAATTTAGAAGAATTTAAGGAACCCCACGAATTCAAGGAATTCTACGATTTAAAGGAATTCAGAAGAGTTCAAGGAATTTACAGAGTTCAAGGAATCCAGAGAGTTATTGAAACTCAGATAATTTACAGAATTCAGAAGATTCCAGAGTAGTTAAAAGAACTTGAAAGAGTTTAAAAGCGTTTCAAGCCGTTCCAAAAAATTCAAAAGAATACAAAGAATTCAAAGGAATTTAAGGGAGTCCAAAGAAATTCAAGTGAATTAAATATAATTCTAAATAATATACTATGTAATAATTACTAAAGGTGTTTGCTGTTTGCCGCGTATGTGTACTAAAACGAGCGGCCAGCTCAAAAAGCAGAGTGGGGTTAGTTTAGACGACCAACGCTAGTGTGGTCGTTTTAGACGTACACTCCGAGAGAGATTCTTTTAACATGGAGGTTTCGCATTATATTATTTAATCACTGTTATAGTGTTCGTATTTTCTATTAATTATACTATTATTGTAGTGTTTTACAATTATTTTATTCTTGTCATTTATCGATATCTTAGATATATTTCATTTAAGGAGGAACATGCAATGAGTAAAATCAAAGATTTTTTAATGCCATTGTAATAAGTTAAACTTGTATTAATTCCGCGTCATTTTGCAAAGTATATGAATTTTTTACCACCTTGTGTAGAAAATAATAATAAGTTTTAAATAAACATTGTGTCTCGTGAACTAGACTAGAAAAATTATATAAATCGGAGATATTTAATCAGAAAACTTATATAAGTGTAAAAGGTTCTTTCTAGAAGTCATAAAAATTAATAAACTGAAAAGTCACTACGGATTGATGTATAACAATAAATTTTGTAGTGTTTTTAATAAACTTGTTGAAGAAAATTGACGTGCAATTTGGCAACGTTGCATGAGGAAACCAATTTGGCGCAAAACCAACTGATTGAATATTTTGTATGCCGGCAGGGGTAGCAACATGACAACGCACAAAAAATGCAGTCAAATTGCTTCCAACTTCCGTTCAGTTTTCAAACCAAGAACGGTGGGAGCGGGTCGTGCGTAGTTTCGTACTGCGCATCAGGCAGTATCTTTTTCTGTGCGAACGAGAAAGAGACAGCCTCACGCGCAGTACGAACTACGCATGATCGAGTGGTCACTTTGGCGCCGTCATTTCAGCCACGTGACACGGGTGCTCTGCCCTCTCCACCCGAGTTTCCTGTCGCTATATACGTTCTTGTTTCAAAACTAACCATGATTTTGTCGTGTCAATGAAGAGTTCAATAATCATATTTAATTGAATTTATAGAAGTAAAAAGCTATTGTGGAGATGTTTTAGAACAGAATTATGACTTTCTGCGGTAGTGAAAAAGTATTTCTCTTTAGTTCGTTTTGGTATAGGTTATGTCTAAAAATTTTGCTGATGGATAGTTTACAGTTCAATGAGAAATGTGATGTTTTTTAGAAGTTTAATATAAATTTGCAGTTAGAAGCGCAATATATGTAGTATTTGGAATTCTCACGAAATAAGTAATCTTGTCAACTCTTTTTTTTATATTTTATAAGAATGCATTTACAACTTTTTTCAAGATATTATGATAAAAAAGTTGGGCATTTTCCTCCGTAACTCAATTTAAATTGCTCATCATGTATGGAATGCAATAAGTAATGCAAAATGTATGGATTTTTGAAATATTTCTTCTAATTTATAGCTCGTTCCCCTAATTCACGGTCCCGATTTACTCGAAAGAACGAAAGACAACTTCATTGTGACAGAGGTATACAGTAGAAATTCGACTGGAGAAGAGGATCTTTTAGGAATTGCAAAATTCCCTGTACATCAACTGTACGTTGCCTATAGAGATCCTCATGTCTTGCCGCACTTATTGCTATCAAAAGTAGGTTTACTTTATCTCTGATAATAATTTATTTCTATATATATATATATAATCTTAATTCTTTTCATCTTTTAACCATTAATTTTGCAGTATCCAGTAATCAGCGTAGATGGTTGGGTTTCGATAAAAGATCCCGTTTCTGGCCAATTGCGAGGTCAATTACAAGGACTAGTAGCTCTGGGCACTGCCGATCAAATCGCCCTCTTGGAAATGACACGCGGCATTCGTGATTCAGTTGTTACTCCTCGGGTGCCTCTAAACTCTGCAAATGATGCCCAGCAAAGTCTACAAAGTATCTCTGACCATCCTCTTCAAAATCCATTGTATGCGAATCAAAGAAGCAACGAAGCCGAAGTCCAAGCAATGCAGAATGTTTCTTTAAGAAACGAAGAATGCCAAACGGAAATGTGTACTCTTGAAGCATTTAAGGATTCAGATCCTACCATCGCAGAAGCGAGTGACGTTTTGAAAAATCAGAGCAAGGTTTTGCACACGATTGTCGATTGTCTCGCTCAAGCCTTACACGTTTCGAGAACGAATATCAACCAAGCTTCTCAAACTGATAGAAACAGTTGTGAAGAAGTCAGAAAGCGGAGGACTGAAATTGAACCTCTGTGCTTGGACCCATTGTCGAATAGTTTGTCTGATAATAGCAGTAATGGCAGTCCTAGGAACAATTTTACTATTCCCACAGAAATGTACAGAAGTGTTGGAGTCGGTGCTGAATTTGATGATGTTTCTGATCATGGCCCAAATAATAATTACAATGAATCTGTTAATGTATCTTCTGGCATTCTGAATCCTTTGATTGGTGAACAGATGGAAACTGATAGATTGCACTATGAGGATTTATCTTTTCGAGCGGTTGTAGAAATAGAATGCGCTTTACATTTACCGAAGGTGGAGAAAATTAATGCAGCTGTGGATCCAAGTACTTATGCTACGTTCCAAGGAGCACCGAGTGGAACCGATGGGCAGCTTAATTCTTATATTATTACAAATGTCTGCTCTCGGACTTGTAATCCTAAATGGGAGTGGCGATGCGATACAAGACTGCCAGCGGATCTTTTGACTAATGTACACTTTCTTTAATACGATTTTTATTTAGAAATAGAATGAATGATTTTCATTGTTATATTGAAGTTGAGTTTATTTTTTACAGGATGAGAAGAGATTAATTCTAAAAGTTTGGCGATTATTTGAGCCAGATATATGTACTGAAGTTGATCTAGAGAAAGATATAATCATTGGATTTGCGGCGATTGATCTTTCAGTTTTAACCGCTGGATTTCCGCTTGTGTCTGGATGGTTCCATATAATAGATTTTACCGGAAAATGCAACGGACAGATTAAGGTAAATCGAGGAGTTGATCACTTGGCATCTGGTGTACAAGCCTTCGTTAAACCTTTGAAATTCTTTAGAAATCTTTCTGAAATCGAAATATTATAAATCTTCTGAAATATTTAGAAATTTGTTGAATCTTTAAAAATTTTGAAATCATTTAAAATCTTGAAACCTGCTGTACACTTACAGGTCGAGTGGACAACACCTCGACGTAAATTGATTCTGTGTGAGGGTTGTAGGATTTTCCTTGATATTTTCTTCATAAATAAAATAGTTCAAATCATTTATTTTTAGTTTATTAAACTTCATTCTTTCAAATTTACAGGTCAGCATAACTCCATTGGAAAGCACATCTGCTTTCGGAAAATCCATCTCTTTCACTAGTGTAAACAAGATGCCGTCCGAACCTTGCCAATCTCATCAGTCTAATCAATCCAATCAATCTTCACCTTTTCCCAAAACCATGCGCTTTCACAATACCGAGTCTAACAACCCCGTAAACAACGCTGCAATTTCTGCAAATCCAAATCCCGAGCATTTCAATTACCAGTCTTTCGATGAACCTATGTCTGATATTGGACTTGGATTTGGTGACGCATCTCTCTCGATTCTCTCTCAGTCGCTGAAGTAAGTTAATTACAATTAGATTCAAACTCTGAAAAAAAAATTGATCCAAAAAATTGCTCAATTAAATAAACTATTTTGATTTACAGACAAAAATTAACAGAGCTGAACGAAATTACGAAAAGGCTTCAATCTCGGTTGCATGATGTAACTGAAAATGCGTTTGAAGACGAATTTGATAACGATTTCGAACCCAATGATCAACCGACCGAGAATGAGTGCAATGGAGTTCAAAGAGCGAATAGCAAATTTCCCGAATCTGCTAGTACAGCTACAAACAAGAGGGAAAATTGTCTACCTCCCACAAACACTAACCATTCCTCTGAAGTAAATTCAGCATCTCATCGAGATGAAAATCCCTCTTCATCCAACGACTTTCACAACCATCGCTCTACTTCAAGTGCAACTAACACAGTAACAATGGACACAAATTTCTCCGACACCGGATATTCAACAAGCTACAACGTTCGATCCGCCCAGTATTTTTTAAACGATCGTTCCAATACTCACAGCGTCCACTCCTCCGACCGAGAAGAGGATAATCCCATTAAAGGAACAAAAATGCACGTAAATCATCTCCTGGAGAAACTTTCCTCACAATTAAACACACCACCAACCGCTCCACTCGGAATGCTTCCAATGAAGATTAACATTATGGAATTACTCAGCAATTTACAGCCTAGTAACAACAACAATAACTATTTTCAAAGTGATAGGAGTCAAGAACAAATTAATAGAACGAGTCAAGATGAAATAACTCGAAGAAGTCAGGAAATATTAAATAGAAGGGCTCAAGATCAAAGTTCTATCGTGACTCAGTCGAACATAGAAGAGATTAGACATTCCCACGATGAGAATTCAACCTGTTCTATCCCAACTTCAGCACAAAGTTTCACTGATAATTTCAGATCAGAGTCAGTAGTGAGCAGTACTTCGCAAAATAGGAATAAAATGTCGAACGTAATTAGGGAAGAGTTGGCAGCAGAGGAAGGAAACGATTCAGCCGAGTTTGATGAACTCTCGACTCATTTGATGGCAGCCAATTTTCGTCACATGGACGTGGATAACGTTTTTAATCCTCTTTTGTACCAGCATTTACTTCCTGATGTGCAGCTCAGTCCCAATTCTTACAGTTGCTCAGTTTCTCAAGACGTTCAAAATAGAAACGCAACTCCAGAAGGAGAGGCCGTTCAACATTTGGACAATAGATATACAGAAACCTTCAATGCGGCAATCAATAGTGGATTAAGTAGGCTAAGAAACCTGATCGAAAACAATGCTTTGGCGAACAGCGCCAATAACAGTCAAAACCAGAGGAATTTGTTCGAGAACGATAGCTCGGAGGTTTTTCGTTCGACGCCCGCTGGTGTTTCCGAGGACGTAGATGGAAATATTGATGTTACTGTGATCCACAGGCCTAGTATTGGCGACCTCATGGCGAGCAATAGTTCGGAATCAATCAGTTCTGTTTCGATAGATAAATTGACGGAGAGACAACCGGAGACAGATGATGAGAATACCTTGACGAGTTCGGAATCGTCGGCTTCAACCATTTCGAGGCAAGCGCCTGATGGTGGGAATCCAGTTGAGGAAGCGGATAAGAGAGGGAGTAGAAAACGCGATTCTCGTATTTCCGGGTCAGAGAGTTAGATATTTAGAGATACTTTGATATTTTTGTAAATTGTGTATTTATTTATCTAGTAAGTTTTAGGAAATTGGATTCGTGGAGGATAAGGTACTTTTTTTCTTTTTTTTTTTAAATTTTAAGCTTGCTGAATTTGAATTTTTCTAAACTTGAATATTAGATTTAGATTCTTTGAGATTAAGAACGTTCATAAATTAGAAAGCTTAACATTTTTTGTATGCTTTTTTTAATTGACAACTTTTTAAACCTGCAAGTATACGAGTTTGAATACAGAGAACATTAAATCTGCAAACGTATATTTAAATTAGGAAGCTTTCAAATGTCAAACTTAGATGCATTTTGAATTCGTAGCTTTTTAAATTTGTATTTTTCTAGACATCGAAATAAAATTCCGAAAATAAAAGTAGGAAGCTTTAAATTTGAAATTTTCCAAAGTGAAACGGTTTTTCAATTTGGAATTTTTTACACTTCGAAAATCTTATTTGGATGCTAGCGAATTTAGAAGTTTAAATATGTATGAGATTTCAAATTTTGTACGTTCTTAAGTTTGAATCTTTTTAAATCTTAGTGTGTGTCCTGAGTGTAAATGTAAGTAATTAAAATATGCTACAGTTGTGTACGAAATATACATTTCCGAGTGATTTATGCAGTAGTGATACTTCAACTTCGTAATTTCATATTAAAGTTGTTAAGGAGTAACGGAAAAAAATGGTTGAATTCAGTTTTAAACGCCAATTGAATTGAACAGTTTTGTTTTTGGACGCATGATATCGATGTCTTTGAACAGTTTAAGCGGGTTTTTATTCTTAATATTTACCACAGACACAGGAACAGTTTTTATCATTGAAGATTGCTAACTTTAATTTTTTTTAGATTACTTTATTTTTGAAAATCATGAAATGGATTAAGAAAATTATTTATCTACAAACTCAAAATTAGAGTCTGTTGAAAACCAATTAAAACTAAATTTAATAAGAATATCAAATAAAAAATTTGTAAAATCTTTTAGGAGTGATTTTTAACTTTAATCTTAAATCAACTTTTAGAAAAAAATGTTTACCCGAAACATCTGAGATTCGTTAGAATTTTATGAGTCAGACTAGGAGTCGAATCTTCATTTTTTTTTTAACATTCTGTATTTATAATAATCTATTCATTTGTATTCTTGTACGCAGCGATTTGTGTTGAATGGATACTAACTCGTTACTGTGAATTATACGAACTATACGAATGGGAAACCTAATTTCCTCTACAAAAAGTGTTCTTTCTCTATCGACTGATAACCAAGTATACGTAATAATATCGGATGATTATTATATTTGTCATTTAAAATTCGTGCGACGAACTAAAGTTAATAATTATTATATATTATACATAAACCTCTACGTGCAACCATATGTCAATATTTTTATACAATATGTCTGTAAATAGCGCTCAAATATATTGGATATCTAGGTATAAAGTGACTTATTGTAATGTTGATTGAGAATAGATTACATATTAGATTCACACTAGTCTTTTTTAATTTTCAATATGCATACTTCAATGTTTTTTTATCGGCTTTATTTTGTTTACAATTTTTCAAAAGCTAGAAATGTACAAATAAACTATACAAAACTATTTGGGGTTTCATCGATTTCTGAAAATTGTTGAGAAATTTAAATTTAGTTTCCTAATCAGGAAAAAAAGAAGAGAGATATGCCTCTCTGTGAGCCAATTTTACAATTTCTTTTGGATGAGTCAGCCAGACTTTAGCGGTTGTTCCTTCGTGGGAATGAATTCTTGAACAGTCTCGTAATCTCTGGAAGTAAATTAGTATTTTATTTTCAGGTTTTAAGTTTTGGAATTAAGCTTGAATTAATTAATTTGGAATGGTTTTTAATTTCCGAACTTAAGTTTTCCTTCTTTCATTTCGCTAATTGATTCAGATAATGAAACTTGTGGTTGTAATTAAATTCTACTTTAATTTCCGAACTTAAGTTTTGAAATTATAAATGATATGTATCTATTATTATTATACTAATTACGCGAAATTGAGCAAGTTCATTTCTCTTGAATTGTGAATGAGTTTTGCGTTCTTCGATCATGCAAGGCCTACAGAGGAAGACTTGATTGTTCCAGTGCCAATAATCTCCAAAGGGGGTTTCCTCACAGATTTTACAAATATCGGTGTTTCGACTGCAACATTTTAGTTCAACTGGAAGGCACATTTGAACTCGTCCACCGAAACTGTGATTGAAAGAAATGTTCTTTCTTTGTTTGTAAGGATTGTGTGTTCCAGGTCTGTTGAAAAAATTTTCGAAATTAGAAACATAATCTTTTACTAGTTATTAATGTAAATTTTAAACATTTATTTTTCAGGATTCTCGATAGAATGAAAGTTACTGGGATTTCAGAATACTGACTTTAATTTTTTAAAAAATCAAGTACCTGTTGGGAGATAAGAATGACAATAGGAAATCAAGCAAAACTAAATTTGGTTTGATTCAGAAATGGAATCATCGGGTATGGTGATAAGTCAAATTAAAACGTAATAATCATATTTTTGGAATAATTTTTCAGTATGGAATGGAACGATGGGTAATTGAAATAGATTTTTAGGATTCAGAATTAATCTTTATATTACATAATTAAATATCGATGCAAAGTACTATGGATGTATTCATTATTAATATATTTATTTGTGCTTATTTTATGAAAACTTTGCTTCCTCATGGGCCTCAAATAAATTTGCTTCCCCACAGAGGGATGTTTTACAGTTTACACTATCTAGCTTAAATTTTTATCAGACCTGGATATCAATTTGATCTACAATTTGTCCAAATTTCATGATCACAGATCTATTACTTTTTGAGATATGGTTAACAGAAACAAGTTACACACATGGACATTTTTTGAAAAAAGCATTTTTTAGTTCCTGGGGTCAAATTATATCGAAATATGACGAAAAAGTCAATTTGAAAATTTACGTCATTATACAAACCCTACTCTATGAGGAAGCAATACATAATTAAAAATGGGATAGTCTAAAGCTTAATCAATAAAAAAAACTAAAAAAAAAAATAGCTTTTCACTCTCAAACTATTGATAATAATAAATAATAATAACTCACATAATGAAAATTTTGTAATTTTTTCGTTCTGGAGCTTTTAAACAATTATACTTCAAAACTTTAATTTAAAGGCTTATAATATTTTCAAAACGTTTTGAAATTTGGAAGCTTTGAAATTTGAGGGTTCTGAATTTGTTATAACACTTAAATTGATGTGCTTTTAAATTTAGAAATTAAGGTAAGCTTGAAAATCTAGATGTTTTTTTTTTTAATTCGTAGTCTTTTACATTGTATAATATTAAAAATTGGATCCTTTTTTGATTTCAAGCCTTTTCAACTTGAAGAATTTCACATATTTAACGAATTTGAATTTAAGTCTTTCAAAATGAAACGAATTTAATTTCAAGTCTTTCAAAATGACATTTCGATTCTTTCAAATGTAGAAACGATTTTTATTTATGAAGCTTTCACATTATTAACTCAAACTCTTTAAAATGTCGATTCATATTTATTAAATTTCGAGTATCAAATTTGAATACTTTTTTTCATTCAAATATTTTCGGTTCGTCGCTTTATCAATGTGAACACTTTCAAATTAAGATTTCTCAACTAAACTTCAAAAACTAAGTTTAAAAATACTGAACGATTTATTTGTAAATTTGAAAATCTTAATCCCTTAAAGTTGAACATGTTTCATTTCAAAACGTTTAAAATTCAAAAGTGCCAATTCAAAATTTTGGAAAGAATACGATTTCAAATTGGAAGATTTTAATACAAACAATTTCAAATTTAAAACGTTTCATATTGTCCTCAAAATTCAATGCTTTAAAATTTGAACATTTGAAATTTTAACAATTTCACATTAAAATGTAATGTTCCAATTTAAAACAGTGAAAATGGAACAAATCAAAATTTGAAGTACATAAATGTCACATTAAAATAATTTAAAATTAGTATTAAAAATTAAATAATTTCAAATTGAAACATTTCTGATTTCAAAGCGTCGTGGAATATTCAACAAATTGAAATCATTGGCGTTTCAAATTGAATTTTTTTATTTTAAGCCTGTAATGGTTTTTACAAACAATTTTAAATTAGAAGAGTTATAAATTAAACAATTATCTAACTTTAAATACATATATAATTTAATTAAATAAGCAATCATTTATTACTAAAAAAATATGGCCATAATAATCAGAATGCCGGGTTAAATATACACTATCTTTAAATTGAAACCATGAAAATATAATGATTTCCAAATAAGAATTCAAAGATGAACGATTTCAATTTTAATCGACGATAATTTCGAATTGATTTTAAGGAAGCTTTCAAGTTAAAAAATTTTAAGCTGAAATTATGAAGATAAAAAGAAAGAAAAAAGTTTCTTACCCAGGATTTTTATTCGTTAAAAAAGTTCTTCTTCTCGAAGTGGAGGAAAAGGGGGCTTTCGATTCCTTTTTCTCAGGGTAAAAAGGCACTGAAGGCGAATAATCACAAGGAGCTGGAATTCTTTTATTGTGTTGAATAGTTGTTTTAAATCTCGCAAGACCACTGTAGCCTCTTCTGCTTATGCTCCCTAAACAAGGCTAATTTTTTGTTCTTTTATTTTATAATTATATTAATTATCGTTTGATCAATAATCAATGTTTATTTTATACCCTACAGTAGATGCTGTTATAAGAATCGAGGACATTATATGTACATGGAGAGATGTTAGGATATTCCTCTAAAGAATAGTGTCTCATAAAAGGACTCATCCCCTTTTTAGAAGACGTATCTCGTGAACATCCGGATCCAAAGCATATTTTTTCTTGTCCTTGCCTGCGAACCATAGATGAGTATTTTCCATAATCTGATTAATTAAAAAAATCGACTCTTTATCAAGATAATTTATCAGGTATTTTGTCTCGTATATTAGGAGTATATTTAAAAATTGTTTATTCAGATTCCAAGAATTTAATTTTTTTGAATTTGGTGCTTTATTAATTCAAAGATTCAAATAGTGTATAGGCACTGACTAGTGTTACGGAAAATTCCGTAACTTTAGCCCTAAAGGAGCTGAAAAGGGGTTGGTTTTACGAAAAATTCCGTATCGGTAGACAGTTCGTAGTATATAATTAAATTAAATTGATTTTCACAAGTATGACCGCTTAAGTATCAGACAAAATTTGACGCTTTTTTCGTTTTTCCGGGTCATTTTAATTTTAAGTTTTCAAATGTAAGCTTGAATACTGCAAAATTGTTAAATTTGAGAAGTTTCAAATTTAACAATAACATCAAACTAAAAACGTTCAAAATTAAATCATTTTGAATTTTAATTGCTTTGAAATGTGCAATATCAAATTGGAAGCTTCTTTATTGTATGTAATTCAAAATTTAAAAACTATTAAGGCTTTCAATTTGAAATTCTACAAGTTTGACACTTTAAATTAATTTTGTTCAATTTTGAATATTTCAAACGTCAATTTTTTTATTATATAGGTATATAACTTTTAAATCTTGAATTATAAAATTTTAATTTTATAGAGTTTTAGTTTGCCCTAATAGCACGGAACGTTCCGGGAACGTTCCAGGAACTAGCCGCTGGGACTTTCGGAACGTTCCACTGGAACGTT
>JAUMHM010000031.1:13630743-13648268 GCA_032362435.1 Melikaiella ostensackeni
GAAATTTCGATTCATGCATTATTTTTCGAGTATTCTTACAGGAACCATTCAGATGACATTACCGTTTCACCTTAATGACATAGCTGAGGGTAGATTTTTTGTAGAATTTTTATATTTTCTGGTAACTTGGAGAGAAAATGTTACACTTTGTTTTTTTATTTTATTATTTATTAAATTATGAGCATTTTAGCTAATGCCAAAAACAGCCTTCCTCATGCTACTGGTCGGTACTGTATACTGAGTGTACAGGTTAAGGTGGAATCCGAACATCTTGGTAAAAGTACATAGAAAATTTTCCAGAAATGCCAGCTCCGAAGTTGAACTCTTGACCTCTGACGGGAAGTCCGAGCGCTTAACCACCTTATCAACCTTATTATGTATTAACTTATTTCATTCTTATTACAGCTTAGGATACAAGAAAAGTTAGTTTACGATGATCTCGATACGAATTGCGATGTGCACACAGCTACCGCAATGCCTCTCAAGTTGACACACATAGATAGATACTTGCATGGACCAGTACCAGAAAGTGGAGATTCTGGACTCAGTCAAGAAGATATTCCGATATTGTTAAATCAGTTGAAGATAGAAGTCTCAAAGTGGGGTAACGGAATCAGTTTACCAAGGCAAGATGCGAAAGTTATACTCAGTTCGGCAGCTGCTGTTGTGGCTTTTGGAGAACTTACACCGGGTGGAGCTTTGATGAAGGGTTTTAGAGAAGATAGTCTTGGACGTAAGTGTCCACTTTTTCTCTTTTTCATTAAAAAATAATGCAGTGTAGATTTACCCAGCCGTTTCAACTGCATTTTCGAACATTAGCGTTTTTAAATAAATTTTTTAATAAGAAAATTTTCAAGTTCGCAAGCTTCTAAATAAAAAAAGTTTTTGCTTTAAAATTTGGAATCATTTACATTCTATTTCCTGAAAATTGTAAATTTCAAAAACTTAAAAAATAGATGTTTCTCTTTTTAAATATCTTTAAACTTTGGCATTTTTATATTAAAATGTTATGTATTTAAAATTGCTCCCTTTGACTTGATACAAACTTAGTAAGTATTTAATTCAGAATTCATTAATTTCAGAATTAATACCAAAGGACTTAGAGAAGGAACTGCGCAACGTCTATGTATGCCTCTGTGAACTCCTCAAGCACTTTTGGAGAAGTTTTCCCCCAACCACACCACAGCTGGAGGAAAAAGCGATTCGCATGCATGAAGCTTTGCAGAGGTTTCACTCCGCAAAACTGAAACCATTCGAGGTAATTTTCTCTTCACGCTTACAACTTTACCTCTTCTAAAACGTTAAATAAAATAATGAAATCTTAACGAAGATAAAGAATAAATAAAGATGGATATCTGTTTTCCAGGACCGAATGCAGAGAGATTTTTCAGCAGTTAGTCAACATTTAACAAGTCACCTGAACCAAGTTTTGAATGCAGCTTACAGAAAATTCGATCTCTGGCAACGACGCAAAATGCAGATGAGGTAGCCGTTAGTCTACATGTTGGAGTAAAATAAATTCAAGGATTAAAATAAAAACAAAGTACGAATGCTATATATTTGAAAGTGTTACCCTCAGGGCCGCATTAGGTTTGTGGGGGCCCTAGGGCCGGTTGATGTGTGGGGTCCCTTTCGCGGTTACAAATAAATTTTACCATTCAGTAAGATTCAATGAGGTTCTCTTGTGGGGGCCCTCCAGATGTGGGGACCTCACCAGCCCCTAGTTTAATGCGGCCCTGGTTACCCTTATTAAGTAATGTGAACGTAGGCGTTTATCATCAAAACCAAAGTGAGATAGGTAATGCACATCATAAGAAAAATATTCTTTTTTCGTGCCTATTTATTATTCAATACGACGCTTCTTTGTTTTCCTTTTTTTATATTCATTTTACACTGAACACATGCGAGTCTCGAATCTTTTCCTTGTTAATGATTTGCAGAATTAGTTTCTCTTCAACTTTTACGCACTATCGATGAGTGCATAAGATCCGACGTAGATCGTCGAAAAATTTTCAGGTTACAGTAAATTATTAGCATCTTTTCTATATCAATAATTACTCTGTTGAAAAGAAGCTTGTAAGTTTCAAAGTACTGAAAGAGTTGAACTGTTTTTGTAAGACTGTAAATGGAAATAGGTGTGAAGAATAGATTTGTGGATCTAATTTAAGATAAAAGATTAATCTTTATTATATTTCAACTGTGTACTATTTGATTTTCCTTTTTTTTAAAACCAAATTTTTGTTTTAATGTTCATTCGACTGCCAACGATTATGTCTGCAATGTACATCAATGAATTCAAGACGTATTGTACTACGATATATTCGAATAAGTGTCTTAATAGTCACGTCAATATTTTCCTACCCAAATAAGGCTCGGATTTTTTATTCATCTGAGTACATAGAATAATTTGTATTTTACGTCCGCGCCTGTAATTATCTATAATGTCGCCGTATACTTATGACTTTATGGTGAATCAATTAAATAAACTACAATGATTAATTTAATTTTAATAACTAGTGAAATATTCGTAATTACAATTATTGATGAATGTTGTTGCTAGGAATAATTAATTTTCCCGATTATTGATATTATTTTCAAAGTGGTTAGAAATATATTCTTACATGATTATTTCAATAAATGTTATTATTGTGAATATACTAAAATCTTGTTTTCTACTTTGAACCCAGCGCCTTGGGAAAACTTCTGAAAGAGAAATCTTTTGTGATTGAACAATTTTGAATTTAATTGCATATATACTATGAATTTAAACCTGAAATTTGAAATATAAAAAAAAATTACCAATTTTGAACTCAAAAGGTTCAAGATTGCAGAATTTTGAAGCAAAGTTTTACAGTAGGGCTGTGTGAAAATGTTGAAATTAATCGAGTTTGAGCCAAACAAAAAAAAAACTTGTTTGATATCCAAAAGAATTAAAAAGAAAAGTTATTGAACTCAGTTAATGTCTTCTTTTCGGTTTTTAAATTTGAAAGTTTTTAAACTTGAAATTTCTTTAGGTTGAATCGAAAAAACATGCCACTGTTTTGAGTTATTATGAAAAAAATTGTCGTTTTTAAAGCGTGAAAATCGTTCAAAAAAGTAACATTCATGATTTTGAAGTGCTTGAAAAAATACCAATTTTTTATAATAACAAAATAATAGCATATTTTTTCGAATCAAATTGAAGAAATTTCAAGTTCGCGACACGTAATACAATTTTTTTTTAAATGTGTAACGAAACATTTCTTACCTATAATTCTTTTTTACTTCTTTCGAATGCTACACTTCGACTTTTTTTAGCCCGACTTAAATAATTCGTATAATTTCAGCACTTTCAATCCGTTATATTGCACAATATCAGTTGTGAATCTTTAATGATGTATAATTTAAAAATGCATTGTCTCAAAATTGAACAATTTTTAATTTAGTTCAATCAAAATTTAACAGATTTAGAATAAAGCTTTACTTATTGTACACTTTCAAGAAGAAAAAATTTGATTGAAAAACTTTAATTGCATACCTTCAAAATTGAAAAGTTCAACTGTAGAACTACTAATTTGATCAGTTTTAAAAAGCAGCACTTAACATTTAAAAATGTCAGAATGAAGCTTCAAAAATTAACAAATCAATACTGATACATGTATATGCTAAATTGAACTATTTCACTGTTTGATGAATTCAAATTGGAAACATGCAAAGTTGAAAAATTCCATTCAAAAATGTTTCAATTGTACATTTTGCAACCTTTTGAATTTAAAAAAAATGCATTTGAAGGGCTTGGAAATCGTGCAATTTCAAATGAGAATGATAGCAATCTCTTTTATATTTGTAAGATCAATTTCAATATTTTTAATCATAAACGATTATTACATAACACTTACAGAATCGCTACGTAACACTGTAACGCTATTATAAAATTGTTACCGATTTCTCACAGAATGTGAGCCCCGTATTTTAAACCAAAAATTAAAGTAGAAGGTTTCTAGGCTCTCAAAAAAGAATATAAACTTTTTTTTGTTTAATCGGTTATTTATGTCGTGTAGGGTGGTCCAAAAATGCATTGAAATTTTGTTGTTGAATTTGTACGCTTTCACCCCCCAGATTTGTACGAATCGACACGCAATAAATAAATAAATAATTTATTTTAAAAAATGATATTAGGTGTATCGAGTTGACCCTCAACATTTCTTTTCACAATTAGCCATACTCACTCACAACATGAATAAAAATTATTTTTTGAATTTCGCCCACATAAGTCTGTTTTATGGGAATACAGGGTCTCAAAAGAACCCCATCAGTGAAAAATTGGGTTTTGCGAGTTTTGGCACTAATTATTATTTTCATGCCGTTTTTTTTTGGTACATATTGTTTCTAATACATGAAATATTACTTTCTACTGATAACTAGATGTTAAAATGAATTATTTAAACAACTTATCATTATTTATAGCAATTTTCTCTCAGAATAGAGTTAGAAAATCGCAGTTTTTAAAAAAATTTTCAGCGGTTTTTTTCCGAAATTTTCAATTTCTTGTCCACATTTTACTCAAGTGAGGCAATAATCAATTAAATATAACAAAAATAATTTTTTTTTAAATCTGCTACTGTTTACAACTATCTTCTCCTATAGTAATGCTAGATAGTTTCATTTTTTTCTGAAATTTTTTTATTTTGGTCCACTTTTCACTTAGTGAGGTAATAATAAATGCAAGTTAACAAACATAATTGTTTTAACAATTCATTATTGTTTATAACTATCTTCTATCAGAGTAATGCCAGAAAATAGCGGTTTTTTCTGAAATTTATTTTCTTGTTGGTGTTCATTATTTATTTGTTCATAACTACAAAGTCAAAGAAAAGCTGAAAATTTAAAAAATAACCGCAACTTTCTAGCATTACTCTAAAAGCAGATAGTTATAAACAGCAATAAATTATTTTAACAATCACGTTTGTTAATTTGCATTAATTATTACCTCACTAAGTGAAAAGTGGACTAAAAATAAATTATTTCAGAAAAAACCGCAACTATCTAGCATTAATATAAGAGAAGATAGTTAATGTGATAGTTAAGTGAAAAGTGGACAAAAAGTTGAAAATTTCAGAAAAACCCGCAACTTTCTAGCATTATTCTAAGCCAATGTTATTATAAATAATAATATATTGTTTGAACCATTTTTTTTGTTAACTTTAATTGGTTAGTGCCTTGCACTAACTGAAAAGTTGAAAAATTCGGAAAAAACCGCGAGTTTTTAACTCTATTCTAAGCAAAAATTTGCTATAAGCAATAATAAATTGTTTAAATAATTTATTGAAACATCTAATTATCTGTAGAAAGTAATATTTTGTGTATTGGAAATAATTTTTAATAAAAGATACCGTAAACAAATAATGATTAGCGTCGAAAACTCGCAAAACCCAATTTTTCACTTATGAGATTTTTTTTAGGTCCTTATAAAACAGACCTATGGGGGTGAAATTCAAAAAATAATTTTTGATTCGTATTTTATGGCTAATTTTAAAGAGGAGTGTTGAAGGTCAACTTGACATACCTAATATTGACGATTCTAAATAAAATGTACAAAAACGTCTGTTTTTCTTGTGGGAAATACACGTGTTATTCATCCCTAATTTCGTGTCACTCTTTATCACAAAAAGGGTTTACACGCACCAATGCTGGATTGCCTGTTCTACCAGAAAACTCCTTTAAACATCATGAATAATTTAATTTCTAAAAACACTTCAGCTAATGAAATATCTTGTGTATTTAACTGCGATACAGATTTGAAATTCATAAAATATAAAATTTTCTACAATCAAACATAACCTTCTGGTCCACTGGAACTATTCCCCTAGCGTTGCTTGAATTTAAAAAAATCGCGCCCTTCCCCTCCACCAATCAATAGATGGCGTTTTTCTATTGTTGACTCGTTGCAAAATGGCGGGCTGTAGTGGGCACCCTGGGGTCTCTGGGGCAACATTGTTTGACATTGTTCGCGAATCCCCCCAACAAATGACTCGTGTAACCTTAATTTAGCGCGGTGCGTATGCTCCACAGCACGCACGACATAATCTGTGACGAAGAACAAGAGTTTTACGCGAATCATGTGAGTGCTAACGAAGCGCTTGGTGTCTACTACGTGAGCCGAGTGTCGTGTGTGTCGAATTGCCGATCTGTAGCCATATTTCCCTGTTATCTGATTAAAAGTCGCGATTTCTGCAGCCGATCATCATCTCAGGACGGAATTCGATGTTTCCAGCTTTTCGAGGTCAAGGTAAACTTCTGGCCGGATAAGCCCTTATCTCATATTTCCTCCGGTTCCGATCACCAGTACTCCCAGTAGTTGCGAACTTGAAAGACGCTCTTTCCTGCTCGCGAATCTTCCACGAGTACGATGCCGAAACTTGGAGCCTGGATGCATGTCACCCTTTTCCTTAAATCACTTGTCATCCCTTCCTTGGTTGCGTGCTAGAAGTGCCAAAACTGATAAAATTGATAGGAGATTAAATGAAGTTTGGATTACTGGAAACCTCATTTTGAAACAAGTGAATGGTTAGTTTCGGGGATTATTTTTGAAAAATTGGGCATTTGCAATATTATTAAGTGTTTGTGGAGTTTTTATGATATTTACAACGTGAATTCGAAAGAGATTTGAATTAATAGTTGTGAAAAAGCTTGGAGGTTATGAAAAATTGCGTGAATACTAAAAACACGTTTCATCGTATATATTTTTCGAATTTAATTAGAGAATAACTGAATAATCTTAGTATGGGGACGATTAATAGTGCATTTATTTTATTAATCGTCATTCAAGATGTCAAGATGGTGCTGGTTTTTTCAAAATAAGGCTATATGTTTTATGCAATTACATATTTTAGCTGGTTTTTCATCATTTTACTTCACAAGCAGACTTACCCCTGAAATCTAAAGTATTATACACGTAGAACATAATATCTCATTATTTTAGATTTAGACGAACCGGAAACTTCTTTCGTATTTCAAATACGCCAAAACCCAACCTTTCCCCCAGTGAACAAGTAATCTTCAATCAAGTTGCAAATTCGTCACATGGTTACGTTACGCATGTAACCCAAAAGCAATGTGTATGCAAACGAACAAAAAATATTTTTATTTTGCATAAAATACAGTTCTTCATATATGTTTTAAGAATTTAAGCTACATATTTAGAATCTATTCCAACAACACATATTTTAGAGTTTAATGAATATTTTTGTATAAAGGTTGCAGTATTTTTCAAATGTGCGTTAGGTGTAACCAAATTTTTTTTTAAAAATGTGATGTAATTTGCAACTGACTGTGACGCTGCACATAGATGCTGACATATGCTGATCTTAATAATTATTTAACCTTTTTGAAAAGGAAACTCCTGCGATTTGAGTAAAGAATTTAAAATAAAAGGATTTTAAATTCTAAATTTTAATTCAACCATTTTTAACGGATAATGTTATTGGAATGTTCCAAATTGAAAATTGTCATAAAAGGGATTGTCCATATATTGCGTAATGCTTAATGGTGAGGGAGGGGCCATAGTTTGTAATTTTTAATTCAGGAAAGCGGGAAAAGGGCGGAGGGAGAGTGCAAAAATGACAAACAAAACTTTACGTAATATATAGACATTTCCAAATTAATAATTTTATAGTGAAAGCGTACATGATTGACAAAGTTTTTGTCTGATATGTACAGAAGGTGACCTTGTCTTTTAAGAACCGAATGATAAGAAGTTAATTAAGATTTTTAATTTTGATGGGGGAACTTATCTACAGATTCTGTAAATAGATCATAATTATTTCTAACATTATTTCTGTCTTAGATATTCTGATAAGTTTCTAAACGATTTTTATTATTCAAATACGTTAGGTAAGTTTACTGAATATAATTTAGAAAAATAAAAACTAATTAACAAGAACAGATCAAAGTTATATTCAAAGGAAATTAAAAAATGTATAAAGTCGAATTGAAGATGTATCCTATTTAACCGATAAACTAATTTTAAATTTTCTTGAAACATAATTTATATTATGAATTTTCACTTTCAGCAATAATAGCTAAAGATAATATCTTGTTGGCGAAATTTAAATAGGTTGTGTACATAATTGATAATGTTTTATGTAGTAAAAAGCGCCTAACACAGGTGATAATTAATGACTCTTAAGAAGTGATAACTCAATTTTATTAAGGCTTTCAATTTGAATTTGTGCAATATTGAATCGTCTAATTTTTAATATTTGAATTTAAGTTCAATCGGTTTGGAACCTTTTCAAGCGTAATATGTTGAATTATCGAGAGTTGGGATTCTAAGCAATACTATAAGTGTACATAAATAAGTAGCAACTTTATATAAATTTTAAAAAGAAATTGAATTATTTATATCCACTTTTGCACTCTTTTTGAAATGTTTTTTTAAGGAAAGACACCAGTAAATAGACTTGTTTTCAATTTCAATGATGTGGCATTTTTAAATTATCTTTCTGATACCTACATTTTCATAGGCTGAATAATATCCGTTTGGTGGAGAGACAAACATACAAAATTTATTTGACAATGAAATTGTTATAGCTAGTACACAGATTATTTTGTCATCATTTCATAATTCCTCTACTGCAGAGTGTTATGTTATCAACTAGCGATTTGTATACGTTTACTTTTTGAAGCATTTTAATCACTCAAATGAATTTTTAAATTTAGAAGTTTTTTCAAAGAAACAATAATTACTGAAAAAACTCACTTTTTTAGAAAGAAATTTCCTTATAAAATTTCCCATACTTGTGCTTAAAAAATGTAATTTTTAAAAAGCGAGAAAATGTTATTGTCTTATTTTTATCTGATGTCACTTCTCATAGAAATTAATGTAAACAAAAAAGATACAACACTGGATAATAATTATTTTAAAGAGTTTCAATTTTTTTTTGCTTCTGTTCAACGTTCTCAAGTTATCAAAAAATGGTTTATTGCTTTTAAATTTACATTTCTCTTCAATCTCGTTTTTATTTTTATTGACTGATAAATGGTTTATTTTATGATTAATTATTTTTAGTTCTAATTGTTAAAGATAATATCTTATTTGCTATTTAAATCACTGATTTTTTCAATTAATAATATATTATCTTTTGTAAGAATCATT
This sequence comes from Melikaiella ostensackeni, assembly GCA_032362435.1. Taxonomy (NCBI): domain Eukaryota; kingdom Metazoa; phylum Arthropoda; class Insecta; order Hymenoptera; family Cynipidae; genus Melikaiella; species Melikaiella ostensackeni. The sequence goes on from JAUMHM010000031.1 coordinate 13,639,880, forward strand.
GACGTAAGATGAGAGTAACAATTATTATTAGTCATCGCATGAAGATAAAGAGTAATTAAAAATGATATTAACTCTGGAAACTTAGTTTCAAAATTTTTCTTATCAGTAATACTTGAATTTATTTCTGCATTTTGATCCCAATCAGGCATAGCGAATTCTTTTTCTCAAAAATTTCAAATATGGAGAATTTAAATATATTTACACAATGAAATAGAAATTTTTCAATAATGTAAAAGAAAACAGAATATATTTTATAACCACTTTAGAATATTTTTGAGATGTATTTACGAAGTACCAGTTAGAGCAGCACATTCGATTGCAAAAGTCTTTAAAATATTCAATGAATAGATATTTGGTGATGACAGGTGTTTGTATCATTTACTCGACGGACAGATCTTTTGATCTCATATTTACCTGTTAACATAAGAACTTGCATTAATTATGAGAAAAAGAAGATATTTAATTTTGGTATTCGATGTTGATGATTTAGATAAAAATGTTCACCAACTTAATAATAATTAGTTTAGTCCCTAAATAAGAATTCTAAAATATAATCCTCAAAAGACAAACCTAGCAAAAAGTTCTAAAACCTTGTCCTTCTTTTATTTTACAGATCAGACTGGATGAAGACTAGGTCAACAGTGAATTCTAAAATCATGTGACTTTCGTTTTGTAAAGCTTTACAAACAATTTCGAATGCTTTATGTAAATAAGTGAGAGCTCCAAATTTCAACGGACTGTGTTATGAACGACCTATTTCACTGCTGTGATTTTTTACCACAAGGAAGTCTGCTTGACGCAGACCATCCAGATTAGGCACTCCAGTGCCAAAACCGGGTAATGGATCCCGTTGGTCCATGGTATGCATCGAATTATCGCCTAGGCGCTGGAAGTGCTGCTGGTACCTTTCAAGCTACGAGCTCTGGCACAAGTAGCGACTTTGTCACGCATCATCTAGCATCTTCTGCCACACACGCAGTTCCACCTGCAACAACTTCCCAACTACTTTTGCAAGCGGCCCACACAACCGCAACTCTGGCAGGTCAACCATCGCCTTTCAACCCAGGGGGGTTTCTCTCCCCACCCCCTGTGGGCTACGACGTCTTCTCACCTTTGTTTCATCACTCTAATCCTAAACAAGGGCACTACGTAGCTCAACACAGACAAGTACTCGCCCAAGCACAAACGGTCACGGCAACCAAACCAAATTCTGCTCCTGAAAACGATGTGTCAACACTCAGAGAAAATTACACCTCAACACATCAAGCGACCTTTTTCGAGCACCAATCAGCGTCGACTTCTCCAAATGCCTCGACCTTGGCATGGACTCATCAGAGCAATTCTCAACTACCAAGTCCTTTTGGTATTTTGCCTCACGAAAGCGTCATACCTTCTTCTCCAGGAGCTCCTTCCACAAAATCCGGTTCCTACGACAATTTCAATGCTCACTTCGCTGGAACTCAGCCTATCAACAACATAAACGCCCAGATTTCGTCACCTATCACCACTGCAGGTGATTTCAAGTCCTCAAACTATGATAAGAAAATCACGAGGTCTTCCTCGCCAGTCTCTGTCAAATCTGCAGTTACGACCGCCCAAAGCACCACCGGGCAGACTTTTTTTCAACAAGTACCAACGACTTACAGCTCTGAAAGTTTGGCTAACAACTATTCGAGTAATAACAACCAGCCTTCGAATCTCAAAGTACAGGCACCTTTACAGCATCAGCAGTCGTGTATAGTCTCGACTCCTAGCAATGCACATAGTAAAGAATACCGGATTCCCCAGCCAGGTTCAAGAACAGTAGCACCTACAACCGTCTTCATAAATGCCACAGCTAGATCCGCGCCTTCGCAAATCCAAACAAAGCAACCAACTAGAAATAGTAATTTTGCATCTCCTACAAATAAAACATCCACTAATTCTCAGCAAGGAATTCAGACGAAGGCGCAGTCGAAGGTTTATCCGGAACTGACGAGTCATAATGATCACAGAAGGACGGAGCATGAAAACAGCCAGTCGTCACCGATCAGCTTCTCAATCATGGATTCGAGGAACATGAACTACTCGAATAACACAACTACTAATTGCAATAATACAACTAATAAGATTTCTAGTGATCAGAGGACTCAGAATAGCAATATTCAGCACAATCAACAGTTTCATGTTTTGAATCAACAACAGCAACAAGCGACGCGTTTTGAAACAGCAACTACAACTCCTTATAGACATTACTCGACAGGATCTACAAGCGATTCGGAATATCATCACCCTGGAAGATCGAAATCTGCGGCCTCTACTGACAGCGCTTATTCTTCAAACACTTCCACCCAAAATGGACCGGACTGTGGAGTTGTCGTTCCCAGAAGACCCAGTCCTCTCCAAGCGCATTCTCAAGCAAGCCCCCTGGGTCACGTTCCAAGTCCAGCTTATCCAATGTACAACAGTCCAATGGCCACGATGTCTTCTCCTTCGCCTCTCCAGAAACATGGAGAGAACAATGGCAATCAGTGTTCCAGTGGAGCTGCCTACAAAACCGGAATTCAACCGCAAATGACCCCACCTTCTCCTCTCGATGTCACCGTTCCTAGGCCTTCATCTCAAGGTCAGGTTGCCTATTCTTCAGTGATTACTCGAGTCTTGGGCTCTACAGAAAACAACAAAACGACCTACAACACCGAAAGCAGAACCTATGAACGACAACAGGAGTTTCCTCAAACCCAGAAGCAACAGGTTTGCTGGGAAAACGACAATCGTCACACGAATGCCCCTCGGAAATATGCAGTTACTACTACTTATGGGACTAATTCTGAGATTATCACTCAGTTGGCTTCTCAGCAGCAACAGAGGGTCGTTACTACTGCGGAGAGGCAGCAGACCTACTTTGATTCTAATCAGGTGACTTTGCAAGATTTGAGTAGTTGTAGAGGAGACCCTATGAGTATTGTAAAAAACTTGCAAACTTTACAGCAAGGTGTTTGTCCGGTTCAGCAGCAGCAGCAGCCAGTTGTTACAACAGCAGGAACGGAACAACTGAAGCAGCCGGAGGAGAGGCGAAAACCTGAGGCGCCTAAGAAGAAGAAAAATTTTGAGAAAGGAACTCACTCTACTCCGTTGAATGAATTAACTGGTGCGGCAGTGATGACGGAGTACTTGAGTAGAGTACCACCACCTGCACATCACAATGCTAATCAGCAACAGCAAAATGGGTATTTTGATTTCGAGAGGTGGAATCTACCACCTCCATCTTCTAAAATGTTTTCTAGTTCCCCAGGGGCTTTTGGTTCTCAGACGACCTTGCATCATTCGAGCAACTTTGTTGGTAATCCTGCACATCAGCCTCAACCGCTGATGGTGACTCATCATCACACGTCTCCTCCCCTTACGTACTTCCCAGCTTTTCATATTTCTCCGGGACATCATCCGCATGAATTTTCGTCTTCCGTGGAAATAGCCTCGATTGCATTTGGCGATAATGAGAGTCAGAATTCTAGTTACACTGAAGAAATTAGAGATGATAAGCCAAAGGTGATTGTCCCGGATATTGAAGAGGAATTGGGTTTTTTGCAACAGCATCATCAACCAGTGATAACTAATCAGGCGAGTAAGGAAGGTAAGATTAAGGGGAATGATCCAAATTCAGGATTTATGACGAGTTACTTGAAGTTTTTGCAAGGTGAGAGAGATCCTTCGCCTGAACCGGCAATAAGAGGTGGAAGGAAAGCGAGTTGGAATAGGTCGAAGCCTTATATTCTTCCAGAACCTAGTAAGTCTTAGGATGGGCCGATGAATGGGGATATTTTGAAAGCCCAGGATAAAAGCAAGGAAATGCCACAAATTGATTATGCGAATGATCCTAGGTATTTTCCTTTGCCGAAGGAGAGGAAAAATAAGAACTTTGACTCTAGTGATGATGGGTTTACAAGTGATGATGACTTTCCGTTCGGTTGTAAAAAGACGGAGAAAAAGAGTAATGATATAGGTGCTCCGAGTGTTAGTAATGCTCCAGAGGCTGTGACAGCGGAGCCTAAGGCTAGAAAAGGAAGACCTATTAAGCCTGGTGGTCCCACGGATAGGAAGAGGAAGGCAGCCGCTGCGGCTGCTGCTGCAGCTGCTGCTGGAGAGGGAGTTCTTACGGGAAAGGCGAAAAAATTAGGAGGTAAATTTGTTCCGGACCAATGTATTGTATTTTAAAAAATCTATAAACTTAACAGGGTTGTTTTATAATGGTTGCATAACAGAAAGGCATTAGCGCCATTTTCACAATTTTACAGGACAGACAGAACTGGTTCTAAAGAATCTAATTTAAAAAAAAAATAATAAAAATTTGACTTTCAGCTATTGAATTTCGGAAACGAAGAAAAAAAAAGTTTTATTAAAAAAAGTCATCTAGTTAAGAAGAGAAAATTGAGGGCGAAGATTAATACGCACTTAATTTTAGGTGGTGATTAAAAATTAAGTTTTCAATTTGAAAAAAAAAATTAATTTCTCTAGGTTTTTAGTTGCAAAACTAAATTGAAAAAATCTGGTTAAAAATTTCAGAACGTGTATTTGAATTTATCGGTAATATTTTTTTGCATTGTTGTCCTTTAATTTTGATGTCAGGGGGTCTACTGGATCGGGAAACTGGAAAAATAAGATTGAGCTCATATTTTTACCTGGGATTAAAAAAAGAATCTTATTAGAAAAATATGTCGCAATCCACAATTTGAAATTGTACAGTTTTAAGCAATACGAATTTTAAATGGTTTAATTTTAAATGTATGGATTTAGAAATGTCCAGTTTGGAACATTTGCAAATAGAAAATCATTCAATTTTGAAGGTTTGACTTTGTTTCTTCTTATGTCTCTTGATGTTTAGTTATTCTACTCGGAACATTCAAATTTAAAAATGTACACTATTAAATGCTTATTTCAAGCTTGCAAGCGAGTCGCTTTTTTCACATTTCACTGACTTTTCTTCACTGTTTTCTTATTTTTTATAATTTTAAATGAAGTTGAAATTAAAACCTAAGACCTTCACAATTTCATTCGAAGCGTTTAATACTTAGAAATAATTTTAAATTTAAAGCGTTAATTATTGAATATTTTCTGATTAAAACTATAAATTAAGTACACAAAGTGAAAAATTAATGAAGTTTGAAATTTATCAAGAGTTTGAATTTAATCCGTAAAAATGCCAGTTTCATTACAAATCCAAAGCCTTAATAGTTAACACAATTTAAAAATTTCATTTCACATTTTCAAATTAAAATATTCATAAATGAACAATTTCAAGTTTCAATCTTTTAATATTGTAGAATTTCAAGTTTGAAACCCTAATAGTTAAGCAGTTTGAAGTTTTTGATTTTAAAATTAAATAATTTGAAATTTAAAGCGTTTAAAGTTGAAAAAATTGGAATTAAAAACATTAAAAATTCAATATTTTTCAATTAAAATTAAGGAATATTGAAGTGAAATTGTCCAAAATCAAATAATGTGACATTTCCATTTTGAATTAATAAAATTCCAACTTTTAAGTTGCTTATAGTTATACAAATTGTTGTCTTTTAAATTTGAACGTTTTAAAAATCTAAACTTCAAAAATCAATCCTTAATAATGAGATTTATATTCTTAACATAGGCTATTTCAAATTCGAAAGATATCGAATATAAACATTTTGAAATGTTAGGGAATAAATATAATGCTTGTAATTTTAAGCTTACTATACTACCACTTAATGCTGCGATTCTAGTCCAGTCAAATTAGCATTTCTGTGGGAACAAAATATGTACTGAAATATGTTTTGCTTAAAATGTTTGGATGGACGTTCTAGTGAAATACTGATTCCCTGAGCTCTGATAGACCGTTGCGTATATTGTTAATTAACAATAAAGTGAAAATTGAAACAATTTTTTAACACGTTTGCTTGAATTGTTGCTTTCGGTCAAGAGAGAGGTGTAAAGTGTGACAGACTTCTTTTAGAGCATAAAAAAACCTTTAAAATGGCCCCTATTCGAACCCTTTGCGACTTTACAAGATATTAATTTGTCAATTAAGGTTAGCGAGTTGTCGAAAAAGCCTGAATTTTAATTAATTTTCATTATTATAAAAAATATTCAAATCGAATTTTTCTTGTTAGATCATTAAAGTGGAAGGTTAAAAGTATTCAGAAGTATTTTTTTTTTTAATTCGAAATCCCTAAAAACGGTGGAGTGGAAGTGGCAATTTTTTTGTACAATAAAATTTGTTGCAAAATTTGTTCTTCAAGGAAAACAATTTTTCACATTTGAACACAATTTTTTATATTTTTAATTACAAATTATCATAAACAATAATTTTTTTCCATACTTACAGTTGTCGGAAAAATCTGGAAAAATTTTGGGTAAAATGTTGGGAAAGGAGGATGATAATTATTTTTTTCCTGATCTTTTAGGTGCAAAAGATTAGTTGCAAAAAAATGTTGTTCAAAAAATATTAATTAACAATTTTGCCGATCTGACCAAATTTAAAAACTTTTTAATTTGTGATTAATGCGTAGGACGTGAGAGTTTGAAGTAACACCTTTTTTTTTGAAAAGTAGTTTTCCTTGAAGAACAACTTTATTATTGCTTAGGTGATTCACAAAGTAATTTTAAAAAAAATTGTATTGTTCAAAAAATCACTCCGCTATTTTTGGATTTGGAATTTCAGAAAAAATGTTTTTGAATAGTTTTAACCTTCCACTTTCAGGATCTAACAAGAAAAATGAGGTCAGAACATTTTTTAAAATAATGAAATTTAATTTAAATGCCGGCTGCTCCGAAAACACGCTACCTTTAATTAACAAATTAATATCTCGTAAACAATTAGTTAATTAACAATATACACAACGGTCAGACAGAGCTTAGGGTTCCAATATTTCATTAGTACATCCACGCAAACATTTGAAGCCAAAAAATTTGTTGTATATATTTTGTTCCAGCAAATAGCTTTAAAATTAATCTGTTGAAAAACATGGAATCTTTGAAGTTTAAAAGTTTAAAAAAGATTTAAACGTTTATATTTGTCATATTTTATAGGTAGTACAGTTTATTACTGAGTAACAAAGTCATCCAATTAACTGAAGTTGCTATCCAATTTATATTGAAAAACTTCTCTCAACATAATCCCCTTTACGTTTTTTAGTGGATCCACTATCACTTCCAAGACGAGAGACATCTCGAAGAAAAGCGAAAGAAAAATCGTCCGTGAAAAAGTTGCTAGATCAACAGCAGGGCATAGATTACTTCGATAATGACGAAGAACTAGGCGATTCGGATTCTGATCCCGCCTGGACCCCAGCTGCAAAACTTGCTGGAGACGAAGAAGAAAAGCGAAAAAAGAGGGGAAGACCTGTAATTAGCAAAAGATCCCGGAAAGTAGTGGATGAGGATGGATATTCATCTGGCGACACACCGACTCCTAAGAAAAGTGGAAGGAAAAAGCACGATATGTATTCGAAGCACTCAAACAGCAGCAAAATTTCCTGTAAAATTGATGAAAAGATGCTGGCTGCTGTCAGCGACGAAGACATCGATATTTCTCCTTTCAAGGTTTGTTCAATTTTTTGTACATCTCAGCGTTCACAGCGTTCCCGTTTCTATTTTGTGTCCCTAAAAGTCTTCTGATTGAAATTAAGTTTTTTTAGCCTTCGGTTTTCTGGTTAAAATAAATAAAAAATGAGCTGTAAGGTTTTACAAGAACACTAAAAGTCAATACTGATTGCAACTAGTTATTTTTTTAAAGTTATAAGTTAATTATATAATATGTTTGTTTTTTAAATCTGCATAACAGGGTAGCAGCTAAACGGCGATACTGTAGAAAAATCTGTCGCAATCACTTTATTTATTGGTTGATATCACGTGAAATTATGCGAGATCAAAGGAATTCGATTTTAAGTTCTTTAAAATTGCTACGATTCTAATTTCATATTGCACAATTTTAAGTACTTTGAATTTTTAATTTTTCAATTTGGAAGGTTGAGTTTCGTTTTTAAATATTTGGATTTTTAATTATTTGATTTAGAAATTTTTTAATTTGAAATTTTTTAATGTACAAAGTTTCGATCTGAAATTATTCTGATTTAATTTTGAGATTCTCAAATTTAGAATTGTTCAACTAGGGAAGGTAAAATTGTACAATCTTTAACGATTTTAATTCCAAAACTTGTAATCTTTTAACGTTTGGATTAAAAAAGATTCAGTCTCAAAAGCTTTCAATTTTAAATTATACAATTTTATTCACACTTGACTGCTTCTGTCTCTGCCCCCTGAACGTCCCTTGATGCCTTATACTCAAAATCTGATTTTTTTTGTAACTTTGCATTCTAGTAGAGGCGTATAGTTACTAAAATATGCTGTATTAAATTTTTGCGGAAATTCACTTTTA
>JAUMHM010000031.1:13672902-13719852 GCA_032362435.1 Melikaiella ostensackeni
CCCATGTGACCGACACCTCGTAAATCGGAGGTGTCGGATATGTAGGTGTTTTCATGTCTCGAAAGTATGTTGTCGCCTTGAGAACCGACTAAAGTATTTCCGGTGATGATAGCATTCGTGCTTTTGTTGACGACAGTCGTTGCTGACTTTTCTTTGCTTTGTCTTCTGAGTCGAAAGACAACAAAACTGACCAAGATGGCGACTAAGAGTGTAATGAAGAAGACTATCACGAGAGTTGTTCCGATACTTAAAGGATCTGCTGCAGCTGCTGCGGAAATTCCGATTGGTCCTCTGCAACCGAAACCGACTTTCCCGTGGTAGATCACATCTTTTAAGATCGATCCAGAGCCGTTGAAGGGCTGAAGTTCTCCATTGATTGTGAAGTTTGCTAGACAGCCTTCAAAACTCTTGGGGCCTCCGTTGTTGTGGACGTAGTAGAGGTCTTGTCTGATTCCTCCAATGGTGAGAATTGAGAGGTAGGGATCTAGAAAATCGTGGACACCTGCAGAATCCAATTCATCGCCTGCTAAGTTGCTATCGATGAGGAGTTTTAGACCTCGAGAATGGGCGTGAAGAGTTAGGTTGTGCCAACGACCGTCTGCCAAACTTCCTTCAACGGATCCTGTCATGTTGACTGGAGATCCAAGCAGAGATGCGTACATCAAGTGTCCATTGCTCAGCTGAAATGCGATAAATATTGTTAGATATCTTTAAGGAATCTTAGATATTGGATTAGAAAACAATATTTAGTGATGTAATAATTACCTCGACAGAAGTGAAGTGCTTATTAGTAGCAGCATATATCAAAACTCCATCGGGTTTCACAGTTCTGAACATCAAGCTGATCGTTTTTGCTGGAGGTGAACTTGAAGTGAAGAGAGTATCTTCGTCTATAGATCTTGTGACTCGATGTTTATGCCATAAGGTAGAACCACCGTAAAGATATTCCAAGAGTTGCATTCGGCGATGTTTCTCCGAGATCTGCAAGAAATAAGAAATAACTATTAATTGAAATATTCCAGGGGAATGAAAGGAAATTTTTTAATCAGTTTTGAGACTCTTGTGTACCTTAAATTCTATGTAGCCGCCTTCGCTTAAATTGACTGGTTCTAGTGCTCCCTGACAATTAGGAGCGGTTACTCTACCACATTGGCAAGCTACTTGATGCCACTTATCGTAGCATTTTCTAGAGCCACCACAAATGGAATTGGAATCTTCCTTGTTTCTAGCACAGGGACTTCGTTCGGATCTTCCGCAAGTTGATTTCACTCCTCGGGATGATAATGGATTTGTGAGATTTAGAGATCTTCCATTTATTGAGGCAGAATGGACACAGCCGACGAAGTCATCTGAATGGACTTGGCCAGGTCGTTCCAGAAGAGGATCAACACTTGCTAATCCACCAAGCATCAGAGGATTGTTATTGAAGTTCAAAGTTCTGGAAGGAGTTGACAAATTAGTTTTGACGATAGAATTGGTGTCTAAAATAAAATAAATATACGATTTTAATTTTTAATTCAAAATACTAACCCCGTGGGTCCGATATCATCCGCATAGCACATTCCATCTCCAGGTTTGCAGTCATCACAAACATCGCCATGTTCTTTGCATTTAGAGACACTTAGAGAAACCACTCTTCCATTTCTCGTCGCTGTTACTTTTCTCCATCCCCCATCAGCTAAAGATTTTCCAGCTTTGATCGTGATGGAAGTGATTGCACTTCTGGCTCCTCCATACGAAAATACGACTCTGCCATCAATTAATTCCAGAACCACAAAATCCGAACGGCCTGCACTCTGTGGTCCATAATTGTATAACAAAAGAGCGTCGGGTTTGGTTGTTGAGAAAACGATAGTTATATCATTTGTGTTAGAGTCCAAAGCTGGGAAGGACATGTAAGAAAGTTCCTCAAATCCAAAGGTTGATTTTTCACAATGTCTACCGTAACGTCCGTCTGGACAGCTGCACCGATAGCCAGGTTTCTGTCCAACACAAAGACCTCCATGCAGGCAAGGATTTGGCCTACAAGAATCAGTGATAGCTTCGCAGTGATTTCCTCTGTAACCAGCACGGCAGAGGCAAAAGAAGCTCGAACCATCAGGACTTTCCTTACAAGAACCTCCATTTCTACAAGGATTGCTCGCACAGACGTCTCCTCTTTCCAATTCGCAGAATTTTCCTTCTCGATCTAGAGGACACGTGCAATGGAAATCGTATCCCAATCGACGACATTGTCCACCCTGGAAGAAACATTCATCGAGTTAAAAAATAAACTTTCAAAGAATTAAAATTGAAAAAGTTAAGGCTGACAACGATAACAAGTGAAGCAAGATGAATATGTTTTTTGGAAAGTTTGCAGTTATTAAACATGTTTGCATAAATTCTGTCTATACTCTCCTTATCGTGATGCCAAACAAGTCAAACATCTCGAGCTTCCGAATATAAATAATACTTAACGGTTTGACGCCCCACGATGCAAAGATCCAGTACATAAATTAGCGATACTTACCAACTGACATGGATTCGGAGAGCATGGATCTTGTTTCTTTTCGCATCTTTCTCCTGTGAAACCATCTCGGCACTTGCAGACCATCTCCTGAATTACTTTCGGCGATGTTAAAATCAACGTTGGGCTGTCGGTGATTCTCGCATCTTCGTAAACGGCGATTTCATCACTACAAAGTCCCCCATTGTCACAGGATGACTGTTTGCAGGGAGAATAGCCAATAGTCACGGAATTACTTTCTAGCAAACTTTCGACTTGATCTTGCATACGAGTTAGCAACTCAATCACTTCGTCTTTTGGAAGATAACCTTGTGGGGTTGCAACTGCCAAATAAATTTCTAGATTTGCTTCGTTCTCATTGATGCTGTAGATTGAGAGAGTGTCACCGACGTTAATATTTTCTTGAAGGGTGTCCAAAAACGCTCGGTAGTGTTGACTCAGGAAGTCGCTTGCCGTCATTTTGAAAATTTGGAGAGCAACACTGTTTTCGACTGTTACGTTTGTGAATGTTGCAAAATCGACTGTCACCTTTGATATCACGTCTGGATGACGACCGTCGTTGCCGGAAACGCTTAAAGAATATCCAAGACCTGGAAAAAAATTATTATTAGTTTATTCCAAATTAAAACTAATAACTAGTCAGTATCTTAGATATTGGTATCGCAGATAACAAGGTAAAAGAGGGATAATGCTAATCGATATTATTTCTTCTACGTTTGATTTCGGAGATAATGTTGCTCTTTAAAACGGATGCAGCCTTTCTTTATGAATTCTATGAATTATTAATGACACAGCATTCGTGTAAGTTTCAAGCTAATTTATGAACTTTCGAACACGAACCTGGCGTAATTTTGCTGGTATGCAAATCGCAACCGACCGGTATGTTGAGCACGCCAGAGTTTGAACCGTGTAATATTTTGCAAGTATAGTCGCCAGTGGTGTCAGGATCGTTTGGATGGACGTTTGCAATTTTTCCCAAGGGAGTCAGACCATTGTAGGAATGCACCATTACGTGAACAGATCGTGGAGTTGAGGGACAGTCGTTCTGATCCTGGACGATTATTGTTAATGTATGTTCATTTTTCATTCGCGGGGTGCCTGAATCTTCCACTTCGACCTATAGAAATAAAGATCAAAAATAGATTATCGACTATCGATTTAAAGAAAAACAGTTCTATTTTAAGAAATTGATAAACACTGGCATTATTAAACGTTGCATTGATGATTAATAATACAAATACAAATTGTTTAGTTCGGAAGACAAAAATTTGAACTATTTAATTCTTAAGTTTTAAAAGTCTTAAATTTTCATATTTCTCTCTGATTTTGAATTTTATAATATCAAACGGCTTGAAATGTGAAATTGTACAATGTACATACAGTTATAAGTACTTCAAATCTATTTTTAAATGATCAAATTCATTCATTTTCAAGTCCATAGCCCTGAAAATATAAAAATGTTCAGTTTTTATGTGTTCAGTGTTTTTCAATTTTGCTTTCAGGATTACTTTCAATGGCAGATTTTACAATTTTGAAAGATGCTAAATTTCCCTGCAATTTTTGATATCTGAATTTCAAACTATTCATTTTGGGAAAGTTATAAATTTAAAATTGTTCAACTGCAGTCCAAGTCCGATAACTTGCTGTCTGATAAGTGTACACTCCCCTTAAAACGTTATCACACGTACGGCACGCACACTAGTTGGAGTTCTCCCATTACGTGTGCTGTCTGCACAAGCCGGTGTACGCGCACCGAATATTTTTTTTAACAGAGGAGACATCCGATAAGTCCGTAATTCCTAGAATTTTTCGCCCCTACAGCCCCGAAGTGGGAAAGTTATCGGACTTGGACTGTATTGATGCTTTAAAGTTAAAATAAAATAATTGTACAATCTGAAAGTATTCATGAACAGAGAAGTCGAAATTGTTCAGTTATTAATTTTTTCGATCTAAAATTATTAATTGTTAAGGCATTCAATCAAAAATTATTTTACATTTTTTAACCTTCGAAATTTGAATACATAGCAATTCTCACGTTTTAATGTACAATGTTTCAATTCCAAGAACTTTAAATTACAACTTATACAATTTTAAATAGTTTATTTTGAAATACAATCCAACTTTGAAGGCCTTAAAATTGAAATTATTTAATTTAGAACGCCTCCAATTTAAAATGATTATGGTTCAAATTAATCAAAATGTTTTAATTTAAAATCTTAAACGCTTTTAAATTATTATTGTCTCACTTTGAATGGATGCTTTACTTGTCAATTTAGTTTTGAGTACTTAAAATTTAAAATTGTTTATTTTTAGGAGTTTGAATCTTAAAATTTGAATGACCAGGAAAAATTATAACTTTGGGGCAAAAACGAGAAATTAATGGAATTTTTTCTGACATTGGAATGATGAGCTTGATTTACAGCAATATCTTTTTTGGTAAAACTTGCACTTGTGTCAAATTATTTATAAAAAAATGATCAAAACGTCAATTTTGAAGCAGAATAAATCTAGCACGTACTTTATTATTATAGATTTTTGAATATCTTACCACAAGATCCAACTCCTGAGTCACCTCCCTATCCAAACTCATCGTAGTCCTCAGAACCCCAGAATGTTTATCCAAACTGACCAAATCACTCTGCCTTCCTCCAACCAATCTATACGAAAATGGAGCCCCATTCGGTGGTAAGTCTGGATCCGTAGCCGTGAGGGTCATGATAATCGTACCAGCAGGTTCGTTCTCGCTAACATAACCAATCACTTCGCTGGAAGCGAAATCCGGTCCGTTATCATTAACATCCAAAAGCTCGATTCGAACGGTTGCAGTGCCGGTTTGAGGCGGCGATCCAGTGTCTATGGCGCCGATTATCAGTTCATACGTGGGCACAGTTTCACGGTCTAGTTGTTTCGCCGTCTCGATGTCGCCAGTTTGCGGGTCGACCTTGAACGCCTGGCCCACGTTCCCACCGATAATTGAGTAGGAAAATTGATTATTCTGCGGCCTAACGTCCTTGTCAATCGCTCGAACAGCCAAGACTCTCGTTCCCTGTCCAGCTCCTTCAGAAACGCTTGCATCATAAACATTCTGCAAGAATTCCGGTGGGTCATTGCCATCTTGAATCGAAATAATGACCTGAGCTTCATCAGTATCATTTCCCCGAATTCCGCCTCCATTTTTGGCCATCACAGTCAAAACAACTCGGTTCTGCGTTTCCCGATCTAATCTCCTAGAAACACTGATCATTCCCGACTCTGGTCCAATTGCAAATCCTTTGTCGTTGGAAGATCCGACGAAAAGGTAATAAACCCTTCCATCGTTTCCAGCATCTTGATCTGTCGCTTGAACGAATCCGACTGATGTTCCCACTTCTGCGCTCTCGGAGACATCCATGTGGAAAACTGGTTGAACAAACTTTGGATAGAATTCATTCACACCGGTGATGTGAACGAGAACGGTTGTAAACCCAACCATTTGAGGATTTGTATCCGGATTTGCAGCTACGATATCCAATTTGTATTCATTAGCCTCTTCGTAGTCGAAACTGGTTTTAGAAATAACCACTCCAGTGTCTTGTTGAATCTGGAAGTGTTCCTTTCCACTCCCACCGAGAATTTTGTACTGGATGACTGCGTACTTTGGAGAGTCGATGTCCTTCGCTATAACCCTGTAGACAAAGTTATTCGGTGGCGAATTTTCTGGAAGATTGGCTTCATAGAGACTCTGGTTGAATGTCGGTGGGTTGTCATTGATGTCAGAAACGTTGACAGTCAGAGTAGCGATTGCTTGTTTGGACTCGAAGCCTAAATCGGTTGCTGTGATGTTAAGACGATATTCTTGAATTGTATCATAGTCCAACGGTTCCAAAATCGTAATCACACCAGTGATGGGATGAACAGAGAATTCCTGACGCTCGTTTCCAGCGGAGATTCTATAACGAACCATTCCATTCGGGCCATCATCTCCATCAACAGCACTCACTGTCAAAATTGTCGTGTTAACTGGCTCGTTTTCGGGAACTCTGACTTGATAACTAACAGCAGCGAAAGTCGGGGCATGAAGGTTCTCTCCAGTCATGACCAAAGTTAATGGCACTTCATCCTTTTGAGGTGGAACACCTTTATCAAGAGCTCGTGCTTTCAAAACGAAGGTCGTTCCTGACTTCAGAGAAATTAAAGGCTTCTTCACATAGATCCATCCTGATTTCTGGTCCACACCGAAGAACTCGCTACCATTTCCGTTAGCCAGGGAATATTCAATTTCAGCATTGACTCCAAAGTCTGCTTCATCAGTAGCAATTAGCTGCATGAGACGTTTACCCACTGGGAAACCTTCTGGTACAGGTGTTAGGTATGATCTTTGTTCAAACTTGGGAGCATTGTTGTTGGCGTCGACGATGCTGATGTAGACTAGAGTCTTAGAAGACATGGGTGGTTTTCCATTGTCTGTAGCGACGACAGTCAAAGAGTAGACATTTTCTGGCGAGGATGGTCTGTGGGTGTGTTTATATCTGAGAGTTCTTTTGCTGAAGATGTCTCCAGTTGCCGGATCCATTGTGAAGAGATCTGACGGTTGGAGAAGACTGTATGATATCACGGAATTTGGACCCTGCTTGTCTCTATCGGTGGCTGTTACTTCACCAACGTGAGCCATTTGTCTTTGCAGTTCTGGGAAGTGGAAGTGGTAGGATTCTTTGTCGAATTCTGGAGCGTTGTCGTTCTGGTCTTGGATTGTGATTGTCAGGGGTGTTTCTGCTGCCCAAGCTCCATCAGCAGCGGATACCTGGAAAAGTAAAATACAAAATGTAAGTTTATGAATATAAAACGGTGCAACGTGACACCTCCCCCTGCAGTTCGAGGACTAGAGTAAAATTACCATAATCGAACTTTCGGTGTTCGGTATCACATGTCGTGCCGATAATTAATTAATAATTAAACACTAATAAATTTTACTTAAAATTTGTAAGCTATTCAGGGGGAAGGGGTATCTAAGATGGAAACGGAAGATAAAAATTCTTTTTCATCTTCTATCTTTTCTTGATATGATTAAATTGTAATGAAATTACCTTGAGAAGATATTCGTCCTGTTCTTCACGATCAAGTTGTCCAGTGACCGTGACGTTTCCACTCAAAGGATCAATGGCAAACTTTCCTCCCGAATTCTCTGTGAAACTGTAGGTGACATTCGCATTTTGACCAATGTCCTGATCACTACTGGTAATTTTAATTACGAAAGCTCCAATCTCAGCGTTTTCGGTAACATTGACGCTGAATAATCTTGTAAAACGAGGTGGATTGTCGTTCTTGTCAAGAACAGTGATGAGGACCGTTGTTGTGCCAGTTAGTCTTGGTTCGCCATGATCTCTTGCTTGAACAATCAGCTCATAGGAAGATATCTATAAAGATAAAAAAATATTAGTTCTTTATTTTTTTTTCGAAATTTCAAGATATTATTTTTATTTATTTTATTTATATTTACCTCTTCTCTGTCCAATTTATTGTTAGTGGTAATTTCGCCTGAATTTTCGTCGATGGTGAAAGATTCCTCGAAGTCATCAACCAAGTGATAAGTGACTTGGCCATTTTCCCCGGAATCTGCATCCTTTGCAGATATTTTAGTTACGAATTGAGGTGGATATTCATCCTCTGGTACTGTCGCGTTGTAAATTGCATTTTCTATTACTGGTGCATTGTCATTGGCGTCTGTGACATTGACTAACAATTGAACGACACTTCGCAGAGGTGGATTTCCGGAATCGCGAACTTCCACCCAGGCTTCGTAATGGGGAGCGGTTTCAAAATCAAAACCAGATGCTACCAAAACCTAAAAAAGAAACAATTGTGTTTTTCAAAGAAATGCTATATTTTATATTTAAACTGGTAATTCTTTAGGAAGAGAAAGTGTCTGAATATTAGGTAGTATTCAAAAATGGGTGATGTTGAATCTCTTTTTGCAATCAATAAAATCATTCAATAAACTTAAAAATAAACACTCAATTTAAATAATTTTAAATTTTAGACCTTCCAAATTGAACAATATATCGAAACAATAATATAAGCCTCCTTAAAATTAAAAATGTAAAATTGAGTCCTTTGAAATTGAAAAATTTCAACTAAATTTTCGTATTACAAGTCTGTAGAATTGAACAATTTCAAATAAAAGCTATAAAATTCAAAAACTAAAGAATTTGAAGCAATTTTTCGAATTCTAGGCTTCGAAACTGAAGAATTTCAAATTATATCAATCCAAATGATCCATTTTCAAGTATAATCCTTTGAAATTGAAAAATTGAACGAAATAAGGTCAAAAATTTTCAAATTATTTTGAAAGTTTAAAGATAACGAGTTTTAAGTCTAATAAATTAAAATATATAAAACATTAAAAATACATATTTTTATTTTAATGCATTCATATGTAATGCTACCATAATTAAAAAATTGTAAATTTAAAGCATTTAACTCTAACAATATAAATGGAATTCTTCGAAATTGAACAGTTTAAAATTTTGACTGTCAAAAACTAAACAATTTCGAAATCGATATCTTTCAAATTCAACCCTTTGAAATTAAAACTTCAAAAATGGAAACACTGCAAAGAATTTAAATCTAAAGTTATAAGAAAATATTACTGAGTACTGCAAAGGTTTCTTGATACTTTCAAACTGTTTTAAAGTAAATTTGATATTATTTTAAAATATACTTGCCTCTCCAGTATGGGGTTCAATTCTGAGAGCCTCCCCAACATTTCCTCCAGCCATGCCGAAAACCAAATTACTCGCTGCGCCAGAAGTTGGGGTTGTCGCGCTCAGTGTTGTAATAATTCGACCTTCTGGGACATCTTCTGGTAATGTGAATCTGGTATTAATCGAAGGGCGGAAACTCGGGAATAGTTGTCTTTCCCAAAGGTGAATTACTAAATCAGCCGTAACTGTTTGAGGCTCGACACCAGAGTCAGAAGCTTGAATTTGTAATTGGTATGTGCCTTCACTGCTCGACAATTCTTGAGTGGATCTAATAACTCCATTGTGTGGGTCGATAATAAATCGCTTTGCATCTTCTCCTTGTAGGCGATAAACGATTCGGGAATTTTCCCCGTCGTCGTCGTCAATCGCCTTTGCACCAAAGACAAAATCCCCTAAATAAAAAGATAAATTTTTACTTAAGTAATTAATTAATCTTTTCTTTCCGACTACTAAGTTACGGAAAAGATTGGACTTTAGATAAAAGATGTGAGTTACTGAGTAAGAAATTTCAAAACTCTTTGTTTTTCAGGAATTCAATTTCCATTCTAAGATTGGAAGAGTGAATTATTATTCAACATGAGTATATTATTAAAAATCGTAAAATAACAGCAAGCAAAGAGATTTTTCTTTATTCCGGGAATTGAGTTTATTGAATATGAGAAAACTTTGTTTAAATTTCGAAATTATGGAGAGTCTTTCATCATCGAGTTGAATGCAATTTGATTTGTTGAAAAAAATTCCATTTTCTCATGAGGACCGTGGAGCTGGAGGTATTGTATTGACCAATGGTTATTTAGCATAATAATTTCATACCGGGTTTAGTGCCTTCCGGCACATAGGCTGTGTATCTCGGGCTAGAAAATCGAGGTGCATTGTCGTTTAAGTCTGTCACGGAAATTGTCAGATTGACGGCAGATGCACGCGGTTCCGTTGGGCTGGAGTCTTGCGCCACCAACGTCAAGTGGTAAACGGCTGTCTGTTCTCTGTCGAGAGGTTCCACAGCGACTATCTCTCCTGTACCAGGATTCACGGAGAATTTTTCTGCCTTGTCCCCCAGTAGACTGTATCTGCAAACAGAAAATAGCTTCATGAAATACACTGATACATAGTTGATATAAACTATTTGCTTTTGCTTAGGTACATATTTTCCTTATTTTTAGACTTACAATTAAAAAAAGCAATCAGAATCTTAACTCTGTTGAATCATGATTCAAACAGAAGCATTTAATATGAATTTGATGGTATGGTTTTGGCCTGAATTATAAATTCAATAATTAAAGATGTTATCGAATTTTCCTCTACTTGGCCTAAAATTCTTTGTCTCATATCAATATTTACATAATTCTATTTATATATTGATTTCTTCACAATTTTTAAGTTAATGAGTAAGGATATTAAGTTTCTTCAGATTTAATATTCAAAATTTAAACATTTTTGCTGTGTGAACTTAAAAGCATCAAGTATCAAACTTTGTAACTTTGTATTCTCTAAGCTTATAATTATTTCTAATCCAAAAATTGAATCTGAAAAGTTAAGAAAAAAACAATTTTTAACTAATAGATCCATGAGAAGAACAAATTCGTCTGGTGTGAATAAATTGTATTTCAACGAATAAAATATTATTCAATTATACTTCGTGAAAAAATGAAAAATGTTTCTTTGACTTTAATGAAGTTTATAATTAAAGATGTCATCGGGTTTTCCTCTACTCGAGCTGGAATTCTTTGTCTCATATCAATATTTGAATAATTCTATTAAAATATTGATTTTATAAGTTGTGAAAAAATCAATATTTACACATAATTATTTAAATATTGATACGAGACAATGAATTTTAGGGAATTGTACAATTGTACAATTGAATAATATTTTATTCGTTGAAATAAAATTCATTTAAACCAGACAAATTTGTTCTTCTTATAGATTTGTTAAAAATTGTGCGTTATTTAAAACTTTTCAGATTTAATTTTTAGATTAGAAATAATTATAAGCTTAAAGAATGCAAAGTTACAATGTTTGATATTTGATGATTTTATGTTCACACAGCAAAGATGTTTAAATTTTGAACGATAAACCTAATTAGACTTGAAATCCTTACACATTAACTTAAAAATTGGAAGGAATCGGTTGTTGGAGATTTAAAATAAATTAAAGAATAGTTCTTTTAAAGTAACCTAATTCTTTCATAAATTCGTACTCAAATCGACATAATTGAAAGTATTAAACTTTGAAAATATTTCTACATATATAATATTTGTGACATCCCATGTAATATTTAACGTAAAACGTGTAATCTTTTAAGCAACCTCTATAATCTTTAGATAATTACTGTAATATATGTAATCTTTGCGTAATCCCCATAATCCCAATGATATCTGTGAATTTTTGAAATCTTTGTGTAGTAAAAAATTGCATTTAATTTTTGTAATTCTTGTGTAACATTGATCATCTTCTCTACTCTCGTCATATCCCTGCAATTCTTCAAAATCCCATGTAATCTTTGTGTAACCCTGATAACTGTCTGTAATTTCTGTAATCCCTATAATGTCTGTAATATTTGCATAATCCCTGTAATGTTTGTAATCCTTGTTCAATTCTGTAATCTTCTGTAATACTCGTAATCTTGTCTAATTTTTGTAATATTCATGTAATCCCTATAACATATGTAATTTTCTGTAATTCTATAAATCTTTGTAATATTTGTGACACATTAATATATTGAAATCCCTTTCAATTTTTGCGTAATCCCTTTAATCTCTGTACACATTGCGTATTCTCTGTAATTTTTTAAATAATACTTGTAATTTCCTGTAATATTTGTGACCCTGTAATATTTTGAAGTCCCTTGTAATCTTTGCGTGATCTCTGTAATTACTGTAATATTTTGATATCTCAGGTAATAATTGTAATCCTTGAGTCATCTCTGTAATCTGTTGTGTGATCCCTGTAATATCTTCAATCATGGTATATTCTAGGCCAGTTCGTTTTCCAACTTTTATTTCTAAATGAATGTCAATACTCTGCAAAAGTTACCCGCTCATACCAACTTTTCACCTGCAAAACTATTCGTTCTTTGGATTTGAAAATTGAAATTTTTGAAAGTTCGAAAAAATTTCCTATTGATTCAAAAATGATGGAAAATTTTTCGTATGCATAGTTTTTTTATAGTAAATATTAATAAACCTTTTTTAAAAAAATGTTGTTCAATTTAAAGTTTTTTTAAAATGTGCAAAAAATATATCTTTTTTTTGATTGAGTTAAATGCACACTTTTATGGAAAAAGTTGAATATGTCGAACCTGAAAATTTTTCACTTTGAACCGAAGAAACATGTTATTAATTTGCTTTCACAGAAAACAATTTTTTAGTGGTGTTTAAAACGTTCCAAAATCGCGAAAAAAATATCAATATTAAAAAATTCCTAAATCACGAAAAAAATTTGTTTCTGAAAAATTAAAATGATAACATGTTTCTTTGGTTCAAGCTGAAGATATTTCATATTTAACTTTTGCCAAAGTGTGTGCCTAGATGCCTACGAAAAAACTGATATAATTTTTGAACCAATAGGAATTTTTTTTTGAATTTTCAAATCTAAAGAACGAACAAAAAATATTGTCTGATCGAAAATAGGTTTTGCAGTTGAAAAGTTGGTATGAGTGGGTAACTTTTGCGGGGCATTAAAGTTCAATCAGAAAAAAGTTGGAAGACGAACTGGCCTAGCATATTCCAATGTAATCTTTGCGTAACCTCTGTAATCGGTTGTAATTCTTATAAATCTGTAATCTCTGCGCTTAATCTTTCTAATCTTTGTAATTTTGTGTAATTTTGTATATGCGTCGGAAATCGTAGTCATCAATCGCTGTAAATATTGTAAATTATAATATTCTAAATATCTATATTTTTTATCACTCTAATAAATTTGATGACACGAAAATGCAACATTTATTTCAAAATTAATCATCAATAAAATCTTTTTCTAAATTAAAAAAAAAAAACAGCATTATATATACCGAATTTTGGCATTGAGTCCTTCGTCCTTATCGGTCGCCACAGGGTTGGAAACCCAAGTACCAGGTGGTGAATTCTCAGTGACTGAAGCTTTGTATTCCTGTCGAGCAAATTCCGGACTGTGATCATTTACATCCAGTACAACAATTCTGACGATCCCTGATCCGGTTAAAGGTGGTGAACCTGAACAGAGAAAGGAGAACAAGGTTGTCAGTTTATCTTCTCCAAAGAGTCTATAGTTTATTAAAATACCACAAAAAAATCGAAAAAAAATAAATGAAAATCAAATTACAATCATTAATAATTAACTTATGCAAAGTTTTATTGATTCTGGCAGACGAAATAAGATATTGAATCCTTTATGCGATTAGCGTAAAGGATCATCGGCAATGTCTGGGAGGCGTACACCTCTTGGTTGAGTGAGTAAAAAAAACAAGATGGAAGAAGAGGAATGAGATTGATAATTTGGGGTGAGTCGGTTATAGTGGCGGTGCGGGGCACTGTGGATATCTCAAATAACGCCCGTGTGTGTTGATTTGTATATTAATTTTTTACATGAAATGGCTTTTTTGTTTGAAAAAATAATGTTGTAATGCAATTTCCGTTTTAAAATACGAGTGAGAAGAGTAATTATAAAATAAAAACACTTTTGGCGGAAACAAATGGAAAAGTTTTTAGCAGAAATTAAGTACTTACAGCATAATTGGAAGAATTGAAGCATGAACATGTTATGTTTTAATAGGTGAAGTATTTGTTTAAACTTCTGATATAAATTGTTACTATAAACGTTCTGAATATATTAAAATTAATTAAATCTTGCAACATCATATACGGGGCACGACGGCGCCCTATGTATTTCAGGGAGTAAGAGGTTATAAGTGGGTTTCACTACATATTTTACTCTGACTGATAAGAAAACTTTTATTTAGTGTTGAAAATGTCTGGATATTACACTCTCCAGAATTATTATATTGTATACTTTTTATTCTACAATGTTCATATTGTTCAAATTAAATAAATTGATAGTAATATGACATCAGCCGTACCCCAGTGCATGGGGCACGCCGGTCGCAATGCAACAACCATGAATTAATTAAATATCAAATAATGTCGTAGTTAAAAAAGAGTTTTGGGTAATGACATATGTTCCCTGATAATGTGAGCTTAACCTTAAAAAATACACACGTCAAGATCACGTTTCAATCATAATTTATAGAACATTTAAGCAGGCTCAGATTGGTAAGGTGGGATTTCGGGAAAAATCCCGGTGGGTCGGTACTATTTTAAGCAATTTGGGCCGTTTGACTGGCAGGATTGGGCCGCTTCCTGATTCCCAATCATTTGTTTTAACCATTTTTCCCGAGCCGATTTTCTATCCCAATTCGGCCCTGAATTTAAGTCAAACCGCGCCACCATACCCCACTCTCCCCTCCATAAGGAAAAGAGATGACCAACTAGGTTCCTATTCCTACACAATAGTCCAGGCATCGGGTACTTTTTTACCATTTTAAGTAGGTAGAGCGCGTTTTTTTGCTAAAACGGTTTAGTGAGAAGCTCTGATGCAAATTCCAAATTTTCTAGAATTGACTACGACGCGTCCTGAAATTATTTTTGAAAAAAGTGCCAAAAATCGTGTTTGCGTAGATTGATCCATCCCATTGAATTTTAGAGCAAAATGTCTAGCAGCAAAATTACACTAGACACAATTCTGAGAAAGATAAAAAATAGAACCTTCTAACTACAATAGGTGCCGAGTTATGACCCTTCAAACCAATCCGATTTTTTTCAAAAAACAGGCTGAAAAATCAAATTCTGAAGTTTGTATCTGTACTTTGAAACCTGTTAATTTGACGAAAAAATGTCCCGAGTATTAATTGAAGTAGACGCAATTTCGAGTAATTCTAAAAAAAAAAACAATGACCTCGCCCCAATAGGTCATAAGTTATGGCCTCTCAAAGTTGAACACTTTTGACCTACTTTTCAAGGCAAATTACTCGTTTTAGTTTTTTCGAAATACTTCGTTTGTGAGTGAAGCTATGTTAATGACGCTAGAAGGAAAGTTGTGGATCAGGAAATTATGCATAAACAAAAAAAAAATCTTCTAGCCTTCATGAGTCAAGAGTTATGATCTTTCAAAAAAACCCATTTTTTGTTGCTATGTTCATCCAAAAAAATTTTTTGATATAGTTTGTTTCGCACATATCCTACAAAAAACCCGTATCAAGATAAATGATAGGGGACTAAATTCTGCGTAAAATAAAGGAAAATGTTTTAGCTCTTATACGTCACTAGTTATGACCATGAAACTTTGACCCTTTCCATTAAGAAGGCTCTGTATCCTGGAAAATGTACTTGCGACCGTATTTGAGCATGTGGGTGGCATATATGCATCTGTAATGCATTACAAATACAGATGTTTCAATTTCACGTGAAGAAGTTAGTTGTTCAACCATTGTTTAAACAATACTTCTCACACTATCATTTTTGTGCATATTTGATTGAAGGGATTAGTTTTACAACAAACGAAACAATTTACTGTTAATTGTTGATAATAATAGAATAAGTAAACTAATTAATTTGTTTATTCATAAACAATGTCAAAACAGTTTACTTACCATTTTTCCTTCATTCACTTCAAGGCTCGCTTCAAGGCTTTATATGCCACCAAAATGCTCCAAAACGGTCGGAAGTACAGTTTCCAGTACACACAGAGCCTTAATGTAAAGGGTAATGGAAATGGGCTATGGAAGAATACTTTTTTTTTTTAGATCTACACATCATTTCCTGCTTTACAAATTTCCTTAAGCATCATTAACATAGCTTTACCCAAAAGCGAAGTATTTCGAAAAAAACTGAGCAAGAGTAATTGGTCTCGAAAAATACGTCGAAAGTGGTCAACTTTGGGAGGCTATAACTTATGACCTATTGGGGCTATGTCATTGTTCTTTTTTTTATAATTACTCGAAATTGCGTGTGCCTTCATTAATATTCAGAATATTTTTTCGTAAAACTAACAGGTTCCAGAGTACAAATACAAACTTCAGAATTTGATTTTTCAGCCTCTTTTCTGAACAAATTGGATTACTTTTAAGAGTCACAACTCCCCACCTATTGGAGGTAGAAGGTTCCATTTTTTTATCTATCTCAGAATTGTGTCTAGTTTAATTTTTCTGTTAAACATTTTGCTCTGAAATGGAATGGGGCGGATCAATCTACGCAAACGCAATTTTTAAAACTTTTTTCAAATATATTTCCGGGACGCGTCGTATTCATTCAAGCAAACTTGGAATTTGCATCAGGGCCCCTCAATAAATCGTTTCAGCAAAAAACGCGCTCTACCTACTTAAAACTGTAAAAAGATCTTTTTTCGTTCGAGATGCCTGGACTACAACGTGAATGTATCGTGACAAGAAGTCTGAGAGCCACAGTGTTCAGATCTCAGCGGGATGCTTCTATAAATTCCCATAGAAAGTCAGCAGTGTTCTCCTGTTACTTAATTCAGCCACTTTATAGATCAAATTCGTTATCGGGTTATTTTACCGCAGACGATATTATTCAAAATTTAAAGGTTGAACCTGTTATGTGTTCGCTGAGAAAAAATATGTTTATAAAAGATTTGATTAACATACGATAATTTATATGTTAAACTAACAAGCGAGCAAATAAAAGAAGTGAGGTGACGCTGTGGCGAAAGAATTATCTTTTTTTTTTAAGAAAGAGTATTAAATTTGTTCATGCGAGGCAAATAAAAGATTCGCTATCAAAAATACATGATTCATTTAATTAGGAAAAATTTTCAAATAAAAATTTTACGAGGAAAATTGAATTTGCAGGGCTTTTTTTAAATAGCAGAAACACAATCTTTAAGGGCATGTCTAAGAGGAGTCACGTGACCAAACTAATACTCTATTTTTAATCTTTATTTTTGGAACGATTAACTCTCTTTGTAAATAAAATATCGCTCTGAAAGTTTGGGAAATGCAAAAGAAAACAGTAACTTACGTTTGTGTACATCATTTGGGTGGAAATTTGTAAAAAAAAAATTTCTCGAAGAAATGAGAACTGGAGCAACGTCAGAATTTTTTTTTCAAACAACTTATATCCACACAAAATGAGATATCGAGTTGAAATTTTCAGAAATAACATAAACGGCACTAAGAAACGTTTTTATGGTCTTAATTTTTTTTACTTGATGAAAATTTTTTAATGAAAGACTGAATTTGAAGAATTACCGACCGTGCTGTAGAAATCGTGAACAGCATTCCATTCTCGCAACTGAGTTTTTTTTGCGGTTAGGATCGATTAGGATCCTCATGTCAGCCCGAGACCTGTCACTTACTATCATTGTGAACTTGGTTATGTAGGCCGTCGTACGGTCGGTAATTCTCCAAATTTAGTTTTTCATTGAAATTTTTTTTCATGAGCAAATCATTAGGACCATAAAAAAGTTCCTTTGTGCCGTTTATGACATTTCCGAAAATTTCAACTCGATATCTCATTTCTTGTGGCTTCAAGCAGAGATTTCAAGTTAACACTGTTTTATTTGAAACGTTCCTAAATTTGAAATTCCTCTAGTGGTCAATTTTAAAGAGTTTCGAAATTACTGGAGACTTTTTACTTTCGCAAGGAAATTGCTCAATTTCCAGTGCTTCCTTAAAATGCTTGAATTTTGAAAAGTATAAAGAACAATAAAAAAAATTTCAATAAATATTTCAAAGTAAAATTATTTCATTTTTAAGATATTCGGGTTTGAATATTTCAAACTTGAACACACTCAATTAGAAGCCGTTCTAATTCAAACTTTTTAATTCGAAATTGTATATAAATTGTCATGATTCTAGTTAAAAAATTGCTTAACATTTACAGTTTGGAATTTGAAGATTCCGTGTTAAAATGACTTAATTTTGAACATTTTCAGTTCAACTTTGTTCAATTTTACAGGGTCCAATTTCAAATTTCTTAATCTTGAACACTTCATTAAAAAATGCTATCAAACGCTTTGAAGTTGTTTAATTTTGAATATTTATTTTTTGAATGATTGAGTCATTTATTCTTAAAGGCTTTTATTTCAAAATTGTGTAATCTTTTGAACTATACACCGTTACAATTACATTTTTGACTAAACTATTTCATTACAGTTACTGATACCAAAATATTGTCTTTGATTCGGTTTGTTTTATTAAAATAGTAAATTCTCAAAATAATAAATTTTGGGATACTTTTCTCTTTAAAAATATATTTTTAAAGAGAAACTTCTTAGCATGAAAGGTCTAGCGTAAAAATTAGATCTTGAGAAGAGCTCCTCTGGCATTCGACCAGCGTAATGGCCGTTTATCGCAGAAACCGGGTGCCGATTGAACGAAGTAGATATGAACCAATTAATGTGCAAAGCCAACCATAAATGGACATTTACCTGATCTAAGGAATTATAGAATAGCTGCCCACATCCGTCAGTGTCCCAAGCAACCCTTAAGCGACAGACTTATGTCTGAGCTTGAAGTAGGTACTTAAAATTGTGCAATTTCCAAATTAGTTTTTGTAATTAAAAAAAATTTTAATCAGACTCGTTCAAAATTATAACGTTATATTCAAGGCCGTAGCCAGAAAAAAGGATGATGTTCCGAAAAGTACTTACCGTCGATTAATTTGAAACTGCATATACCCATGTATTTTGACTCGCTGATTACGAAAGTGATAGTAGAAATACCCGAAATTTGATTTTCAGGGTCAAAACCCAAAAAACTGGTATTTTTTCATTTCTTTCCTTCTATTTCGATAAATATTGGTTTCAGAGGAAAAAGTTGAATAAAAGTCGTAGCCCTAAAAAAATACGTCTTTTATGTTCCACAAATTTATCGCCTAAATCCATTATTTTTCGAAAAAAATGGGATAATTTTCCAACAAATTAATTTTTCAATTGGGCATTTTAAAGGGGAACCTGGAAAGGGAAACGTATGTGACGTACATCATTTCTGTGATCAGTCACAGGAAGGCCTTCCTGCCCCCCACGAGACATTGGAAAGGGATAAGAGTGTGACTTACATTATTTATGTGACCAGTCACAGCGGTGCCTTCCTCTCATGCGAAATTGGAAAGGGGTAGAAATTTGACGTAAATTTTGTCTGTGTCCATTCACAGGAGTGGCACAAGTCCCATTTCAAGCAATTCTATACTTTGTACTATCATATTCCTTCTTTTCTCGAAAAATGATGGTTTTTTTAGAAGAACTGTATTTCGAATAAAAGGTGTATTTTTAAAAGATCTACAACTTTTATTTGAAGCATTTTTGTAAATTTTCATTATTTACTGAAACAAGTGGAAAAAACATGAAATTTTTTAATAGGTTTTTGGAGTTTGACCTTCAAAATCATATTTTCACTATCATTTTCGTAATCAGCGAGTCAAAATACATAGGTATACGCAGTTTCAAATTGATTGGAGGTAAGTACTTTTTGGAACTTTACCCGGAAAAAATTTCGGGGGAGGGGGATTTGTAGCGGGAAACTTAGGAAAGTATATGTAATATGCATATTATTATATAGTATATGTTTCAAGAATTTCGGAGGAAGGGGGGGGGGATCAAACCTTGTTGATCTCCTACGTGGCTACGGCCTTGGTCATATTTGAACTTTAGGAAATTTATTTAATAAAACTTTTTAATGGTGAATTCCCTTCATATTTTTGGAATCTCTTGAAATTTCACTAAAATCCATGAAAATCCTTTGCAGTCTCTTGAAATTTCTTGATACCTTTGGAAATTGTTGTAAAACCATTAAAAATCTTTGAAAGCTGTTAAAATCCTTAGAAATCTATTGAAATCTTGTAACCCCTTTTGTATTCCTTTGAAATCTTTGAAAAAGTTAGAAATCTTTAGAAATAATTTAAAATTTAAAATTTGAAATTTTGTAACTGTCTTAAAATTCTTTGGAATCTTTTTAAATATATAAAATAGTATTTAAATCCTTTTAAAATTAATTAAACTTATTCATTAAGGCCCAATATAATCCTTTAAATCTGGTGAAATTCCTTGAAACACCTTAAAATCCCTCGAAACCCCTTACAATCCCTTGAAATCGCTAAGAATCCCTTGAAAATCAATTAAATTAAATTTATTCATTAAAGTTCTCTAAAAGAAACCGCTTACATCCTTATAAATCTTCGAAATCCCTTGAAATTATTGAAGATTAAATAAAATCCTTTAAATCTTGTGAAATTCTTTGAAATATCTTAGAATCCCATGAAATCTTTGGAATCACTAGGAACTCCTTGATCTTTTATTTCATTCCATTTATTTTCCAAAGTTCTCTAGAAATCTCTTGGAATCTTTGGAAATCCTACAAAATTTTTTGAAATTTTTTTAATCTCTTGAAATTTTTTGTAATCCCTTAAAATCTCCGGAAATGTTTGGAAACCTTTGAAATCTTCTAAAATCCTTTCATATGTTTTGAAATTCGTGGAAATATTTTTTCCACTTGAAAAGAATCACTTCAAATTAAAATTAAAACCCTTGAAAACCGATGAAATCCTTTAAGATTAGTTGAAATGAAAAAAGCCTTAAAAGCCTTAAAGTCCGCAGAAGTCCTTCGAAATACGTTGAAATCCTTTAGAATCCCTGAAACTCCCCTGATAAGTTTGGATATCTTTGAAGTCATTTCAAGTCTAGTGAAATTTTTATGAAATCTGACGAAACCTTTTAAAATCCGTGGAAATTCTCTGGAATTCTTTTAAATTGGTTAAAATCCATTGACGTATTTGAAATCGTTTAACTCTTTTAGAATTCTGTAAAATTCCGTTGAATATGTGAAATCCTGTCAAATCCCTTAAAATAATTTTAAATCCTGCGGTAACTAAATAAAAAAATCATTCGTTTGTAGCTCATCTATTTTTTGCAACAATTCTTTCAATATTTTAACATTATTTACTTCAATATTGCCCTTTTTATAATGATTTTCTATAATGAATTTTCTAGGATCGCGAAAAAATTATAAAAAATTCATTATAGGAAAATTATTATAAACCTATACTGAATTTCCTATAATATTTTTTCGTAAGAAGACATTAGAAAAGATTGTAAAATATTGCATGGGATTACAAAGGTTTGCATGGGATTGCACGAGATTGCATAAGATTGCAAAGAGAGTGTACACCAGATTGCAAGAGTAATTAACCCCTCCGACCATTATAAGTGGTGTGGCTATTTATATATAAAAATCATGAGAAACTACAATTGTCTATTGTTACTTTTAGAATCACTAGTGCGTAGCGAAATTTAAAATAGACTCAAGAAGAAATAAGATACTTATTGCACGAATCGTAGCGAAATCATTGCGTGTACATAGAATGTTTGGTATTATACTAAAGCGGACATGGTTTGGCGGTCACAGGAATCCCTAGGGCGTGAAATGTAATAAACGCTCTATCGAGATCTCGCTTAGCGCTGAAGTGCCGAACCATGCAAAATGAGCATTTGACCGACGTTTTGCATAATAATCGCGTAACGCCTAAGCAAATCTGTGTTAACTTAAAATAATTCATTTTCCGCTGTAAGAATGATGCAATAGTCTATTTATATACCTGGATAGGTGCGATCGAACTATGAATAAACTGAATATCAAATGAGCCATTTTCATATCAGCAAACATCGTTATCATGTCACGTAAGAAGTCAAACATATTTCACATTAATGTCCTTGTGACTACTTTATAAATAACTTTTTATAATTTTAATAAATAGTTTGCTTCAAATTCTTAATCTTTGCTATAGCTACCAAAAAAATCCGTAATTAAAAAATTACAACTTTATAATTTTGTATATCTTTTTCTAAGTCAGTCTAAAAATGATCATTTTCGGGTTTGAATGGAGAATGATACAAGAACATATGGTGCACTTATTTTAGGTCATCATATTTTACTTATTTTGTTGAACGTTTTTCTAAATTTGATGACAAGACAATGCGACATTTCTTTTTGAATTAATCATCAATCAAATCACATCAAAACTTAATAATTTTTAATTCGAAATTCAATACAAATTGTAAGAGGCCCCCTCTTCCTTCTATGGTTGGAATCCATAAAAGTTGTACCTGTTATGTATTTACTGATACAAATTATGTTTTGAAAAGATCTGATTAACATACGAAATTTTATGTGTTAAAATTTGGTGTATTGCGGAAAAGCCTTCAAATAAGAAGTGTGTCGCGTTTAGTGTTCTCTGACTATATCTATATGATTCGGAGACATAACAGTTTTACTTTATTAAAATAATAAGAACGCAATATTGTGAAACTTGTAAATGAGCTACGTCACCTGTATCAACATTACGCATTTACAAGTTACTGCTTCAGAATGGAAGAACAAGAATTATTTACACACTTAATCTATTTTACCTTATTTTATTTGGGATACAAATTCATAGAAACACAGAGGTATTCGATACACACCTTGAGTCGTTAACTTCACATCTACTATTTTAAAGTACAGATATTATAGGGAATTATTTAACGCCATTAGTAACCAAATTTATTGGGACAAATTTTTCAAGTCAGGTTGCCATCTTAGCCGCATGTGTGCCCAAGATTGCCAAAAACCTGGCCGTCATTTTCAACATTTATACTTATTTAAATATTTTCAGAAAAATATGCTGCATCATTTTTTATGGCTGTGATGAACCTTTTTGCCTCTTTTAAGTGATTGAAAATAGCAAATTTATTTTTAGGTTTTACATTTAAACAAATTTGAAAATTTAACATAATTTTCCTATGTCCTGGGATTACATTACTCAGTTGTGTAAAACTTAATGAACAAATTTTCTCCGTCACAGGAAAATAATAAAAAAATGACAGATATGTTCCTTAGCAATTATTTTATCAAGAATAAAATAAAAATTACGTAATATTAGAAAATTATAACGATATCTCTTATTTCAAAGCTTTTGCATCTAATTTTTTATTTTTAAAAGCAGCTTCACTTGAGGACTGCGACACTGAACACTGAGAAACAGCTTTTCGACGCAGAAATACAATAAAAAAAAAGAAACAAATCACAAAAAAACTATACAAACTAACGAAAAAATAACTTTTAGAGTTACTAGCTATGAAAAAATAGTAACTAACATAACTTACATTTGAATATACTAAGAAACAGTTATAAATGAAAAAAGAAAGAAAAGAAACATTTATAAAGTAACTATCAGCTACTGCAAAAATTACAAATAATAATGTAATTTTTCAATAATTTAGATACTTGAAAGTTGTGCCGTTACTTGTATCGTTTGGCAGAAAATTTGCATTTTCCATTTGTCAATAGCATTTTCGATGATTAAAAGAAAAACAATGAGCCCTATGAAAGAATTGTTAAAGTACAATCCAATCAGATAATTCTTTCCCACTGAGGATGAGAATGTAAAAAAAAAGATTAAGACAAATTATAATCTTAACAGTGATATGTATGAGTCTTATCTATCTTCAAACAATTTAGAATTAGGGCAAATGAGATAGCGACAAACAGCGATTATATATATATATATATATGTAAAGAAGGGGTCCAGCTTTTATTACGTCCAGGTTAAAGTTACATACATTTACTATAGAAAAAGCGTTACGTAGAGGAGGGGGAGAGGGGAGAGGGTAGAAAGGGTAAAAAAACGTTACGTAATGTGTGAACGCTCCCCTAGTATATATACTGAAACATCTTGCAGAAGGTTCATTTTAGTAACACTCTGTTCCCGAAAGTATCCGTACATCAGTTTACACCATTTGAAGACAATGAGGACCGTTATCGGCATTTTGTTCTTCATCCTCGAGTTGTTGCTTGATTCTATTGGTAACTACAATAATGTATCTATACTTTAAAAAAATGCATTTCTAATTGAAGTATTTTAAATTATATATATTTTATATATTTTTGTTTGATATTCCTAAGTTTGATACGTCGTTGAGAAAAATTTGTTTAAATTAGTGGGATCTTTCAATCTGACATAGGGAGAAGACTCTCTAAATCTCAGTGAGTGAAATTTCACTAATTACAAGTTAAATTCGACTAATTTAATTAGAGAAAAGTGTGCTGCTAAAGATTAATAGGAAATTACTAATTTGATAGTGGAAAACTACTAATTGCTTCGTTAAAATACATTAATTTATTTAAGGCTGCATATGTTATTTGAAAAAAGGTTATCGAAACAAGAAACCTGACCAATAGACAAGTTCAATAAAAGAACATTATTGCGTAAGCATTTCAACTTTAGTAAGCATTAGTAAGCACGTATATTTTCAACTGTAATTTTAGTGAAACAAAGAGAATGAATATATACATACTTAATCTATTTTACCTTACTCTATCATGTTCACACTTACAGAAACACCGCGGCCCGTTTGGAATAATCTTCTGGCGCTGGCCCGGCCCGGACCAGACCGTCTGGTCTGGGCCTGGCCTGGCTAGCCCTTGGCCAGACCGTCTGATCAGCCGCTAATTATTGGCTGATCAGTAGAGGTGTTCAAGAATAAAAGAAGTCCGAACCTCAACTCGCGTTTTCGATTTCTTTGTTCCTTTGGGGTTAAAAATGAACTACGTGGAAGGAGAAATAAATCGGATAATATTCATAAAAGATTTATAAAAGATGGGGCTCATTAAAATGAGTATTTTTTGTTTATATTTTCAAATTTAATTATGCATATTTGAGGAGATATCAATTTGCGTTATAATCGGCTGTTTGCGAGAAAAACTGATTTTTCTGTGAAAACAGACAAATTTGCGATGAGCGACCTCCAAATGTTATCCGAAAAAAATCATTTTTCCCTATAAGTGTAATTAGCTGATCAGCGCCAAACATGGCCCAGATCAGAATATCAAGGTGATAAGAAAAAATTCTTGTTTTGATAGCATGAATTTTTTATTTATATGCTATCAAAACAAGAATTTTTTATTTTCTATTATTTTAGACCCCCTGTTACTTTTTCGAAATATGTCAAGGGAAAATTAGCTGATTCAACTTAGAACCTTTTTTGTTCTGGTATAGCTGATCAGCGCCAGTCCTGGACCAGACCCGACCTTCCAAACTTGACAGTTTAAAAAAATGAGACCTGGGCCAGATCAGACCTTCCAGACTAGACAGTCTAAATGAAGCCAGACTTGGGCCAGACCTGGCACGAGGCTACCATGAAATTTTCCCACACGGGGGTAATCGATAAAACACACCACAGCACGCTTGACACACGTTGCGTCGCGTCGTTCACTTCACGTCCACAATTTTAAATCGGAAACAATTGATATGAAAAGTTCACTCATTGATTGGTCACCGAAATCACTTAAGAGTTTGTCAATATTTTCACTACTATTCCATTACTAAAATGCTAAAATATCACTGTTTCATTAGTCAAACACTCAATTACTAATTCAATTAGTAAAATTTTCACTAATTAAGATTTAGAAAGTATGTCCTATATTGAGTCGTTCTAATTTATACATGATGGTTCTATTTCTTCTTACAGAATCATCCGGACCATCACCAGTTGTTATGAACGCAATACTTAACTGTCTTAGAGGCAATACTCCTGTTAGTGAAGGTATTCACTGGACCCTAATACAAAGTGGTCAGTTTTTAAAAGTAGACAGTGGATTTCTACAAATACACAAAGTAGAATATGAGGATTTCATCATTGGAGTATCATTCAATGATTATCTTTGCCCAGTATATGATTATAAACGTAGAATGGTTATAGTACGCAGCAGCGACTTGAAGAATTTTCTACTGCCTCTGGATGATCGGGACAAAATACAATATTTCCGCGACTTGCCTCATCCTAATCCTCCTTATGGAATGCATGCAGAATTGTTTTCTCAAGCAGCTAGGCGACAAACTTCAAGTCCAAATTGATTTATTGGCACTGTACTGGCTCTTAAAGTCTTTTTCACACGGCCATCACTAAGTAAACATTCGCTCTGGATTTATTTGATTGGCATAGCAGTGCTAGTGTAAGGGGTACAGTATTTGCCAACCAAACCTGTCCCCTGACAGTTGTTGTCTACTTTTTGTTTTAGATTGAAATATCAACATTTTTGCATGCGATTAATTATTAGTTATGAATAAATACAACTTATAAGCGAAATATCGCGCCTGAAATAAAATCAACAATATTTTTATACTTCAATTCAAAACAAACAAAAGACAACAACTATCAGGGGACAAGTTTGGCTGGCAGCTACTGTACCCATCACCCTATGCGACGCGAAAACAGCACAATTAACTTGAGTCAAGACAACTAACAATTGTATTCAAGAGTCAATGTATATTATTGAATCAAAAAAATATATGGGGTTTATGCAGTAAAGAGCTGATTTAGTATTTACTGTATAGAAAATATTTGCGCTTTTAATTCTTGCCCATATTTTTGAATAAATTTGTAGAACATGAGCACATATATTTCTAAAACTAACTCATGAAAATTAATAATTATATTTCAAGTGAAATTTGTTTGTTTAGTCGAACCGGAATTGGGGTAAGTTACTGTTTAAAAGTAACTCATTATAATTACTGGAGGAAGTAACTTTAAGTTCCCTCAGAAGCAACTGAATTACTTTACAAATTGCATCTCTGAAAAGGTAACTATAAGTTACTGCAAAAGTTACAAATAAAGTAATTTTTTCAGTAATTCACAAATAAGGGTTAAAAGGGACTGTTTAAAAATTAGAATTAAGGTTTCGTCGTCAAAGGCATCTTTATAAAAAAGCCAACGTACTAAAAATTTCGAGAATCCTGTGTCAAGTTGCTTATCTTATTTCTGACCAAACAAAGGTTGATATTTTTTTGTTTTTCGTTCTTTTTTTTCATCCTTTCGTTGGCACGAAACATTTGACTGTCCAAGCTGACAATAAACAAATACACTCAAACCCCGATATAAGCCCAGTTTCGAGAGTTGCTTCGCACTGGCCTTGGGTTTTAACCGGATCCCTCGAAACGTAAACAGTCAGGGACGTGTGAACCATTTCCTAATACTACTCAATCTCCGAACGTGAGTTCGAACTTGAGTGCACGCGCACTGCGCCTTTATCTATATGCTGCTGGTCCTTCACGCGAGCTGAGAAACTGCGGGGGCCAGCAGTCGGCCAGCAGTTCTAGGAAGGCGTAAGCCGGATGGGCTTATATGGAGGTTCGAGTGTATTTGGATTTTCACTCGACACTGCACTTTGGGAAATTTTGTTTCTCTCAGTCCAAATCCAAATTTTAAGTCAAAATTTGGAACTTTAAAATGGCGGACCCAAAATGGCGCACCAATCTTTAAAAAATAAACAAAACTTGAACTTTGTTGTGTAAACCTGTAAAATGCATATCAATAGCAATAAAATTAGCGATTCCTAAAACTCATCGTAAACTGAGAAAAAATAAATTCTTATATATCTTACGTCACTGAAAGTCAGGTATAAATATTCTTAATCTGCAGGAAGGAATCCTTGGCACATGGAACGAATTTTTTAACGTAGAAGAAGCAAAAGCATGTTAATAACTTGTCAATCACATTCAGTAAAATAATTTTTATTTAATTCAAGATAATTATTTTGAAACTAAGTATATTAATAATACGCGTTTCTTAATATTGTTTGCAACTCTGCTGATTTGCTTTGCTGTTAATTTTGGAGAACGACCACAAACAGGTCAAGATAGTCCTGCACCTACCGATGAAGAATATTTTTCAAGCGAACAAGAAGCCAGAGGTGACACGTAAGACTTCATATTTTTTGATAAAATACTGCCTCAAAGTCATAATTTTATATTAACGAGATCTAATTCTATAACAAATCTGAAACAGCTACATAAATATTTTAGATGTGGGTGGGGAGTAAGTTATATTTTACCTAAAATATGGAAATGTGCACCATGGTAAAGGGAAATAACTTTTGAGAAAGAAGGAGGAACAAATTCATTCCGTGTTGTGAAATTGGATATAATTAATCTCACGTCCGACCTAGGCCAGACACTTTACGATATTTCTAAATATTAATCTCAACGGTGATCAAACAAAATTATCTTGAAAATCTCTGGGTACCTGAGAAATATAAATTTAACTGAAAAAACAAATATTTATTAATGATATAAAACGAAACTCCTTTACGAAACGGTATAGCGTTTGACTCATTTGATGAGAATTGATAAAAATGTGTATCGTAAACGCATGAATTGGTACAATAAGAAACTAACTGGTTTACCGGGTTCAGATTAAATATTGGCGTGTTGTTATTCCAGCAATGTTTTTGTCGCTATATATCCGCGATGCAAGAAGGATCAGTATTGCTCATGCGTGTGCATGCATATCATTCATGTTATATCAAGCACAACGAACCATGATATCAATTTATCCTAAGAAAATGTTCGGACTCTCTTATATAGGCGCCCAAGTCTGCAAACTCCTGTGTGCATAAGTATGACAAATTCGCGTGCGATTAATCCTTCGTTTTGTAACCACACCGCCTTAGCTTGCAAAATTTATATACACTGTATTGAATAGTTACGAATCTACTTTGTCCACCTACAACTGTTTTTTAATCAAATTTGTGAATCATAAATCGTAATGGAATATATTTGCTGCTTTAGTTCCCTTGCTTTTACTTTCTTGCCTCTTATTTGTAGTTCCTTTTATTTATTGTCTTTTTTTCTTTAACTTATCACACCCTTCGTCTCTCCTTCTTTATTTCGATCCAACTCTGATTTCCCTTACTAGCTATTCTCGTGTTTGCAAGAACTTTGAAATGCAGGTCTGCTTTCGTATAGCATGTTATTATATTCAGTGGGTCTAGTTCTTGTCTAGTTTATAAAACACAGCAAAGTTTTCTAGGGCATTCAGGAAGAACTACAACACTTTCTGAAGCCTGTTTCTTCTAAGGAAAAAATTCTCCTATTATTTTGCCGTTGTAAGCATCATTTCAAGCTCTTGAAGTTGACCTTTCTTTTTAAGTTTTCAAAACTAAACTGTATTTAGCATATTGATGTTATTTTGTCGACCAGTGTAATTAATTAATTTCTGATGTTAAGGGCATGTCTAGCAGGAGACACGTCACGAAACTAATGCTCGATTTTTAATTTTTATTTTTGGAACAATTTACTCTTCCTGTAAATAGAATATCGCTCTGAAACTTTGGGAAAACCAAAAGGAAACGGTAACTTAAATTTGTATACATAATTTGGGTGGAAATTTGTAAAAAAAATTTCTCGAAGAAATTAAAACTGGAGCAACGTTAGAATTTTTTTCAAACAACTTATATCGACACGAAATGAGATATCGAGTTGAAATTTTCGGAAATGACATAAACGGCACTAAGAAACGTTTTTATGGTCCTAATTATTTGCAGTTGGAAAAAAAAATTTGTAATGAAAAACTAAATTTGGAGAATTACCGACCGTGCGACGGCCTACATAACGAAGTTCACAATGACAGTGAGTGACAGGTTTCGGGCTGGCATGAGGATCCTAATCGATCCTAACCGCAAAAAACTCTGTTGCGAGAATGGAATGCTGTTCACGGTTTCTACAGCACGGTCGGTAATTCTTCAAATTTCATTTTTCATTAAATTTTTTTTTTCCAAGTGCAAATAATTGAGACCATTAAAGCGTTCCTTAGTGCCGTTTATGTCATTTCTAAAAATTTCAGCTCGATATCTCATTTCGTGTGGATATAAGTTGTTTGAAAAAAAATCTGACGTTGCTCCAGTTTTAATTTCTTCAAGAAAATTTCTTTACAAATTTCCACCCAAATGATGTATACAAACGTAAGTTACTATTTCCTTTGGCATTTCACAAAGTTTCAGAGCGATATTTTATTTACAAAAAGATTAAATCGCTCCAAAAATAAAGATTAAAAATCGAGCATTAGTTTGGTCACGTGACTCCTCTTAGACATGCCCTCAAACTGTGTCGATTACTTGGTCGAATAATTTTTGGAAAAAGAAGAAAAAATCCACCTTGGCCCGGATTTGAACCGGGAACGCCACTTTGCATAAGTGGAACGTCAACCAATTACGCCACCAGGGCCACAGTAGATCGTTTCTAATTTTTTCCTATTTCACGGGATGACGCGGGTCTACATCTCTTTTACCCTATGAAATTTAGTGACTAATTCCAGTCTGAATAAATCCACTGAATCTGAATATAATTTGGAATATTGAGGTTATTTTGTCGACCAGTCCCGGTTCGAATCCGGGCCAAGGTGGATTTTTTCTGGTTTCTCCAAAAATTATTTGACCAAGTAATCAACACAATTTACAATTAGAAATTAATTACACAGGTCGACAAAATAACATCGATATTCTAAATTATATTAAGATATCAAGATATCCAGGAAGATATTAAGGAATGTATTTGTGATGGATATGAATTTTATACGTTGCTAAAGGTTGCGTAAAATGACATGTAACTATGAAAAAAAAATTCAAAAATCTTTCAAAATATATATAAACAGATAAAAATATTTTAAAATTTGAGAAAAATGACTGTTTTCACAATTTATTTAATTTTGATTTCAGAGTTTCAAAATATCCTCTCATTATATAGTATGATAAATTAACATGGAGCGTTACCTATTTTTTTCATCTCAATATGAATGATATCTGTGAATCTAAATTATTTTAAAAATGGTATTAATATTATTACGCAATTTCTCATTTGAAATTTGTTGTTTAGGACAGATGCGTGACAAGACATTTTGTGTACTTTTTTATTTATAATTTCTAAACAAAGTAGTCTAAAATGTTGAAACTCCACTAAATTGTGCTTCGATATAAGCACTTTACTAAGATAACTGCAGAAAAAATTTATTATTCAAAGGAAAAGTGGAAAATGACTGGGATCTAAACTGCCGTGCAAAACAAGAAAGCCTGTAACTTAAATTTGAGATTTGGCACCTGACTCGCAATTGTTTTCAACTGAAATATATTAGAAACAATCCCGAATCAGGTACTAAGTTTCAAATAGAAGTTACGGGTTTTCTTGTTTTACACGGCAGTAAAGTGGTCAGCTTTTTGGCAATCACCCGTAAAAAATATAAAATAAAAATATTGTGGGTAACCAGCCTGGACTCAGAAAAAAATTATCAGTTATTTCCTGGGTTTTTTTCCAGTTTTCAAATACGTTTTCTGATTATTTAGATTTGTAAATTCAAACATTCAAAGATAAAGAATTTATAAATTAAAATATTAAAAAAAGAATCAAATGCGGAATAATTATAAATTTGAAGCGTTGAGTATTGAAAATTAAATATTCAAAATTGATTTCAACCTCAAATGTTTGATATTGTACAAATTTGAAACTTTCAAAATCAGACAATTTTCAAATAAAAAACATTTGAAATTGTATAAATTCGAATTAAAAGCCATCAGAATTGAAGAAATTTTTATTTCGCGTTCTTCAAACACAAAAATAATTCAGACTGAACATTGTCAAAAACAGTGTTTATTCAAAATGTCATTATCCGAATGCTTGAGTACAGTATGCAAATTCATGGAACCCATTTTTAATGCTTTTTCAAATAAAAATTGTACAACTTAAAGCTCGTTTAATTGAAGGATTTAAATTTGAACCAGAAAATGTTGAATTTTTCAACCTGAAAATTGTTCAAATCTGAACACTTTCCATTGAAAATTGTTCCTTCCCATTTAAAATAAAATTGTACATAATTTTGAAGGATTGAATTCTAAATTATTCGATTCTACACGCTACTTGTTTAAAATTGTCTAACTTATAAAGTATCAAACAGAAATTTTTCAATTTTTTACGTTTTCAATTTAAAAATATTAAACTGCATGAAGTATTTCAGTGGAAAAGTATTCAATGAAGTTTACATTTACATTTTTTGAAATTTAATTGGATAGTTGCAGTCAGAGTTTTGAAAAAATCGATTTTTGGGTTTTTGCATTGTCTTAAAGCGTAAGAGGCAGCAGAGGGATATGCACCCGGGGTGTAGATAGCAAAAAAAAATGTATTTACATGCAAAACTATACTTCAGACTATGAAAGCGTTTTTCCCAAAATCACGTTCATAAAACCGGTGATCGGAGGGTTTTTTTTCATTAACTTTTTTTTGGTTACCAAAAAACGGGCAATTTTTTTGATAAAAATCGGACTTTCAAGTTTAACCGGCCATCATTTCATCAAACAATTTTTTTTCAAAAAGCTTCGATTAAGCACTAGAAAAACTAATATATTAAAGGAATCTTTTTGAAATTTTGATTTCATATAACCCACTGAGGAACGGGAGTGGTCACCGCAAAACGCCTTCTGCAAACGATCCTCCGACAGACTGGCTTTATTTCCGTCATTTGCCACACTTTTTTGATGAAATTTTCAAGAATTTTTTATAGAAGCATATACTTTTGAATATTTGAATGTCTAAATTAATATATTCAAATGCTAAAAATAAAAAAATAAGATAATAAACGCTTTTTTCCCCTCCTGACTGTGACTAATCTCTTAAAGCCCTCCTATAATTTAAAATTGCGAACTATTCAAAACTTTAATCTGAAATTATTCTATTTTGATAGTTTTGAAATATAAATTATAAAATTTGATTTTTTGATTTAAAATCTAAAAATCGAACAGTGCATTAAAGAAGCGAAGATCTTGAATGGTAAAACCAAACAATTTCGAATGTTTCATTTCAAAATCTTGATAATTCAATTATTTTAAATAACTGACCAAATTTTACATTTAAAGTGATTGGATAAGTTTTTCTACAGAAACTAAGAATTAAAAAAATTCTCAGTCAGAAAATAAATTCACTCTCATTTCACGTTTCTCCCCCCGATCTCAATCCAAGAAATTTCTCCAATCTGTTTGATCTTCGAGTTTCACTTTGTCTAGTTGTGGACATTGAAATACTTGTCCAACTTGTTCAATGTCCATACTTGTTCATTTGTAGGACAAAGGTCCGGAAAGATGCTTGTTTGATTCCAGGAAATATATATCTATGATATAACCAATCGTTCTACAATTTAAATACTAGAGACCTTTAACTGAAAATTAAAATTGTTCTATTTAGCCATATTTTGCTGGTGAGAAGAATGTATTGACGTGCAATTTGGCCCAACAATGTGTCGCATTTAATATCAGGTAGTTGGCCACTTAATTGACAAATTACACTCGAGAATCACTTTTTATTAACTTCTTAGCAGTTCACCTTATCACACCGGTTCCACCTTCCGCTACTTGAGCATTTATGCGTTAACAAGTTTACCGCACACGTACTTATGAGTACGCAGTATTTTAATTTAGTTCCAAGCCAAGCAGTTATTATTTCCGAAATAATCATTTGGGTCTCGCGTTGCGGCCATGCGCAGCGAAACAGTTAAGCCGTAAAAGAACCCAGTTCGACTACCGAACCAAACCCAAGAAGTCAATAAACCGCGTTCAAAATTTCAGAAACTCTAAAACAAGAAGTGTAAAACTAAAACTCTTAATTTTTTTTTGAAATGAGTGTTTCTAATTACATAAATTATTATTACGTAAATTGAGTAAAGACGTTAATAAAAAGAACAAGAGCGTAGAGTTTAAACGTAATGTACATCATAATGAGCAAATTAGAAGAAGCTCAATAAATTAAAACTGCGGTTTTGCTCGAGAGAGTCAAAGACAATGGTTCTCCTCTTTGCCAGCCCCATCCTCATCTTCGATCAACTCGGACCGCTTGTTCTTTGCACTAAAGACTAAAGCCAGGTTAGGCTTCCGGAAGATCTGCCCCGAAGGTCCAGTGGTTGTGACCAACCAGTCCGAGGTATAAAAGCCGATATTATAGCTCC
Organism: Melikaiella ostensackeni; assembly: GCA_032362435.1. Lineage (NCBI taxonomy): Eukaryota > Metazoa > Arthropoda > Insecta > Hymenoptera > Cynipidae > Melikaiella > Melikaiella ostensackeni. Next base: position 13,706,929 of record JAUMHM010000031.1, read on the forward strand.
ACACGATCTAGATCCAGCACTCCGACTTGCACTTAACAGGTTTCGACATCTTCCGATTTAAGGCACTGCACTGTTGTGGGGTTAACATGAAATTCTCATGAAATCCATTATATATGTGGAATACCGGCTCTAATCGTATTATTGTTGATATTTCTCTTTTAAGTTGCTACACTGAGAAAAATATTCGTCCAACAAAATGTTGTTTTGTTGACTCAACAAAATTTGTGTTGGTTCAACAGAATGTTTGACTGGTTTAACAAAACATTTTGCTATGCTAACAAAAATTTGCTTGAACCAACAACAAAAAATTGTTGCACGAAAAGCAATAAAATTATTTTGCGTGTCAGAACCATACATTTTTCTTAGTGTATGTTAGAGCGTACTGAAAAAAAACTTCGTTGCTCGAAGTTCTAAAAGCGATGAAAACTTTCTTTTGGGAGTCAAAATCACTCCCCTAAAGTGACATAAAAAAATTCTTCTGTCTCCGCATTGCTGATATGGTCAAAAAGCACTAAAAAAGATACACTTCCTAAAATTTGAAACCCAAAAATTTTTTTTTGAGATTTAAATTATTTAAAAAATAGTTTGAAGCAAGTATATTTATACCTGTACAGCGATAATGCTACAAAAATATTTTTTACCCTCCCTAAGTGACTTTGAGATTTCAAAAAATCGAAAAAAAGGACTTTTTCGCTATTTCCTTAGAGTTACGGTAAATTTTTCGACCATTTGACCATATAATTTGTGTTATACGTTAATAATAATGTATTTGTAATATGTTACAACAATAATATATAAGGAATGTTGACATTAAAATAATTTTCATTGACTTTTAATTACAAGAAAATATTAAAAAGTGATATATTGCTCTTTATTTGCCAAAAAATTTAATTTTTGGTACCTAAATTATCAGAAAGAATAGTTCGCAGCAAGAGGATTTATACCAATATAGCAAAAAATGAATGATATTTTCTTGTAAATCAAAGTCAATAAAAATGGTTTTAATATCAATATTCTTCATATATTATTGTACTAACATATTGAAAATTCATATTGCACTTAATGCATGTCAGATATTTCATGGTCAAATAGTCGAAAAAATTGCCGCAACTCTAAGAAAATAGCAAAAAAGTCGATTTTTTTCGATATTTTGAAATTTAAAGGTCACTTAGGTAGAGTGGAAACCTTCATCAGCTGCATTCAGAAACTTAATACCTTAGGAGAAAGTTTTTATTTTTCAATTTAAACTGAAAATTGAACTTTTTATTGCGATCCAGAGGCGAGCCTGCTCCCATTTGTGGTCAGTGTCACTTTGAGACTGACAACTTCCACATTTATTTCTTTGAAACTGGATATCTTTTTCTAGCCAAACAAGTTTAATCTCAAATAATTTAAATTTTAATATCAAGCAACCAACCATACTGAGTTGTAAAGTATCTTTCAAAGAATATATACAACTCCTGACCATTAGGATTGAATAAGAATTGTAGCTTTTCTCTACAGCGAAATTTGAAACAAAAATATCCAAAAAACTTTTGTTAAATAAAAAATGTTAACCCTAGCAATATTTTTTAAGCCGCGCTAAGATTTCTTCAAAATTCCCAGAAATTAATAATGGATAGATTGATGAAGAAAGAGAACACACCAAACCATGAAGGATATTTTTTATTCTGAAGGAGAATTTAATCTGTCTACAAAACTGAGAACGTAATTACTAGGGGAGAGTCGTGTAGTACCGGCCACTTGAGCTTTTTTTTTATTAGGTTGGCTGATAGTACTCAATATATTAATATGTATTGAAGTTTCACAAGAAAAATCGCAAAAATTATGAAAATACTTAAAATTAATATAAAAATTACAGATCACATAACCCAAACACATAAAAAACTGGAGGTAAGAAACGTTGCGGGTAATCGTTGAAATAGGGTAACAGCAAGCTGGGTAACTGGGGCTGGGGTAAACTCACTCTATCAGGGTTCTTCGGCGAAATCTCCAGAGTTTACCCCAGCCTCAGTTGCCCAGCTTACTATTACCCGGTTACAGGGATTACCTGCAACGTTTCTTAACCTCAGTTTTTTCTGTGAATGTTCATCTATCTTGCAGAATCTTAATAAAATATTATAGATTTTAAGATTTTCTTTTAATCCGATGCAAAATATGAATCTGTACTTGTAAGTTGGTGTTCTGGGATAATCATACAACAAAAAATGATCATTTAACAAAGTAGAGAGTACCATCTATTCAAAACCATATGTGGCCGGGGTAAGACCGACTTTCCCCTACTACTACATTGAAAACCAAAATACACTGAAAAGTTCGATTTCAAAATTTCATATTTTTACCAGATTTTTCGCAGGTTAATTTTTGGACAATTCCAGACTTCAAGTTTACAGCTCTATTTCGGAAAAAATAAGGTGGCATTTAGGGAAGGAAAAATATCATTAAAGAGGAATAATCACATGAATGAAACTACAATTAAACCATAATTTGAATTATTTTCAGAGATGCAGAAATAATCCTTGAAAATGTAAGCCTTTCACGTGCACGGTCAGACACATCAATTCCAACTTAAAAGTCTTTGAACTCGTCGGTTTTTTTCAGAATGCAACTACAGCTTGATGTGGAAGTTTTTTAGGCACAAAATGAACCATCTGTGGGGTCCTTTTTTCAAAAATCATCTTTTTGGAATTCTTCTTAGAATTGGCAAATTTTGGATACTAGGCCTCATTAGTTTTTAAAAATTGAGTAAAAAAGTCTCATGGAAGAATTTTTTTTTAAATGAATACCTGTCGTTTTATGGAAGTGTGAAAAATGTCTATAAGGGACAATTCTAAAAAGGATTCCAAAAAGATGATTATCATTACGTGCTTGAAAAGTTTCACGTCATCCTGTAGTTACATTCTGCAAAAAACCAGCGAGTGCAAAGACTTTTAGGTTGAAATTGGTCGAGGCTCACCGTGATCTGGAACTGACTTCCAATTTTTAAAATTTAATCCTATTTTTCACATAAATCATAGTTTACTAATTGTCTCTTGTGGCAACCTTCCGACATTCTAAAGTGCGGTTAACCTTTCGGAAAAATAAACAAAAAGAGGATGACAAAAGAGAAGTGACACCTAATGTAAGGAAGGCTTCGTGCATATTCTAAAGCTAAACTCAGCGTACATGCTCAGACGTGCAGGTAAATAGAAATAAAATGCGAGTAAAACGAGGTGTACGCATTATGCAGTACCGGCTAGCAGCTAGCTCATTGGTTCGCTTGCTAGCTGGTAAAGAGCAGTGAAAACCGTTGACTGTAGTAAGCAAGCGAGTCGAAGGAGTCTGATGTGCGACCTTGTCCTGTCAGGCTCGTCGCCATTGTCCACCGATGCTGAACGCCTCCATCGGCTCTGGCTTTTCTGCGCATTCTCTATGCTGTCGCGTTCGCAACGGAGTCAGAAACGAGCCAAGACTGCAGAGCGTTTGCCCTTCGGCCGAGGACTTTTTCCTTGTTATGCTCCTCAGGATCTAGCTTCGAAAACGAGGTTTCTTATCCGAATAACGCGGTAAAGAGATTCGTCGGAATTTGCGAGTCGACACAAAGTTTTATGCTCAATTGACTCTCTCTTGCGCAAGAGTAAAATGTCATGATTAGCCTTCGCTTGGCCACAGTTCTACGGCCGTTACGAATTTCCGGTATAATTAGATGACAGAATAATAGGAGCGACCAAAGAACCAGGAGTTGGATTTTGTTAGAAAATCTTCGTGGGCTTGATTCTAGGTCACCGAGGGCGTGGGAATCATTCTTCTTTGTGTCAGAATTCCATTTCGTGTGATTTGGAAAATAATTAAACAGGATGCGTATTTTTAATTATTTTACTTCACTCTAAACTATATATAGAGAGAAAGAGATTCTTTGATCAAAAAAGACGGATTTTTGAAAATTACCATTTACGCGACATCTTTTTTTCGTAGTTCGAAGAGGGGAGCGGCGATAGTCGAACCTTTGGCCGAACCTTTTGGTTTCCATACAAAAATAACATTATTCTTATGACGAAGGGTACGGAGTGAATACCGAGTTGTTGACCAGTCGACCGAACGTGTACAGCTATTTCTGACTTCAAGTTGCTTCAGATATTGCAGGAGAATACAGTAACTTTGAAAGAATTCACTTAATTGAGGAGACTTCATGACACTTGAAAATACTTCAAAGTACTTAAAGACACTTCAAAGCACTTCAAGTTACTTCAAAGTACTTAGAGTCCCTTTCAGCAGAATTTAGACACTTTGGGACACTTCAGACACTTCAGTTACTTCAGAAACCTTATTTATGCGTTGGGAATTCTGCAGATATTTCAGTAAGCATTACATATTTCAGCGAATCAGAACTCCGCAATCACTTCGAAGTACTTAATATTACTCCAAGTTACTTAAAAATACTTCAAGTTACTCCAGGAGGCCTTAGATACTACAGGTACTTAAGAATACTTTTAATTACTTCAAAGTGTATTATTTCAAGATACTTCAAAGTATCTCAAAGTATTTACAGATACATCAAAGCACTTAAAGTTACTTTCAGTAGAATTAAGACACTTCGACGCACTTCAGACATATCAGTTACTTCAGAATACTTCAAAATACTTCAAGCCACGTTAAAGTACTTCAAGTTATTTTAAAGTGTTTCACGCTACGTTAAAGTACTTCGCGCTACTTTAAAGTACGTCAGGCTACTTTGAATTACTTTACGTTACGTTAAAGTACTCCATATTATTTTAAAGTACCGTCTATTACTTCGAAGTACTCCCTGTTACTTCATTGTAATTCATATTACTTTGAAGTACTTCATACTATTTTAAAGTGCTTCAAGTTACTTCAAATAACTTCAAGTTACTTCAAAGTATTTTTTTTTCAAGTATTTTAAGTTACTTCAGGCGGCTTCAGATATTTCTAGTATTTTATAAAACTTTATTGATACTTTCTATTACATTAAAGTATTTCAAGGGACTTCGAAGTACCTTGTATTACATCAAATTACTTCAAGCCCATTTAAAGAAGAGAACGCATAGAATACGCAGGATATGCAAATAAAAATATTCGTATTACGTATTGCTGATTTGGCAAGAGTAATGAAAACAGCATTATTACCCAAGAGAATTTACATGTAAGGAGCGACTGATGGCCTCTGGAGTATGGTGGGGTCGCTTTCAATGGATATGTAATTACGCCCACCGATACGGTGCTGCCAAAAACTATTTCTGTGATTGGAGGTATGAGGCCGGTCCTGGGGCTCGCACGGACCCATTTATTCACGGTACTCCGCGGGACCGGCATAATAATCATAATATTTCAATGGAGAGTGGCGCACTTTAATAAGAGAATAAGGGAGTGTGACGGCTCCGTAGAATGAATAAAGTAGAATATAATATGCAAGCAAGGTTGGACCCTGAAAGATGCATGGCGGGTAAAAGCGGGAGATAAGACCCGAAATACCGGGAGGGGCCAGGGGTGGCGGGGGGAGGTACTGGCGACCGATTATCATAATCGCGCGTCATAACTCTTCAGGCTTCTCTACTTCGCCAAGAGACCAATAACTGTAGGGTATCGGGTATGGATGCGCCCTCGATGTTCTCGCGGTGTCCACGTGACTCAAGTCAAGTCCTTACATCCAACAAAAAATTACACGCTTTCATGTATATATTTTAAACATTCTTTTGGACATTCGAGCGAAGAAGTTCAGTTTCTTCTTGTTGACATTCCTCATTTAGTTGAAGACAACATTATTATATAGAGGTGTAAATCGGTTGAGTGATAGGGTAAATATTTACTGAGTCCGGATAAAAATAGCATTGAAATTGAACGTCTCTACTGCAAGAAATATTCACTGCAGTTGTAACTGTTTTTATTTCTCTGGAATTTCCGTCCATTAGCTAGCACCTGTGTCCTGATAATAGAGAAGCATATAACTATTAATTCCTCGCATTTTCCAATTCTACGGACACCATTCTCGCGAGAGAAATATATTACGCGAAACGTCGGGTATCAACGGCGTATAAGATATAGCTGAAGGAAATAAGGTGCCTCTTCAGTCCCAGAGTCACTTGGGCCGAGCTATGGGATTATCTGTGCATCAAACCTCGCGGCGACCGATACGAGTTTTCATATTATATTCTTGACTGAACTTAGCGATGGTTATAAGAGTCGCGCGTTTTATTATATTAAATCCACCAAACCAGATATTGAATTCTCTATCACTTATTGGAGATTTCAATGCATGGACGATACTATCTTTTAAAGGAAATTCCAATGTGTTGATTATCAATAATCATAGTTACTATAAATAATTTGTTCAGGTTATTAGATAATTAAAATTAAAAGGCGGAAAAATAGATATCAAGAGTAAATCATTTCCTTCTTTCTTTAGAACTAAAACCCACTAAATGACATTTAAGGAGCTTCATTTTCCCGTGAGGATCAGACCTTTCCCCTGGTAAACAGTGGCACAGAAACTGCCTCATAACGAGCCATTCCCATTACTATCTTAAGTTATCAGCACTTCTTATCTCCTGCCTGCCTTAAAGTCAATCACTCGTCTCGCATTAGCTGCCTCTCGTAGCACGCATTTCAAACAATGGCGAAATACCCCAAGAGCCATTTATGGACCCCAGGCGCAAGAAAATTACGAGGAATTTCTCTAGTGAATGTTTAGTTCGGTTTTACGGTTACTAACTTGCCCAACGAGAAAATTCTATGAAAGGTCAATTGAGTCATTTCCGGTCTATTAAGATTTTATCTCAAGATATGCACTTCTCCAGTTATTCAGGTGACTGCATTTTGTTCAGAATACTTACAATTACTTTAAGTCGGTACTTCAGAGTACCGCAGATCTTCAAAGTACATCAAATAATTTCAGAGCACCTCAAAGTAATTTAGAGTATTTTAAGATACTTCAGGCACTTCAGACAGACAATTTTATTTTCACATATTAAGCCTTCCAATAAACCTTAAAGACTGAAAGTCCTAGGGGAAAGTAAGCCCTAACGAGTTTGAAAAAATTGAGTAGCTTAATAAAAAGTCTGAATAACATATTTCAATATATACTAGTCGGTTTTACATCTGTGTTCCCAGCGGCGATATTTTTGAAAACCCTTCTCTTCTCTTCTCTTTCTTAAGGCGCTCGCCCGCCGGTCGGTCCCGGAGCGAACAATACAGATTTGCAAGCGCGATAGGTCATTGAATCTCATTTCCCTTCGCATCTTGCGTGTGACTTACTTGTGGTCTCGGCTGGTTCTACGTGTGAAGAAGAAGGTAAGACGCAGAATGCGAAGAATACAGCACTGAGCACTAGCTGCAGAGACAAGTTGGCAAGAGCAGGGGTTTGTCGCACGACTGCACTGGCCTATTAGGGCCGCGCCGATTACCCCCGTAGTTCTGCAGTTTTGTACTGTACTGTATGCCTACGTACTTGGACACACTACGAGCATATATGTTTCTCATACGCATACTCACACCCAAACCCCAGTCTTTACTTGTGCTACATACGAGTATTTGCTGCATTTCTAGCCTACAGTGCTCACTTTGTCTCTTGAGAATTCAGATGTTGCTGCACTAACTTCGCTGGGCTTGACTACCTGCCCTTTGCCGTGTTAGAATTTACCAACTATCATGTGAATTTTATTGCAAAGAAGATTTTTTAAATTGGTATTAGGGTCTAGAATTTTTATTTTATTTTTTTAATAAGGAGAGGGAGAGAGATAGAATAAGTCTTCAAATATTTTCATTGAATTCCGGTCCCTATCTGTGGCCAGAACGCCTAATATGTTCTATGTTATTTAATTATAAAATTTTTGTGCATACTAAAACAAAAACAAAAATAAAACAAAATTATAGAAAACTTTATAGAAAACTTCAGTGAATTCAAGTGAATTTATAAAAATATACAATAATTGAAAATAAAACTCAATGTTAATTAAAGCGGATTCAAGAGAATTAGAAAGAATGAAAGTGAATTCACGTAAATGCGAAAAAATTGAAATGAATTCGAAACGAATTCACATCAGCGAATTGAAACAGATTCACCGAGAACTCAAGTGAATTGAAGGCAATAAATGCAGGTTAATTCCCATGAATTGAACTGATTTCAGAAGAAGGCAAGTTAACTGCAATATAAAGTCGCAAGTGAAAAAATGCACTAATTCTGCAGAAAAAGGGATAACAGAATTGATGCAAAAGACGTAAGGGGCCGTCCACATACCACGTGGACAATTTTTTACCACTTTTTGACACCTTCCCTTCCTTGTGGACAAACGTGGACTTTTGATAATCTCCCCTCCCGTCTTCTCTGTCCACATGGACATATTTCATATTTTTTGAAAATATGGATATCATTGGTGTTTAAAAGCTAGGAAGCCAAAAGGAGCGGTGAACTGGCTGAAAATTCGGTTTTTCTTGAAGACATAAGCTTAATAATACAAAGTCGGAATTACAAACAAAAATTCTTGAAAATATTCTTAATTTTTCATGTTTCTGTGAAAAGAAGTTCGCAAATTCAGGCGAGCGCGCGTCCACGTGGACTTTTGAACCCCTTCCCCAGGTCCCTCTCGTGGAAAATCGTGGACTTTTTCCATACATCTCCACCCCCCTCCTACAAAAAAGTCAACAGGGTATATGAACGGCCACGAATTTGTATCAAATATCTGTGAAACGAAGGCAAAAAACTGCAGAAAAAGGCTTTCCTTTTTATTCATTATATTTAAAAAAATGGTTTCATCTCTGTTATTTGAAAAAACGTGTTTAGATTAATTAAAAGACAGAATAAATATAAAGTCATATAATAGTAAACAGTACATTCGAAAGAGTGAATAATAGTCAGGAAGGTGCAAGTTCAAAGACTCGATTTGATTACTACACGTCGTGTGAGGGCAGAAAGAGTATTAATTCTAATTCCGAAACGATGTGCCAATCGGACAGAATCTGGCGTGCGAGCGACTACTACTGAATCATGATTCCATCTCGCTCCCTCTTCAAGAGAAGGTAATGTAACTTCAGTAGTGACAGCCTTTCTCAGCGAGACTCCGTTACCCAAGTCGTATATTCTATCCCTTTTGATATCGTGTAATTCGTCATTCCCTAGACTATATGAACATTCCTCTGGTCGTAGGAAGAAGAAAAAAGTGTCATTACACTTGTAAATGTGACCTAAACTATACTACTTTATATGCAAGTTATCCATCTCAATCTTAGACCAGTGCCTTTTATGAATAACCTGGCAATTTCAGTGGCATTGATTAATTGGAAAGTTCCGAAAAAAAGTTGTCTTGACTATTATATACGTTATTACGAGGCTTTTAAATACGAGTTGAGTCTATTTATTTCGATTTTGATTATATTCACTTTTTTCCCTCATTACAAGCTATTTTATTTATGGGTTTATTAAGCAATTCCCACACACAAAGGCACACGTCAAAGCTTCGAAATGTTAAATAATAAAATTAGGACTTGGAATAACTTGACTCGGCTATTTTCCGACTTCTTTTAATCAAGAGCGGAATATTTTTAGTTCTTGATTACCAATGAGAGAGAAAAAAAGCTAAATAGTTTAGTGATAAACGTGCGATGGAGATAAAGTGAGTGGAAGCTACGTGTGAAGGGAGCCTAAATCTTCGGTCTAGAAGTCCTGCATTCCTATTTCCTCTAATGGTTTATTTTCTTGAAGCCGCGTGTGTCTCTCTATCTTCCATCTACATCTGGCTAGGTACCCACTCGACAAGGCTACTCTCCTTATGTATACCTGCATGGATCTATCACGCACGCATAGCGACACGCACTTAGTGTGCAACCTAAGAGCACGCTTCGCCAAACGCATTAGTGTCCTGATGTGTGTATCGTTATTGACTCATCGCCGCGCCCCGTCTGGGGAATCAAAATCCTCTATTTTCTTCCTAGGTCTCTATTCCTTCTGGGCATCAGCGACTGTTATGTATTTTTTTTTCAAAAAGTCTTGTAAGTCATGAGGGAGGAAGTTCTATGCAAATAATCCAGAGGTTCTTCCATTTACCAAGTGGTTCCGTTTTCAGGATTTATATTCAACCCATCAGGACAAAAAGTAAGCTAATTCTTGGTAAGATCCGAGGGGTTAACCACTCATAAAATCTGGTGTACATGTCACATGAAATCCCTTGGAATCTCTGAACTTTTTTCAAATACCATGAAATGTTATGAAATCATTAGAAATCTTTTGAAATTAATTGAAATTCTTTGAAATACCTTAAAATTACTTAGCTTCTTCATATCCTTTAAAATACCTGCTGTGAAATATTTAAAGTCCTATGTAATGTCTTGGTGTAAGTTTCGGAATGAAATTGAGTCTGTTTGAAACCGAACAACTCCGAATCATTCCAATCCATTACGAATGAATGCGAAATCTGTTTCCGAAGTTAAGCCGAATGATACCGCACTTATCAGAATACAATGCCCATTTTGTCTGAATCCGCTAGATAACGCGATTATTATTATTAATAATTATTAATGAAATACTTATCAAAGTTCTTTTAGAATTTCGAAAACATGCAGATTTAGTTGGAACGGATATTCTTGAAAATTTCGAATTCATTGGGAATGAATTTCTCTTAGAATTTTGGATTCATACGAATTTAATCGGAATCAATTTTCTCGAAAATGACGGATTCGCACGGATCAATCAGAATGATTTTTTTGAGGCTTCCGAATCATTCGGATTTAATCGGAATGAATTTCCTGCAAAAGTTCGGAATCGTGTGGATTGCTTCGGATTTAATTATACAGCAACTCCCGCAGAGTCAGTGGGACTCATTCAAAATGAATTTTGGAACAAAACGGATTGCTTCGGACTGAATTTATAAAAATCTTTGTGGACTCAAACGGACTGGATTTGGAATGATTCAAAACAAATTTCGCATTCACATGGAATATAACAAATTTAATTGCTCGGAATCAGATGGGCCCAGACGAAATCATTTTCATTCCGAATGAGTCCGAAACTTCCACCAGGGTCGTTTAAAATGACTTGAAATTTTGTGCAACCTTTAAATACTATGACATTCTTTGAAGCTCTTTAAATCTCTTAAAATCCACTAAAATCCCTTAAACGGATTTGAAATCCCATAAAACCCTTGAAATATCTTAAAATTGGTTAAATCCTATAAAATTATATCAAATTTCTTGGGATCCTGTTGAATCCTCTAAAAGTCCTTAAAATCCTTTAAAACCGTTTGAAATCCTCTTAAATCTTATAAAATCTATTGATATATCTTGAAATCTCTATTATTCCTTGAAATCGCCAAAAATTGTTTGGAATGCCATGAAAACCTTTGAAATCCTATAAAATTCTTTACATTCCCTTCAAGAGGCTATGAAATCTCATGAAATCTTTAAAACCTATAAAACTCTCCGAAATTCATTGAAATCCTGTAAAAGTTTTAAAAGGCTTCGAAATCTGCCGTAATCCGTGAATCTCCCTCAAAACCCGGTGAAATTTGTAAAATCCTACACTATTTCCTGAAATCATTTAAAATCCTGTGCTCCCTTCAAATCCTTTGAAATCCTTTGAAATTCAGTAAAATCAATTGAAATTCAATGAAACCTTTAAATCTAGTGAATCTTTTGAAATCCTTTGAAAGGAACTGAAAGCTCGGGAAACCATTAAATCTCATAAAGTTCTTTAAGTCTCCTTGAAATCCAGGCAAATCACGTAACTCTTTTGAAAGACTTCAAATTCCGTTGAGGCCCATAGAAATTCATTAAAATTTCGTGAAATTGTTCAAGTCCTACACTATTCCTTGAAAACCTGAAAAATCCTGTGAAATATTCAAGTTCTTATGAAATCCCACGAAAGCGCTTAAAATAAATTGAGATCCCTTCAAATCCTTTAAAATTCATTAAACCCCTTGAAATACGTTGAAATCCCTTTAAATGGACTAAAGTTCCTTAAAATCATTTGAAATGTATGAAAGATTTTTAAATGTGTCATTTTATTTGAAATTCCTTCACCCCCCCCCCCCCCCCTGAGATAACTTCGAATTCGCTTGAAATTTATATAAATCGCTTGAAATGTTTTAAATCTTTTGGAACCCTATAAAAACACTTGAATGACATATTTAAAATGCTACGAAATTCTCTAAAATTTTCTGAAATCCTTGAGATCTTTTAAAATAGGCCGTGTCTAGGTCCACCGAAATTTGAAATGTTTTAAACCTGAAATCCCGTTATATCTTTAAAATCATATGATAACATATAAAATCCCTAAAAATCTTTTGGAATCCCATAAAATTCATTGAAATTTCTTGAAATCTTGGAATATAATGTACACTCAAAATTCGAGTAGTCAACCCCTCGGTTAGACCGAATATGATGTTATAACAGTTTTCACCACACTGAGGAAAACATGTTAACCAGAAAAGTTTGCCCTAAAATATTTATTCCTCCAGATGCTTGCTCCCCTTTTTCGAATTTAAATATTCTTTTCAATTAAAATTTAATTAACCAATAAATTCACTCACCGGTATCCATAGCTACGAGGGTCAGGGTGTAGTCGGAAACCAATTCCCTGTCGAGCGGCCGAAGCAGAAAAATATCTCCTGTGCTAGCATTGATTTTGAAGAGATCGGTGTCACCTTCTTTTAGGAAATAGCGAACCTGGTCGTTGTAGGGTGGAGTGTCAGCATCGTAGGCTTGGACCTGTAAAGAAAACATAAATTGGAATTTAATTCTTAATTATCATTTTAGATCAGTTTTTTAGGGTTTCATAACCTCGGGCAGAACCCCTCATGGTTTCGGTCGGGTGTCCGTTCTTCGTATAAAAAAGGGGGAATGAGGGTGATGAGGAAAAATAAGGAGAAATGAGGGGAGGGTGATGGAGTGAGGGAAAGTATGAGGACATGAAGATGAGGTGAGGGAAATCGAGGATTAATA
>JAUMHM010000031.1:13719952-13732502 GCA_032362435.1 Melikaiella ostensackeni
GATGAGGGGTAGTAAGGGGAGATGAGGGGTGGCATGGGGAAATGCGGGTCAATTAAGAGAAGGGCGGAATGGGAAAATGAGGGGAGGGGTGATGAAGGGAAGTGCGGGGAGGGGTGGGGAATTTGAAAGACTTTATTAACGACTTAATAGACTAACGAAGACCTTTTTTTGTAGGCGCCTGCCGCCTATTTTTACTAATTTTTAAAAAATTTAATTTGGATAAGGATACCAACCTGAATGACGAATCCTCCTCCAGGAGGCACCATGTTCTCCATGACGTGGGCTAAGTAAGGCGAGTCGAGGAAAACAGGGGCATTGTCGTTAATATCCAAGACAGTGATGATTACTTCGGATGTGTCGTCTCGAGAAACTCCTCCAATTTCCGGAGCGCAATCTTCTCCTCGAACTGTAAGACGATATCTCGACTTTCGTTCGAAATTCAAATTTTTCGCTACCCGGATTACTCCGCCATCTTCTGAGATTGTAAAATCACGGTTGTCATCGCCAAGTGTTATGCTGTAGCGGACTCTACCATTGGCACCTTCATCGCGATCTGTTGCTGAAACCTAACAAAATTCACTCAATTTAATTCCGCTTTGAAACTTTTTCTTTTTGCAGTAAAGGAATAATATTTAGCAGGGTTGATTTCAATACTAGAAAAACTGGAAAAGAAGGTCGGGCAATTTTGCAACTCTTTTGGAGAAACTTGATAAATCAAGGAATTTTCAAAACTTCATCATGACCTACATTTAATTGACCGACTTGAATTTCAATAATTTTATAACTCTGCTGTGCAAGTTTTGAAACTTTATCAAAAAGCTAAGAGATTTCCGATCAGCTGAAGAATATTACGAGCGAGAAGAAACAATTCATGTTCAATTATTAATTAAAAATTAACAAGTATGAAAACTTTCCTATTTTAAAACTGTTCTAATTCATAGTGTAGTACTTCATAAAGCTTACTAATTTTTAAAAGTTCGATTTTAAATGGTTGAACATTTGTCAAAATTGTTCAATTTCAATATAGTTGGATAATAAACTTAAAAGCTTGCAGACTGTAGGCTCAGTAGTCAACCATTAGAAGCACTTGCATTTAAAAAAAAAGAGTCTAAAATTAAATTTCTCATTGGAAAGAAATCTAATTATTTTTTTAGAGACAATAAAATACATTATTTAAATTTCAAGTTTTAAATTTCTCAAATTTAAAATTTTAAAATATAAACTCTTTTAACACGGTAATCTATTGTCTGCGATTCTATTCAAACCTCATTTAAATTTTAATTCTTTCAAATTATAGTTTTTGAATTTGAAAACTATTTTCAAACAAGTTTTTCTAATTATGTTTGTATTACCTTTGAAAACATTTCAAATAAAAAAAACTTTGCATTGGAAACAATTTTAACTTGTAATGTTTTAAGATATTATAAGGACAAAAGAACAGCTTCTCGAAAAGAAATTAAATTATACATCCAAGAATCACAACTTTATTAATGATGGTATTATTTAACAGATAAATGATTGCTGTTCATGAAAAAATTGACAAATATTAAAAAATTGTTCATTGAGCAAATTTCATTTTTATCCGCACTTTTTCATATTGCTTCTTAGTAAAAATTAAAAAATTATGCGATTTCAATAACTTACAGCTCATTTCTTTTGAAGAAAATTCCCTACAACTTCTTCACTATATCCAGTATAAAAAAAATTGTAGTGGCTTAAATAACTAAGAATAATTTTTCACTACAAATTTTGTATTAACAAATAACTATATTTTTTAACTATTTTACTGTTTCAAAAATTCGATAGAAGAAGTCGTAGAGAATCTTATCATCATCAAAATTAATATCTTTTTTAAATACTATACTAGAGTTTGGAAAATTTCCAATTTAAAAATTTTGAAGATATATCAGTTTTTAAAATTTCAGTCAAACTATTATTTTTTTATTTAATTCAATCAAACTTTAATGTTATAAGACTTTGAAATATATAATCAGAATAGAAAGTGGTTAGTTTTTAAAACTTCTTTCTTAAAATCCGTCTTTTTTTATTTGAAAAAGTTGTTGTGGAAGGAATTTTTGTTACTTTAGACAGTTTAAATGAGTTAATTTATTATTTTGTAACTGTCAGTGTAACTTTAATGCATTCCTTTCTTATAAAATAACTATAGTTCATGTTTTTACTAACTTATCCAGCATTGAGTATAATAATAAATAAGACGATTAATTAATATTTCAATTAAAAAGTATTTTTATTCTGAGTAAAATCCTTTTTATTATTCAACTTTCTCATTAGTAATATACGAGATTCTACAATATACATTAACTTCGAAATATAACTCTAAAATTATTTGAAATACGAAATAAATTAGTCTTCTAAACAAATTGCAATGTCATAATTAAAGTTTTGAAAAATTAAACTCTGAAATAAATTAATCTTCGATACTAATTAAGTATAGAAACTATAGAAAATAATTAAACTTCAGATATAGAAGGAAATGCTCTGTTCCCTGTCTAGATATAGATCCGTTTAGTTTTCATATGACCTTCTTACTGACGAATGAATAATCGATATGCAATTGCTTTCGCAAGTTTCGTATTATAGGTAAAGAAACAGCAATAATAATAATTAGCTTTTAAAGATTTTTTTCAATTTGTTCAATTCATCAATCTAAGATCTTTTGTGGCCTGCACCAGCATAGATCTTACAATAACAATTAGCTATTGTTCAATCATTTCTCATTTTAAGGAAAAATTAAGTGGCGTTATCAAGCTATAGATTAATATTTCTCAGACATGTAAAGAAATGGTTGTTCGTTAATAGATAAGAAATAAAGGAACTTTACGATCTTGGCCACACCTTGGTTCGTTGCAATGAAAAATCGATTTTAAATCCTAGGCCTACGTTTGTTTCTTTTTGATCTAAAATTACCGCGACTGCAATCAAGTAAATTTATGGATCGCCTTCGTTTAAATTCTTACCTGGAGAACGCTGGCACCAATACTCGCATTTTCTGCAACTGTGGCTGAATACTGTCTCGGATCAAAAATTGGAGAATTGTCGTTCTCATCAAGTACAACAACAGTGACTCTGGCTGAAGAAGATTTTGGTGGATCTCCTCGGTCCCTAGCGGAAACTTGAAGAGTATAATTAGGTCTGTGTTCCCGATCTAAAGGTCCGGAAACCCGCAAGAGACCATCAACAGCACCCAAAGTAAACGGAAGTCCATTTTCCTCTAAAGAATATTCTACATAACCGTTACGTCCCTCATCGCGATCGACAGCCTTGATGGCCATCACAACCGTATTTGTGGGAGCATTTTCAATTATTGTAGTCTGATTTGGCGAAATAAATTCCGGGGCCAAGTCATTAACGTCAAGAAGAACGATTGTCACCTGGAAAAAGTTAAAACAGAGTTTCTTATTAGCTCTAGGATCTAATTTTCCAATATTCTTTCTGAATCACTGGAAGATATAGAGCTCCTTGGTATCAATGAACTTGAACTCTACTTCCCAAATCTTATACCCCTGAGGCAAATATCAAGTCCAACTTGAATAGAAACGTATAAAATAAAATTACCTGCACAGTTGATGATAGAGGATGAGCTGGTGGTGCAGGACTGTCAGTTGCGCTGAGTACCAAACTATAAAGAGCTTTTGATTCCCTGTCAAGTAATTTTCTGGTATAGACAGTTCCATTGGGTGCGATATTGAAATCGTTGTTGTCGTCACCACTTGCAATCGCATAGATGACTTTTCCATTATCCCCAGAGTCAAGATCCTGGGCGGTCGCAGATAGAACTGCGGTACCAATAGTGGCGTTTTCCAGAACATCTGCAGCGTAAGGACCTGGCTCGAAAATTGGCGCATTGTCGTTGAGGTCCACGACGTTGCAGTAGACCGTGACGGTGGATGACAGAGCAGGAATTCCACCATCAGTTGCTTGAACAACGAGGATGTAATGCTGAACCTGGCAACAGATCAAGAACCCTTTGAAGACAGTGGTCCATGAGATTTAAGAACAAAGAATTAGGAGACGTCATGCTCGCGATCTTGTACTCAATTTTTCATTGATGTCCAATCAAAATTATTCTTGATTTTTCGTTTCGAAATTAACAGGGCCGGCAAGGTGAAATTTGTCAGGGTATCGAGTTCTATATCAGAGAAAAAGTTTCAAGTCATTTCCTGGTCGTTCAAAATTTTAAATTCAATCTTTAAAAATAGAAGTGGGTAATTATAAATTTTACGCTTTTCCATTGGAAAATTTAATACTCACAATATTGAACTGTTCGAGATTTAATAATTTTTTTTAGGAATTTGGACATTATTTAA
The DNA here is from genome assembly GCA_032362435.1 of Melikaiella ostensackeni. NCBI lineage: Eukaryota > Metazoa > Arthropoda > Insecta > Hymenoptera > Cynipidae > Melikaiella > Melikaiella ostensackeni. The sequence continues at coordinate 13,724,281 of JAUMHM010000031.1, forward strand.
AAATAAAACAATCCAGATTTTACAATTTCAACTATTACACCAAATCCGAATAAATTCATAATCGAGGTCTTCAAAACTAGACAATCTCGCAATGAGAAGTGGTAAAAATTTGTTTAAACTTATTTTTAGGCCTTCAAATATATACAATTATATACAGTATTACAGCATTCAAAACTGAACCTTTTTCAAATTAAAAATTTTTTATTTTATGCCTTCATAATTGAAATATTTCTAATGTCGGGCATGAATTGCTCAACTTTATTCAGACTTTCAGTTTCAAATAAAATGTACACTTTTTAACAATTCGAAGGACCCCGCGCAAAAAAAAAACTAGTCACGCCACAATCGGTTCAAGTTCCTTTGTAAAATTTCTTCTATCTTATGAACTACAGGATGAAAGAAATTTTAATAAATCCTCCATGAATTGGTCCTTTTTGAATTTGAAACTATTAACATTTTCAATTTCAAATTGTACATTTTTCTAAAGCTGTTAATCTCAAATTGGCTCATTCTGAATATTTGAATTTGAAGTTTCTCCTTTTGGAACATTTTGCATCCAACATTTTTCAATTACATTTTTGAAATTGCAGAATATAAAATAAATTTAACGTTTAAATGACAAGTTACTTTAATAGGAGGACGAAAATAAACAAACTTAATATTAAATGGTCCTAACTTTTTATTATCAAATCTAAAAATTCTAAATCAGAAATTATTCAATTTTGAATTGCTAATTTAAAATTGATTAAATTTTGAACATTATAAACGTTAAACTGTTACATTTTGACGTCCCTTTAATTTGAAATTGTACAATATTGAACACTTAAATTACTGAATTACTATTAAATTGACGGATTTAATTCAAAATTGTTAATTTTGAAATGATAATAATTTTAAGAATTTCTTATTTATAAAGTTTCTATAAAAAATTATTTAGTTCAGTTGCAAATTATTGAATATTAAGCGATTTAAACAAAAAATTTCTCTATTTGGTGTATTTGATAAACGTTTTCAATCTTAAATTGTTAATTTTTAACACTTTTAAATTTTAATTTTCATTTATCAACCTGGCATTGAAAAGATTTAATTCTATCCCTTGAGTTGAAAATGTTTAAATTCTAAATTATATGGCCTTGCAACAAATGTGAAAAAATGTAAAGTAGGAAAATACTCAAAATAGTCAATAGAATCGTTTAAAAATGGAAAAAGTGACTTGAAGTAACCCTTTAAAACAGAGGCTCACTGTCAGAAGTGAAAAGTAAATTAAAAATTTTAATCTGTACATTTACAGATTGTACCATTTTCATTCTGAATTAAAAATTAGCAACTAATTAAGGGACTTATAAAATGACATGTTAAATGTCAAAGTTTAATGTTGAAACAATTTCGTACACATCAAAATTATGTAAATAAAGTAAGTTTTTATCGTAAAATAAATGAATAAACTAAAAAATCGTCTTTTTCTTAGGTGTATTCAAACTTTTGGCCTGTACTGTAAAGGTAAAAATCATCCTTGTTTTAGAGTATGGAATTCCATACCCACATTGAAAAAACTGCTTTGTGGAATCAACAAAAACATTTTTTTGGCTAAACAAAAATTGAGTTTTTTTTAATCTTAAAAAAAGTTTTGTTGAAACAAACAAAATTTTGTTGTTACAAGAACAAAATTTGGTTTCACAAATGCCCAACGACCAACAGAACAGTTTTCTCAGTGCTGTCCGAAAAATAACAAAATAGCCCGGAAATCCACAAAGCATCTAATATTTATTCTAGAATATAGAATCATAATATTTTTTCAGAATGTGTTTCTTAGTATACACACCTTTACTTTTGTAGCAATCAACGTTAGAAAAGACTTGAAAATGCAGTAATTTTCAATGTATACGTGTTTGAAGTTTTGTCCATTCACGTACATTAAATTAAAAGTATTTTACAATAATTTTTATGTACATGTGAATTTAATTTTATAACAGTGTTAAATCAGTACACAATCAACTACAGAAATTCACGCATTGCACATGCAAATGAAAATTAATGTAAAATACTTGAAATGTAATGTACGTGAATGGAAGAATAATCTTTCAATAAGTACATTAAAAATGACTGAATTTTCAAGTCTTTTATAACAGTGAGTGGTACGGTATTTTGACTTTTTTTAGTATGTTAAATACACGGTGCATGTATTTTGCCTAAAGGACAATATAATTAAAGTAAAATTGCGAGGAATCTGCCAAGCTGAGGACTGCAGATAATGACACGGAAACTATATGGTACGACCACTTGAAATGTACTAGTAGTTATTGGCGAGGGAAGCATTGCTTTCTCAAAGACTTCAGGTCGATGGTCAGTTACGACTAGAAGCGACACCAATCTACTGCAATTTCATGTCTCTAGTAATTGTTATTCGTTTACGCTAATAGAAAGAATTCCAACATAGGAGAGCAATATCTGTGCAGTAGGGCGCAGTGTAAAACCTTTTTTTTTTTAAATTTCTTATTGGAAGCGGGTGAAAAAGTTGCAGAATTGGTTCAAAATGACTCCCCTAAAGTTCCATTAAAAAAAAATTTCTTCCTCATCCGCATCGATGTTATACATCAAAATAACAAAAAATCGCACAATTCTCATTTTTTTATAAGAAAAACAATATTTTAAGACTGGGATTTGTAGCAAAAATTGTATACTGCAACTAGATTTGCAATTGTATAGTGTAGAACCCGTCAAAAATTCCTTATGTTCCCAAAATTAAAAGTCATAAAAAAAAAATATAAAAACTTGAATTTTCGTTATTTTCTAACAGCTAGCACACGTTTCTCGACTCCCTGTCCATCAAAAACTTAATATATGTGGCAAAAAATGTATGTGGAATAGCAAAATTTATAAAAATATTTACAAAATCTTAAATATGATTATTTTCTTCAACGTAAAATTGCAAAAAATGTAAAAGAATCGGTTTTCTCTCCATTATGAAATTTTTAGTACATTTCCTACAATCCTGTGAATTCTGGAGTGTATTTCGGCATTTTCTGAAACTAAAATTAAACAAAATATATTTTATTTATTAGCATTCACAAAAATATTTTTTCATTTTTCAAATATACGGCCTTAAACAAATGCCGTACATTTCAAGTTTGAAAGTGAATATGAAAAAATATTTTTATATTTGATTATTCCACATACATGTCCGGCCACATATTTTAAATTCTAATGGGCAGGGAGTTGAGAAACGCGCGATAGCTGTTAGATGACAGTGAAAATTCAAGTTTTTATCATTTTTTACAACTTGAAATTCAATGTGGAAACAAGAAATTTTTTTGATTTTATGCAGTATAACAACTTTTTCTACCAATTGCGGTCTTAGAAATATTGTTTTTCTCATAAAATAATGAGAAATGTGCGATTTTTCGTTATTTTCTTGTATAACATCGATGCCGGTGAGGAAGGAATTTTTGTATTGAAACTTTAAGGAAGTAATTTTGAACCCAATCAATAAATTTTCCACCCTTTCCAATAAGAAAATTTAAAAAAAGTGTTTTCACTGCGCCGTACTGTGCAGTAACCGAAGCATGCAATAAAACAGTGTTTTCACTTTGCCTAGCGCCACCTTACGTACTTCTCAGATTTGTTGGCAATAAAATACCAATAAACCCACGCTCTGTGCCTGCCTCTCGCCAAGTCACCAGTATGCACCAGTATGTTACTTCGGATACATATATATGCACAAACAGTACTTATGCTAGACTGTTCTTAATTTATTAGAATTTATCGACACTGAATAATTGACAGCATTCAACTAGTTAAAACCAAGCACTCTGGAATAAAATTGTTTTTAATCTGCAATAAATAAACTCATTGATGTTTATATATTATAAATATAAGGAAAAAATTTGTAATTTATGAGTCCAGTGAGCCATTATGGAGATTAGTGCTTTCAAAATTTAAGCGCAAGACTTGGATTTTCAACGGTAGAATAATGTTTTTTTCTGTGGCGTCATAAACAAGTCGTGACGCCTCCCCTTTATGTTTGAGCCTGACAATAAAATAAAAAAATTAGGCTTCACTGTATAGAATGCTCCCAAAAAAGAGGAAGTGCTGTGGTTGTTTTACAAAAATAGGGGAATATATTATATTAAATGAAACTTTCAGTTCTAAGCGTGAGGCGAAAAGACATAATCCTTTTGGGGAACATCCATTAATTACGTAAGGATGATTTTTCAAATCTTAGACCCCTTCCCCCCTATTAAGGATTCGTAAGATTTTGGTGACCCCCCCACCCTTCTTACGTAAGATTTGACGTTTTCCTGCAATATATCAACAATATATAAATTATTTTCACTGTAAACAAGATCACAAAAGATTTCAAGGGATTTCAAAAGATTTGAAAGACTTTCAGTGACTCGAAAGGATTTTAACAGATTTTAAGGGATATTAAGGTATTTTAAAGGACTATAAAGTACTTAAAAGAATCACAATTTTTTTATGAAACTTAATTTAAGGGTATTTCAAACGATTCCAAAGAATTACGAGAGGTTTCACAGATTTTAAGTGATTTTAAAAGATTTCAAGAATTCGAAGAAATTACCTCGTACAATTTCAAAGAGTATCTCAATTTATTTGAGGTATATTACGGGATTGCAAGAGATTCCGAAGGATTTTGAGGGATTTTAGGGAATTATGAATGATTTCCGAGGATTACAAAAGATTTTAAGGGATTTTAAGAGATTTAAGAACATTATGAAAGAAGTTACGGGATTTCAAAGGATTTCAAGAAATACCGAATATTTTCATGAATTTTCAAGAATATCAGGGGATTTTATTTGGATTTCAAAGATTTGAAGGGATTTGAAGAAATTTTATAAAATTTCATAATATTTCAAAGGATTTTACGGGATTTCAAGAGATTTGAAGCAGTTTCGATGATTTCACGGGATTTCAAAAGATTTTAAGATTTCAAAAGATTTCAAAATATATCCAAGGATTCTAGAGGAATTCGTGAAATTTTAAAAGATTTAACGGAATTTCAAAGGCTTTCCGAATATTATAAAGGATTTTAAGTGATTTCGAGGAAATTTAAAGGGATTTCAAAGACTTCAAGGGACCTCATAATATTTCGAAATATTTCACGGAATTTCAAGGATTTTAACCGAATTTGAGAGATTGTAAGGGATTTCCACAGTTTTTAAAAGATTTCAAGGGATTTCCAGGGAGCTCAGTCGTTTTAAAGGGATTTCAAGAGATTATGTACGATATCCATGGAATTCATAGGATTTTAAAGAATTCTCATTTCATAAGAATTTACGGGATTTCAGAGATTGCAAATATTTCCAGGAATTACACTGGATTTCGTGACAGGTGTACACCAAATTTCAAGAATGGTTAACACCTCAACTCTATATTAATTAGACATATGTAACATGAAATATTGTTTAAAAAAAGAAATAAAACAAATGATGACGCAATGTGTATAATAGTATAAAAAGTTATTTTAACAGCCAAAACTGATTTCAGTTAGCATATCTTAAAAAATAATTAGAAAGAGGAAACATACGTAAAAAATGCTTTGGACTCCCCCCCCCCCCCTCCTCAAGTAAGGATTCGTAAGATTTTCCAGACCCCCCTGCCCCAAAAAAAGCCTTACGTAAATAATGGACGCTTCCTTATAATAAATGTTATATTACAGTTTATTTAGCCCTTTATTAAATCTTGTATTCAGTTTATCAATTTTCTAAATCTACACGGAAGATTTTTGAAACTTTAAAATTTTCCAAATTCTACGTATTTCTATATGTAAAAATGGTGCTAATATGTTAGAAAAAGGTTGGTTCAAAATTTTTTTTCATACAAATATTAATTTGTTATTATTACAGTAAATTTTCATAAAAATGTATTATTCCCATTATTATTTTCAAAATGCATATAAACGTTCAGTTTGCCAACTATACTTATGACTTATAAAAAAAAATGTAAGAAAGTATGAAGAAATGTCAATTTATCGCAAAACTCTCATTTGTCAATTTTGGGGGTTGTTTTTGAGGGCCTCAAAACGAACTTACGGGGATTGAATTTCAAACAAATAATTAAGTCTTATTCCCTAATGAATTCTTAATAGAACTATGCTATGCAACTACGTACTTTGATATACAAATTTGCGTTTTAATAATACTTTGAAAAAATTGGTGTTTTACTCATATCATGGAAAAAATTAGCATTGAATCAAAAAAATGACTCAGAGAAATGTCCTCTTGTGTTAAAAGGAAGTTTCTTGACACAAATGGAATTTCCTCTTAAATTCAAGGTTGAGAGGATTTTCATTTGTTTCAAAAGGAATCCTTTTGCAGTAAAAATTATCCTTATCCTTATGAATAGATGCAGAAGACACGAAAAGGAATGTGAAACTACACATTAATCTTTTAAAAATTTGACCTCTCCTGCATAAAACCTTAATTTTTAATACTTTGAAGTAAGTGTATACAATTCTTACGTTATCATCTACAATTTAAGTACGTAAACGTTAGCAAACATGAAACTAAAGTCTCTCATCAAAAGCTTTTTTTCTCAAAAAAGAATAAAAAGAATAAATTAATAAATTTTCTAGAATCAATAATGGAAAGCTTTATATCGTGTCTCAGTTGTCGGAATGATGATGTCTTAATCGAAGCGCAGTCTATAGAGTTCTATTGAGAACTCGGCTGAGTTTGCAGCAGTCCAGTAACCATTCCTGGATGTGTCGCATTCAATTAAGCTCGGCCAGCACCAAACCGAAGCTTGCTTTGCATGATGCCATGAGGACGTTTAGTACCTCAATCATTAGCATCCAGAATACCAGATTGCAGAGAATAGCTGATTGCTGCGGTGGAAACCTGGGTACAATTCTCAGCAACTACGTTTTTCATCTAACTCGACTTTTTCTGTTTTTGCAAATAAATGTTCATAATTTAATATTTAAAACTTAGTGTATATATAGTCAAATTTAAGTATCTAAAATGAAAAGTGACTATATTGACCCGTCAACATCCGTCGCTCTGTGTCCTTATAAATTCTTTTTGGCTGATCATTCTTTACTGTCGCGAGTATAGGACTGATTTCTGTTCTGGACTGGACTCTGTACAGTGCGCTAGAGGAGTGAAGCCGTCGACGGACTGTAATGTCTTTAGTTGCCTGAAGAAGTTACTACAGGGATTACACTTGAATCAATAAAGTAATTTCAATCTCGAATTTTTTTTGCAACTCCAGTTCAGTAATGAATACCTCAACTAGACACCAATTTTTCATTTTCATTTTTCTTCGTGTTGAAAGTGTCTCGGTGAAGGGCAACTAGAAATTTCTTCGCTGTCTACGAATCATACCAATTTTGAAATAAAAAAGTTGAAACATTTCATCACGTGTACAAGAAAGAAGTTCAACTGGGCTTGGTATCTCCTTAAAGAGTTTCCAGATAAAACAACTCGCTTAAAGACACCGGCGGTAGATGCTGGCACGAGATGTCGATCCGAAGAAACGCGGCATACCTGCCTATCTTGTGCACTGTGTATAGTGTATACGTATAGCTATAGCCTGTATAGTACTCAGGACAATGAAGAATAAAGACAGCCGCGGTACCGTTCATTATTGCGATGTCAAATATCGCGATTTGCCATAATATCCTTTCCTTTCATCGTAGATTGTTTAATGTACATACACTATGCGCCTATTACGGACTCACATCAGATCGAATCTAAACGCTAAACCCTAAACAACGCTCGTTTCATGAGCAGCGGTATTTAAATTTATCAAATTTTAATGTGAGTCGTGAAAGCGACTCAGTGGCTTGTCGGTAACATTTTTCATACACTGCGGTTTCACCCGCTACACATAATCCACATGAGTCAATGCTACCACATCAGGGGCGAAGAACAAATCAATTTCACAAGGCTCCATAACCAAATTTCAAATTGGGAAAGATATAGTTTTATTTCTGGTCATTTCCCCGTTTTCAGAATTTTTTCCCGATCGGTTTAAAATTCAAAACGAAACATTCAAGCAGATTTAAATTCAAACGATCAACGTTCAACTTTTTTTAAAAAACACATTCGAAAAAATCTGCCCGCTTCGCGGGCACATTCTCATCGCGCACTTCCCGCGCAGCTCGCTTCGCTCGCAAGTTTGAGGGCGCCTAGGGCGCGCGATTCGGTCGTCGCGCTTCGCGCTCGGTGTTATATGTTCTTCATGTACAAATTTATAAATTT
>JAUMHM010000031.1:13743745-13759569 GCA_032362435.1 Melikaiella ostensackeni
CCCCGAAAAATCCAGCAGTTTATAAAACGTGCGCCCTACCCTACGGCACCAAAAGGAGTGGCGAAATCTGATCCGAGTTTTGGGTATCCAGTCTAATTTGAAGTGCATTAGTCCAGCTACAAACGGATGTATAAGATAATCTAAATTTACGATAGACATGCAAAATTCTGCACAAGAGCCTACTTTCGTTTTAAGTGAACTAGATTTCAGTTCAAAAATGACTTCAACTTGACCCAAAATCATGCTTTTTTATTCACTTTTTTATTCAAGTTTCAAGAATATTTGCCAAGGTATAAAAGCATGAATTATAAGTTGAGGAAAATAAATCAAATCTCAAGAAATGCAAATGGTTTATGCGACCGGAAGACTTTAATGAAATGCGATTGCAATGAATGCACAAACGATTCACAGTTCAAATGATTGAATTATTTCAAATTTTGAACTTTCAAAATGAATGATTTTAATTGCAGGTCTTTGAGAATGAAGAATTTTATATAAGTCTTTGAAAAATTAAGAATTTCAAATTTAAAGCGTTTGAAATAAAAACAATTAAATCTTGGAAGCTTTTATATATATAAGATTGCTACGTATAGGTATTTGAATAAACGTAAAAATCCAAGTTCGAAGATTTTGAGCGAAAAACGATAAAAATTCTTAAACATTAATAAATTATAAAAATACAAATGGACGTTAGAAGGCAAAGTAGCTCAGATGATAAAATCATAGGTTTTCCAATTCATAAATGACTATGAGAATTGCCACACTGTCGTGTTTCGAGGGACCGAAGCCTGATTTTTACATGGAAAATTAAGGCCTAATAAATATCCTGCGTATTCATTTCACAATAATACAAATATTTTAATTTCAATTGCTTTAAATTTAATTTTGTGATTATCGAACGCTTTAAAAATTAAATTTTCAGCTTTTAAATTGAAATGTGATATTCTTTAATTTCCAAGGCCTTACATTCACAATAATTAAATTTGAAATTGCGAAATAATTACTGTTAAAAATTTTAATTTCATAAAATTTGGATGCTTTGAATTTTCAACACTTGAAATTGGAAATTATTCAATTTTGAGCAATTTTTATAAAATTTTAATATTTTCGTCTTTCAATGTTTCCTAAGCTTTAATAAACAAAGAATTTCCAATTGAAGCTTTTATTGACGTTCAAACATTTTCAAGTAAAGGTTTATGATGTTGGAAAATTCCAGGTTTTAAGTGTTTAAATTTGAAACATTTTCAACTCGAATTCTGAAAGGGGAACAATTTCGAATGTAAAGCATTAAAAATTAAATATTTTCTAATTCGAATGATGTCAAATGGAACAATTCATGAAACTCTGGCATTTTCGGATTAATTTACCTACAACTCACAGTGCTCCTCAAGCATCGGTACGTTCGATTAAAATAGATCCAAAAACTGTTTGGGTAGACGTTTATGCGATTATTCATAGTTTAAAAAACTATTTACCCTGAAATAGTAGCTGACTTTTTTCTCAAAATATCTTGTAATTTTTAGATATCTTGAGAAAAAAATATTTTACGATTTCACGATAAGTAGTTTTTGAAACTATGAATAATCGTCTAAAAATCTATCCAAACAGTTTTTGGATCCACTTACAAAAAAAATCAGACCTTTTTTTCTAAATGGATCCGAAAAATGTTTGGATAGGTTTTCAGGTGACTATTCAATATTCATAGTTTCAAAAACTATTTATCGTGAAATCGTAGCTACGATACGATTTCACGGTAAGTAGTTTTGGAAACTATGAATAGGCATCTCAAAATCTATCCAAACAGTTTTTGGATCAATTTTAGTCGAACCTATCGATGCTTGAGGAGCACTGTGAAGTTACCAATAATCACATCTCTAACTATGAATTAGTAAAATTCAACTATTGACTAATTTTGAGTCAAATGTGATAAATATTTTCAATGAACTAAAACGTCATTGGAATGTAGACAATTCTGCAATGTTTTAGAAAGTTTTAGAATATTCTAGAGTGTTGGGGATTTTTCTTGAATATTTTTTGTATGTCTAAAATTGAAATAATTAGTAACTTCTAACTAAAGATTAGTAACATCTGTACGACTTAGTGTCAGTACTACTTAAATTAGTAAAATTTAACTAAATCAAATTTACAAAGTGACTGTTATTGTAAAGGTAGCTGGTAGGTGTATCAGATACGAAACATTTATAAAAATGATTTCGGCTATAAATATTATCGGAAGGATCTCTTTGGAGATGAGTTATTTCCTTCTTGCAGGCCAGGGCATGATTAGTGGAATATTTGTGGAGGTGGGGGCAAGATAAAAGGGCTGATCGTTCTTGACGGTGATACTGGAAGTTTGCGATGGGTTCAGTCGACCCACGCGGCAGTGCCCCGGGGCTGAAAGGTCATTCGCGACTTCCTGCTCTACCCATTGCCTATTACTCAATGCGATTTTCATGGTGCGGAATAGCCGTGTTGCCATGTAGTTTCGCGTTTAGCACGGAAAGCTCCGGGTCACGACGTCATGTCCTGAGATAGTTATGGCAGTTTCATTCTCGTGACATGCTTACCAATCTGATTGATAGGACCACTTTATTATTATTATTATTTATTGTAATTTCATTAGTCAACACAAAGGTTTACTTGAATGCTTTTACTCCCTGAGTTGAGGCATACTTTGCTCAATATATCAAAACAATGTCCCATCCACGTAAAATTAGATCAAAGTTCTACAAATGAATGATTTTATTTTCAATCATTTCATGATTCTATTCAATAGTTTCTAAATGGGGAACTCCACGCTGAATACACAAAAGACAAGACAGCAGATTTTTTTGTGGGAAAGGGTGGGAGTTTAGATGAAACTTTCATGTTTATTTTCAATTTTTTTCAGTTATTTTCACGAAATTCTTCAAAATTCAATTTTTCAAAATTGTCTGATACGATTTTTTTATATATTGTTTTTTAAATATTCGAAATGTAACCGCTGGGATATATGAAACTGTTTAAGACTTCACGCTTGATCACCGAAGATAGACAGCGCTTGATTCGGTTGTTCTCGGATGGAGGCCGCCGTACTAGATGAGTATAATTATCAGCTTTTATATTTGATTGTATTTTGCATGAAAACATCTGGCTAACACTTGCAATTAGTTTGCTAAGAAAACAAGTTTACCAAAGTTATGCTTGCACCAATGCATTTCAAAAGATTGCGAACATGCAATGGGTCGAAAAATACTTCCAAAAAAATATAAACATTTCGAATAAAATGTTTCCATAATTTTTCTTATTACTATCGTAAATTATAAGGCTTAAGCATTCATTAAGGCCCTTTTCAAAGTCTCTAGGACATCGAGTTTGTCCATGATGATTATATAAAAATTGGAACAAAAAAAGAACATTTTTTTTAACATCTGACCTCACTTTTCTTCACAACCTAATGCAATAAAGAAGTAAGACGGTCAAATTCGGTTTCAGCGTAGACATCCAGGGAAAAAAACTTGATTCATCAATTTACTTGCAACTAAGTTGCCAACAAATATCATTCAAACAATTTTTAACTAGTTTTTAGACGATAATAAGCATGATAAATCTATCAAATTGATTTTTAATTTTTTTTAACTCATTCACTTTGGAAAACTTGTAACTAGTGTTGATGCTTGATTTAAGGGCTTACATGCAGCCAGGATATTCAGAAAATCGATTTTTTTAAAATTGTATTTTCTAAAAGTTTATAGTTTCCAATATAGAAGGGGAAAACTTTTATCCCGAAATTCGCAAAATTGACGAAGTTACTGGTAACTGACCACAGCGTGACGAACTGATCGCGGTGTAGGGACAGAGCGTCGAACGACCTGCTGAGAGTTCGACAAATAGGAAGCACATAATGTTTCTACTGTATGTCCTTTGCGATTTTCCGCAATCTACCTTTTCAAAAAAGAGCGTAGGTCTGTAATGATTATAAGGAACATGGCTTTCCCGGCTTCTCTTGCGAACGAGCGCTCGTACTCACCATCATGATGAAATTGCTTGTTAACTTTAAACGCGTTTTTCTCTAAACGTGGTTTTCAAAATCGGTGCCCACGATATTTCGAGAACGGCTAAATGTATTTTAATGAAATTTGGACACAACATTCTTCAATATGTTTTCTAGTCTTCGACGAACCAATTTTTTGAAAAAAAAATTTCCCAATTAAACTTTGGTGAAAAGCAGTGAAAACAGGGGTGAAAATCGACATTGAACTTCCAATGGCCGCCATTTTGTTAATTTTGGTTTTCTCCAATTCCCCTTCGTCGAGAAGTTATTCATACATCTTTCAATAATAATCAATCATGATATTTTGTTTCCGATGAACTGACAACTTTGAATCATGGGCACCGTGAAAGATGAAGAAAAAACATGGTTTACACTATCGCCGATTAAATATATTTATTGTTGATTTTTTTTAAAGAAATTCATAAAAGTATGTCGTGGTGTACCCTTTTTCGAATAAGAAAAACCGTGATTGAATAAAGTAAACGGTTACTGAGAAAAATAATCCCAAAATGTACCTACGTTTTTACTTCTCTGGCTGCATGTAAGCCCATAAAGATAAAACATCAATATTTTTCATGAAAAATTAAAAAAAAAAGATAAATGTTGAAATAAATAATTTCCAAAATACCGCAAAGACAACTAATCTATAATTGCATTGAGGACACGTCTAACAGAAGTCATATGACCAAACTAATGCTCGATTTTTAATCTTTATTTTTGGAACGATTTACTCTTTCTGTAAAAAAAATATCACTCTTAAAGTTTAGGAAATGCTTATTTGCTTATACTTATATGTGTATACTTTATTTGGGTGGAAATTTATTTTAAAAAATTTCTCGAAGAAATTAAAACTGGAGCAACGTCAGAATTTTCTTTTTCAAACAACTTATGTCCACACGAAATGAGATATCGAGTTGAAATTTTCAGAAATAACATGAACGGCACTAAAGAACGTTTTTATGGCCCTAATTATTTGCAGTTGAAAAAAAATTTTTAATGAAAAACTAAATTTGAAGAATTACCGACCGTGCGATGGCCTACATAACGAAATTCGTAATGACAGTAAGTGACAGGTCCCGGCCTGCCATGATGATTCTAATCGATCCCAACCGCAAAAACACTCGGTTGCGAGAATGGATAGCTGTTCACGGTTTCTACAGCACGGTCGGTAATTATTCAAATATAGTTTTTCATTAAAAAATTTTTTTTCAAGTGCAAATAATTATGACTATAAAAACGTTCCTTAGTGCCTTAGTGAAAAAAAATTCTGACGTTGCTCCAGTTTTAATTTCTTTGAGAAAATTTTTTTGCAAATTTCCACCCAAATGATGTATACAAACGTAAGTTACTGTTTACTTTTGCTTTTCCTGAAGTTTCAGAGCAATATTTTATATTATTATTAGTTCGAGGGTGAAAGTAGCTTAAAAAAGCTGATAAATATACCCCTCTAGTATACGACGGCACCCATCCGAGTATAACCGTGCCAAGCGCTGCTTGACTTCGGGGTTCAAACGAGAAACCTTAAACAACTTCATGTATCCCAGCGGATACGTTTGGAGTATCAAAAAAATATATATGAAAAAAATCGTATTATGCAATTTTGAAAAATTTTATGAAAATAATTTCCCTAAAATGTAGCAAAAAAGTAAAAAAGAGTGTTAGTGTTATAAATCAAAAACCAATTTCTTAATCCTTTCGTTTGGCAATGTGTCTTTTTAATACAAAAAAAAACTTTAAATGAAGAATTCTTCAAGCACAATATTTTTGCACAAAATCCAAAAATGTGGTACGATTCTCGAATTATTTATGAATATATCAACTTTTATGACCAATAAAATATTAGCTTCCCTTGCAACTTGAATGATATTAAAGAGATTTTTCATCATAAATTTATCTTGAGTGACATTTCGTTGACTGAAATGTACAGAGTAGTCTTTTGAAAATTAAAATTCAGACACTTTATTGAATCAATGATGTTGAACGATGGCTGTGAAATTGCTTGCCAAAGCTTTAGAGTGCAGAAGCAGATTAGCGAAAGGTTAAGGTTAGGTGAAGAGAATACTCTCAAGAGAATGGTTTAACATATATTACTCCTACAATACTAGTGCCTGCTTTTTAAGTAGGTCTTGTACTTGATCTCGCATCGAAAGGTATTACCGATTCGAATAGAAAATAACGATGATCGCTAACGTAAAATATATCTCAAGCTGATAGCAATGGCCAATCATAAATCAGACTTAGTGTTTCCGCTGCTAAAATCAATTTCAATAGAGAGTGTGATATCAAAGGAATAACATATTGTCGGCAATCAATGAGAGTGAATGAAGAAGTCTCCAAGAAAGTCCAAACAAACTTATCATTTATACATATGAAACTTATATAATTTTATATATATATATTTTTTTAAATAAATTTGAAACCAAAGTTACATAAAATTTTAATTAAACAACTTGAAATTATTCAAAAATTCATTTCCAAACAATATTTTGGATATTTTTATTATCATGTGAATTATTTTCAATAAATAATTTATCCGGATTTTTATAGCTACATACATGTATTGTTTATGAGCAAACAAAGCCCTTTTGAAATATATTCCTAATTTTTCAAAACTCTGACCTTGTAATTTATGTCAATTATTCCAAGTATATATTCCAATTATTGTTTGGAAATTTTTTCTCAATAAATAACCACTTAAAATTATATTCTTTCTCTCTATTTAGTTTCTTTTGTTCATTATTTGAAATTCTATAATATAATATTTAAAATTATATTATAATTTATACGTAAAATTTTAAGTGTATAGGCTAAATTGTGTATGAACCTATTAATATTAAGGAGGAACATGCAATGAGTAAGATCCAAGATTTTTAATGCCTTTGAAATATGTTAAACTTGTATTAATTCCGCGTCATTTTACAAAAAATAAGAATATTTTACTACCTTGTGTATGAACTATAAGCTTTTAAAGAAACATTGTATCTTATGGACCTAACCTAGCAGAATTTATTAATATAAATCGAAAATTTCTATTTGAAAATCCAAGATATTTAATCAGAAAGCTTATTAAAGTGTAGGAGGGTCTTTCTAAAAGTCATAAAAATTAATAAATTGCAAACTCACCACCATTAATATATAATAATCAATTCTGAAGTCGTGTAAATCAACATGTTGAAGAAAACTGACGTTCAATTTGGTAACGTTGCATGAGGACGCCAATTTGGTGGGAAACCAACTCATTGAATATTTTGAATGGTAACAAGGGGACCAACATGATAACACACTAAAAATGAAGTCAAATTGCTTCCAACTTCCGTTCAGTTGCTAAACCTAAACATGATTTTGTCGTGTCAATGAAAACTTCAATAACCATATTTAATTGAATTTATAGAATTAAAAACTATTGTGGAAACGTTTTATTGCATAATTATGATTTCTTGGTAGAGAAAAGGTATTTCTTGTTAATTCATATTGGAATTAGTACAGGTTATGTCTGAAAAATTTGCTGTTGGTCCAATGAAAAATGTGATGTTTTTTAGAAATTGAATATAAATTTAATATAAATTTGCAGTTAGAAGCGCAATATATGTATTATTATGGCATCCTCACGAAATAAGTAATCTTCTCAACTCTCTTTTTTATTTTATAAGAACGTATTCACAACTTTTTTCCGGATATAGTTATGATCTAGAAGTTGCGCATATTCCTCCTTAATATTGTATTAATACAGTCTGTTTACAGATTTTTGAGATGCTATATTTGTTACTTCCATGTAGTGCATCTTGGAAAAAATTTCATTGAAATTGTTCAGTTGATATTTTATGTAACTATTATTTTAAAATTATTAAAAAATCCAAAAACATATAAAAATTATATGAATTTCCGTGAAGTTGGCTAAAGTCCAATAAAAAATATTAAAAATTAGTTGTTAACTTACTATTTTTCATTTAATTTAATCTTTAATCGAAAAACTTTATTGGGGGCTTATAGCACGCAAACGTGCGGAGGGCGAGAAGCAATGGGTAAGAGGTAGTGGAAAGGGAAGTAGGGGAAGGGGGTGAGGGGAAAAGGAAGACAGGATTTATAGCCCCCTCTTTTTTCCCCTAAGAAGAAGGGGGTGGTATGCGGTATGAGGGGGCTAGGGTATGAGAGAGGGTAGAGACACGGTGTAAGACGATTGGGTAGAGTAAGGTAGGGTAGAAGGGTAAATAGGGTAGATGAGGGGTAAAGGGGATAAGGCCGGGGGCTAGAGGGCGAATTCCTGACATGGCGGCAATGGGATCTTTTTATAAGATATAAGACATATAAGATCTGAAGACGTAAATTATGATTATTTATTTTTTAGATAATAAAACTCACCACAATGGTTAAGGTGATATCAGTGTGCTGTATTCCATCGTCAGCTCGGGCTCGAAGGACATATTTTTCTTTTGTCTCTCTGTCCAAAGCTTCCGCCAATCGGAGTTGTCCGGTGGTAGGATCCAGCTTAAAGGGACTTTCGACCTTGTTCTGCAGTACGTTACCATCTTCTGTCGCATCAGTCTTTGGATTTGGTACCAAGGTGTATGTCAAAGTGCCGATTGTGTCCGGGTCGTACGCTTTTAGTACTGTGACGATCGTATTCGGCGGTGCCTCTTCGGAAACCTCGAATGTCCAAGGTTCCGAACCCCAAGTAGGCGCCACATCGTTCTTGTCCAGTACTGTTACACGCACCTGCAAAAAAATACAAAAGTTAATTAAATACTGTCCTTACTCCCTTCGAACGAAAGAAATCCAAGACGAATGCGAAGCACAACAATTTCATTTAATGTGGCTAATTGGAATGTAATTTGCCTTTCAAGGAAGTCAGTAACTTCCTTCTGCTGCAACAAAGCACGTTTATTGCAAATGGTATTTAAATTAATGTATATTTAAAACAAAATTAGTTGGTAGGCTAAAAATGCTGGTACCAATAGTAGTGGGAATATTATGACAGGAAAATTGAACTAATAAAATTGAGGAAGACGCAAGTTTTGTTTTCCGTTAGCATTACCGAAAAATTGTCATTCTAACGGTTAGGTCTACTGGTAATGCTATGCAGCATGGTATTTATGGTCAAATTACATATTATATTCAGATTATATAGTCGAAGAATTGTTTTCTGTTATACAAAACTCTTCTATAATTATTGTGATGTCCTCAGCATGGGAATTGTGCATCTTGCTCTCATTCAGACTTATATATATATATATATATATATATATACTACTTGTTTTAAAAGAAATACAGAGTTTCTACAGGAACCTGAAAAACCTGGAATAGGTATAACATTTAAAAAATTCTCTCGAGAACCCGAAAAAGGCACGCAATTTTTAAAAAATCCTGGATATCCAAAAATTTGGTAGATTTCTGAAACTCTTTTGTTAATACTTTCGAATTTGCAAACATTTAAATTTACAGAAAAATAAAACTTGAAAAGTATTCTAACTTGACTACAAGTTTAAAATCAATGTAAACTATAAACTTGTCTCATTTGAAAATAATGCAAATTGACAATTTCGAAATTTGGGAAAGAAATATTTTATCAAGATTAAAATAAGATGTTCACGTCTATAAGTATGAAAGTTTTCATGATTAAAAGAGTTAAAATATAAGAAATATTGGGATTTTGAAAGCAGTTTCGAATTTTAAATCCTATTCTTGAAACGGATTTAAGTTTCAAGTGGTGAGAATTTCAAATTTGAAGTTCATTGAAACTTGAATTGGAATTGAAAAATTGGATGTAAACTGCAATTTAAAGCCTTATATTTTCAAAGATTATTTCTTCGCCTTTGAAAATAGTTCAGATTGATGTGAGTTGTCGAATGTTTAAAAAATTGATCTGTAAAAAAACCTGAACTAAAAAAAAACCAAAAAAGAATTTCGAAACAATCATAAAATTCTTCTATTAAAATTCTTCTTGAGAAAACGTTACAGAATTAAATTATCTACCACTGACTCTAACATAAATTGAAGAACAACCATTATTTTGATAAAATTCTAAATAATTTCCAGCTTTTAAAGATTTCCAATGCAGTAAATAATCCTGAGTGAAGAAATAAAGAATAGATACCAGCATTGAAATTACGTTTTTTCTATCAACCTCCATTCAGAAACAAGAACCCAAGCTGAAAATTCCTATCTAAAAGACAATTATGATAACACCTCTAGCAAGTAATATACGAACCAGGTTAAAATACGGCTAAAGTTGAAAACGAACAAATAGATAGAAAGCACCCTAATCTCGGCTTCGAATTTGGTGAGAGTTGTTTACGAAAAATCTCTGGCTAGATTATGGACCCTACAGTCAATTGACGATTAGCTTCGGAGATTTAGGATTGCCTCGCTTTTTCCCGTTTCGTTTCTCTGAATCGAACAGTGACAGCCAATGACCTGAAGTAGCGTAATAATATTTCATGGATCTTTTAGTGAGATAAAAGTCCAAAATACGCGGCTGTTGCCCCTCGTTCGTCTTTTCGTTTTCTTAGATCTCAGATCAATCTTTGATCTTTTCGTTCTAACTCATCGATCTTCTTTTTTTTAAATTATGTAACGTTGGAACTTAGCCAAAGAATTTTTCTCTTATCGATAACTTCTGTGAAAAAATCTAGGGTTGGGATTATTTTGCCTTGGATTATTTTAAAGTAACTTTAAGTACTTTGAAGTATCTTGTAGAATTCTGAAGTAATTTAGAATACTTAAATATACCTTAATTACTTTAAACTAACTTGAGACACTTTTGATTTACTTGAAGTACATTGAAATCACTTGAAGTGTGTACTTTAAAGTATTCTAAAGTAACTGAAACCACCTGAAGTAACTCGAATGCTTCAGAGGAACTTGCAGTACTTTGAAGTAATTTAAGATAATTCGAAATACCTTGAATACTTGAAAGTAACTTGAAGTACTTTGAAGTGACTTGGGAAATTCTGAAGTAACTTATGGTAATTCGATGTACCTTGAATTACTTTAAAGTAACTTGATGCACTTTCGTTTAACTTTTGAAGTACATCAAAATAAGTAAATTTAGAGTAATTTAAAGTATTCTCAACTAACTAAAATCTCTTCAAATAACTTGAAGTATATAGAAACACTTTGAAGTACTATGAAGTATTTTGTAGCAACTGAATTAACTTGAAGTTCTCCACCCCTCGTCCCGAATATTGCTGTATTGTTCTTCTTAATTTTTTCAAAACGATTCATTTGTACGCCTAATTATTACTTAAAAAATGCATTGTAATGTATGAACTGAAGTATTTCGCATTTAATACTTTAAAGTAACAGTTATCTGCACCTTATAATAAATGTTATAAGATACCTTACCACATGTTATTTTTCCCTTGCAAGAAAATATATCAAGATTCCTCTTCCTACATATAGCAGTTCTTCTAAGCCCTTCATTTATTACCCTAGTTTAAGACACATAGATCTTAGAAACATTTCCTCTTCGATAAAGTAAAGAAAAAAAATTAATTGCCTCTCCTTTCTCACTTTTCACTCTTTCCGGCTACTAGATCAGCCCACTCTTTGTAATAGCCGATTATACAAACAAAATTCAGACATTCAACGAGGCGTGTAACAAAGCGTTCTAGCCTCTGACAAACTTTTTACCAAAACCAGCCATTAATCTCGAATAAAAAGGTGAAAAGGATCGGACTCTAGTATTAAGTACAAAGGGCATTCGCGCGTGAAAGATCGAGTATCTGATATCTCACGAGGAGCCATAGCCAGGGCGCGGATCTTTAATTCGCGTTAATGATTCGATCTCCTTCGCCGCGACTACGACAACTCAGGTAAACAACATTCGCTACCTGGTGGTTCAAAACCGGTTGTTTGAGGGCGAGGGAAGAAGATTCTCGAAATCCCAACTGCGAATCCCAGATTGCGGAAGTTAGATAATCGAGGAGTTTTTGTGTTTCGACTAGAGGCTAGGAGAGTGATTTAAGGCCGATGGTAACTTTGACTGAGCAAATAGTTCACTGCAGCGACATATCTACGAGTATATAGAAAATCAGGAAATACAGTCAAGTGTCCTCTAGAAAAAGTAAGTAACTCATAACCGAAAGTCGGTGGTATTCGGACGGTAAAATTTTTGAACAGTTAGAGAACAAAGCTTTTACAGGGTCCAGAAAGGCAGCTATCTTCTTTTGAAGTTTCAAAACTTTTTATTGCACCCTTGTATCTGATTCTAAAAATCTAAAACCTTGTTTCTAGTCCCAGTTTATTACTAAGCTTACCTGACCCGCTGCAGGTAAATACGAAGAGCCCAAAAATACTTTCTCTGTAGATAGTCCAGTCAACGGACAACAAATTTCCCCTTGAGTAAAAAATCCGACACAGTAGCATTTGTTTTACACAAAAGTTGGGGATGAAAGAGTTTGGGGATAAAAGTTGGAGTAAAAGATCCCCATCCATATGTGTACGACTACGGCCGCCATGTTGGTAAGTGTTAAACAATAACTGGTTTTTGAAAATAACTCTATTATAGTTTGTTCTGGTGAAATATGGTTAAGTTAAAAAATGTTTAGAATTTAGTACACTGTAAAAACTAGATATCTCTTCTTTTACGTTATCATTTTTTGCGTGTCTTTTTTTTAATAGGATAACTTCATGCTGTTATTTTCAATGTAAAACAAATGACTCTGAGTTCCCACCAGTGGTCTCATTTTAGTACCACTCGAGACTGTTCTTTCTTAGCCTTATTTTATTACCTGAAATGAGCCCTGAAATAATACTTTGCTTTTACAGTGTAGTACATAAAAAGGTTTCTAACTGTTTTAGTCATATTATCAACGATTTCACTATAAAATTCGATTAACTGCAAAATGGTGCGATTTAAAAAAAAATTTAATTTAAAAAAATGAGAAAACATTCCAGAAAGAACTTTGGAACTTGATCAGGCGGTTTAAACTCGAGCTCATGCAACTTCCTGAGCAAAAAAAATCGACCAACTCATTTGCATTAAAAATTATAAATAAAAAATTATCATAACTTTGGCATACAATTTGAAATACTTAAGGGAAAGTTTTTGAGGTGAAACTTCTTTCAACTGTTCCTCCATATTTGTAAAAAATATATTCCCAAATTTTTGAAGCAGAATAATAATATTCAAGATACTCATACTGATATTGAACCCTTCGAAATTTTGTTTGCTCGCTTTCTCCAACATTAAGCTCTGTCTTTGAAGGACCTTGGGTAGCAGTCATCGCCCCTGTCAGCAATAATGCCATTAGAACTCATGATCACCTCTGGTGCCTACATTCTAGCTTCAATTTTGAAATTTACTTGTGTGATGCTTTAGAAGAGGCCTTAAATATTATTATGCAGACGTAAAAATTCGGAAATATATTGTAAAAATATAAAGGAACAATTGAAAGAAGTTTCACCTCAAAAACGTTTTCTTAAATATCTCAAATTGTATGCCAAAGTTGAAGTAATTTTTTACTTCTACTTTTTAATGCAAATGAGTTGGTCCATTTTTTTTTGCTCAGGAAGTTGCATGAGCTCGAGTTCGAACCGCCTGATCTATTTCCAAAGTTCGTTTCCCAAACCTTTGATAATATGATTACAACATTCAGAACCTTTTTTGTGTACTACGAAATTCTAAAAAATTGTTAACATAACCATATTTCACCTACCGAAACCGTTGACAATACGATTACAACATTCAGAACCTTTTTTGTGTACTACAAAATTCTAAAATTTTTTAAACATAAGCCTATTTCACCTAGAACCCACCATCGTCGAGGTATTTTCAAAACCATTTATTGTTTAAAACTCTCCGACATGTCGGCCGTAGCCGTATACGTATGGATGGGGATCTTTTACATTATGTTTATAAAGCTTTTTCCAACGTATGTGTAAAAAAATTCTACTATTTCGGAATTTTTATTCAAATCCTTCATTCAATGGACTAGCAATGGACGTAAGAAATAACTGATTGATATCGAATAAAATAAAACAGTAAAATACATCAAATGAAACATATACAAAATTACCAAATAATTCTCGTAAGCATAAAAGGGATTTTTGTGACCTGAGATTAACATATATAATATACTGAAGGTAAAAACATACCTAAAAAATAGTAATACCAGAGAATTATTTCCAGAAAAGCTTCCTGACGAATATGTGTTCTCGTATTGTGTACTATTGAGCTAACAAGTAGAAAAAGGCATGCATATGTTACGACCAGACTCATATGGAAAGTCATTACGCTACAGATTGAAACAAATTTTCGCAGAAGGTACAATTATATTGTTTTAGTTTGTCATATTTCTTTCATTGTTTATAAAGACTTATTCCACTGTACACACCATTAATTATAATTTGAAATAACATCATCAATACAAGAATACTATATAATTTATATTTGTGCAGTTGATTAAAAACATACATTTTTGACATTTTTGTAGTTGAACAATATCGGAATATTTTCAGTAGCTGAGTGAAGCTTTTAACAAAACATGTTTAAAATCCCAAATTAAAAATATCCGCCATATTATATCCACTATTATTAATTTTGAAAGTTACAAAATGTCAAACTGGTTTTTTGGGATTAAAACCTAGTTTCAGAGAACTTAGTTGTAAAAAAATAATATATGTTCTACCAATATTCTTTCTTTATTTCAATCGTAGGACGCGAAACCAGTTATTTGACAGGTACGAGCAATTTCTGTGGTATATCGCGCTTCGCGAACAACAGTTTAAGGCATATTAGGATTTTTAAACGAGTATTGTCACTGCCGTTAAAGTACTTCTGAATTTATTTTCGATTCCGAGAATCCCACATTTATTCAGCTGTTTAAATTGAAAATAATTTTAAAATAATTTTTTTTTTTGAAGAATTGATATTTAAAATAGCTCATTTATAATTATAGTTTTAAAGAGTAAATGTGAATCTAACTGAAAGCAAATTCTTAGTTTTTTAATTTAGTTTATACTGTATATTTTTTTAACTGAAATCAGTTAAATTTCACTCAGAATTAGTGACGTATTCCTGAATACCTCAGTCAGTGAAAATTACATTTCCATTAATTTTAAATCTTTATGAGAAGAAAAATTTTGATTCCCTAAATAATATATTTTTTCCATAAGATTAATTTATATATTTTACAGTTGAACCACTCTTCTCTAAAATTTTAAATATCATTTTTTTAACATAACAAATTTTCGTAAAAAACTTCAAACACGCTCGTCATTTACTAATTTTTTCTTATAATTAAGAATTATAACAAATTATTTTAATCATATCAAACCTGCATAAATCATTAATTTAATAAAATGTCTGATATAGGGAAAAAGTATCACCCATAAATTATGTAAGAAACAAAAGAAGAAATATGTGAGATATAATAATATGATTAATGCCAATCTGAGAAAGATGTCAATATTTGTTTGCTTACGTAATTTACGAAGGGCCCCAAACCAGTACGAGATGAATACCAGTATGAATTGAATAATGGGAAAAAGTGACTAGGTTTTAAAGCAAAAGTTCCATAGTATTTTTTTAAGAGTAAGGTAAGTGCACCAGTTTGTGGCCCCTTTGACATATTTTTATCAATTAAAGCAACCGGTAATAAAAACTGATGCAATATTCAACACCTACAGCATTTTTATACAATGAGGAACTGAAATAATTGAATTGTTGATATGGAAAAAAAGTATTTTCAAATTAACTCGCGAGTTTATATACAACTGTTATCGACAGCGCAGTCATCGCCATGAAATTGGCTCGAGCTTACTACGCATTGCTGTGACAGTTGAGTTACAA
>JAUMHM010000031.1:13764587-13789587 GCA_032362435.1 Melikaiella ostensackeni
AGATCAAAAATGTCGGAAACTCACTAACAAAATATTTGATTTGCTTTCAAATTTGTTATTATTGGTTTTTAAGGACGCTGATTACGCATTTCGTAATAAAAATGCAAAATTCAAAACGACAGATCCAAAATGGCGACATGCTTTTACCAAAAGATATGGAATTCGAGTCTAAACTTGTTATTAGTGGTTTTTGAGGTCACTGATTACGAATTTTCGCATTCAAAATTCACAATGACAGATGTAAAATGATGGACAATATTATCAAAAAATATGCGATTCAAACAAAAATTTGTCACAGAAGGTTTTTAGGGTCTTTGATTACGAAATAATAATAAAAATACAAAATTCAAAGTGGCAGATCAAAAATGTCGGAAACTCACTAACAAAATATTTGATTTGCTTTCAAATTTGTTATTATTGGTTTTTAAGGACGTTGATTACACATTTCGTAATAAAAATTCTAAGTTTAAAATGGCAAAACTTTTGTTAAACAATCACGCGATTCGTAAGATTTATATGCATATATTATTTACTTATATTTATTATATAGTATTGATATATATTTATATTATATTATATTATATATATTATATTAATTTATATCCTATATTATGCAGTAAGACTTATTGTAACACCAACGAGCATTCTATTTTAATTTTATTCACCGTAAGTAATTATTATAATAATTGTTTTTTTTTTTAAATTTATAAAGTAGAGCTTATTTGATCTAGAAGCTCTCTTGTAATTATGTATTTATTTCTATATTCACAAGCATTGAAAAGGGGGAATATTTATATTTTTTGTTACTCCGATTATTTATTTGAAAACAAGGTTATGGTTCCTTCGGCACAAATTTACTTATAACTTTAAAAAGCGAAGAAAGTCGGATGAGATTTTTATATGGCTTAAAGGAAATAGTCCATGGAACTCATTCCTCAAAGAATTAGCTTATATTTTCTTAAACATTTTTTATATCTCAATTTTAACGAATTTACAGCACCCTAAATAACGATATCTTCAAGCAGCTGGTTTTCTTTCAATTCTTGACGAAATTTCAAATTTCTTTTTTGATTGAAAAAAGATTTTCAAATACCTACAAAGGAAGTATTGCAGATTAATACTTTTGGACCTAATTTTTCGTACAAGCTCCGGGAATGTGCGTACTAAAATTCTCTATTTTTTGGATACAGAAAGACTCCTCAGTGGACAAAAAATTTTAAGACGTTTTTAGAACGTTCTAACAACGTTTTTTGGAAATTGAGATCAAAAAACGTCACTACAACTATCTAAAAACGTTCAATGTCCAGAAGACGTTTTTGGAACGTATTTAGGACATGGCACGTTTTTAGAACATTACTGGGCCTGGCATAGGACATTTTAAGGACGTTCTAATAACGATTCTTGACATTTGTGCCTACTGGGTCACTTCTTCAGGCTCGTAAATTTATTTACAGCTAAAGATATTTCATAATATAATGAATCAATTATTAATTAACACTGTAAGATACATTTTAGGTGCATAAGATAAAATTTAATGCTAGGATTTTGGCCACGTTTTCAGGATTCTGCTCCACTGTGCATTTTCAAGAAAAAAAACTCTGAAAATTTGTATTGAATTCATTTTTTTGCCTTTCATTAATTGAAATGTTTATTTATTCAATTATCTGGTACAATTTTGTGAAATTATGTAAATTTAAAAATTTTTAGCACTTGTTTTCAATGGAAAACTTGCTGTTTCGAATGTCCGAATTTTCGAAAAATGGAAAAAAGAGTTTTCCATTGAAAATAAGTGTTAAAAATGATGAATAAAAAAAATCACAATCGCCGACCTCCCCTTTCCAGTGAGTTTCTGGTATAATCTTCGAGGTCTGTGGCCTTGGAAGTCATGATAGATCGGTGCAACGAGTTCACGTGGTTGGTAGCTTAATGCTGGACACTGACTTGGAATGAATCGTGAGAAAGTCCATTTTTCGATGTTGCATCTCATTGAATCCTCGGTCACGTCATTGGTACGAATATACATACGTATGTCACGGGAAAGGCCATTATCAAGAAACTGAAGGTAAAACAGAGACGCATAATCATTAGATTCCTCGCGACGTCCATTTGTTCATCGCTGCTTGCATATCGATCCTTTGTGTGAAACATTGAGTGAATTATGTGTCAACACATTTGTGCACTCCTGCACTTCATATGATAAGTGCTCGCTGGTCAGCACTTGTACACACGTCTCAACGAAAATACCCGGAATGCGCGTGCTAAGCATATTCTCTCAGACGACAGATTTGCCATTGAAAGCACAGGGTGGAATAATAATTGCTGGGAACAGGTGTAATGTCCAAGGAGATTTAGTGGGAAAAGTTACCGTCTGTGAGAAAACAACCAACGTAATTTTATCCTTCACATTTCTATTAGGTACTATATCATTTCAGTCATCAAATAATACAATAAGATTAGGTATGAAGAAAACAATAGTTCGATAAAAATGATGATTCATCTTATCTCTCAAGTCGGTCACCAATCGTTTTGGTGAAGACTTTAACACATTTTTAAGCTTTATAATATAGTAGGGGAAGATGGGGAATAGTGAGACATGGGGAATAGCGGGACACGTCATTTTCCGCCACCTATGTATGAGTTAAACACACTAAAAAACCTGGTATAGTTTTGACTCTGTATAAACCCAATTTTCATCAGTAATAGTCGCGTCAACATTTATTGTTAGTGTTTAAGCATCAGTTGATTGATTGATTTCCAAAAGGTTTATTCAGCGCAATTTTTTTCGTTGTTTTCACAACATTGTAATGGAAAAAAGGTAAATATGTGCATAATTATCGTTTGTCCTTGACATTTCAACTCACAAAAAGATTTTCGCAGGAACACGCAGTATCATTTATAGGTTATACTGAATTGTAAACATAGCCTTTGGGGTACTGCGGGACATTTTTTTGGGGAATAGTGTGACACGTCAATTTTGACAATTCTGGTGAATATCGCATTTTTTATGCATATTAGTCGTTGTTCATGCTGAATAAATTGAATGTAAATATTTATAAAATTAATTATTTGAAAAAAACATTGTCTTTACGATGGAACTGAAACAATTCCGTCCATTGCGACTCGTGCGATCGAGCTGTTCACTTGAAATGCGCGAATATGACTGCCAGCTACTTCACATGCAGCAATTGTCATTCCGATTAGTTATCGCTCCATTTTTTAATTTCTTTTTTATCAAAATTACAACTCATGTTTTCGGAAAACATATAAAGATTTTCAGCTCTTCAAAATTTCAACATACTGTGACAGCGAACAGGTTTTCACACGAACTATGACATACATCTTCAAAATTTGGAAAAATATCTATATCTATATCTATATAATACCTTTATATATATATTTTTTTTTTTCACTAAATCAGATTTAGAGAGCTTTGGAGGACTTCGATTCTAAACTCTTTCCAAATATTTTACAATTTTAAGCCGTTCTAATTTTAAATTGGTAAAGTTTGAAAGCATTAAGACTAAAATGTTCAATTTGTATACATTTTCAAACTTTACTACAAAAAACCCGATCTTCTTTTTAATCTAACCTCACATAGTTTCGTTGTGGCTTTTTAATCGGCACGAAGATAGAACATATTCGCCGACAAATAAATTTGAAACATGTGTAAAACTAAGTTGACATTTGTCTTCATGTTTTTCTTCAATTACTTGCACTTTTTTTCATAATAATACGTATTTTGTTCAAATTTTTATATTTAAAATTTAAGAATGTGAAGTAAGGTTTTTTATTTTTCAAATGCAAAGTTCTCTTGCTCCTACCCACAAAATTCGTTCCAATGGTGAAAAAAATTATACATTCCAAATTTTAGCAAAATCGTTTAATGCCTACCTCTCCCGCAAAAATTTGAAAATTTCCATTGGATTTGCATGGGAAAAAATGTGAAAAAATGAAAAATCCACATAATTTATGGCACATTCATTTATTTTTTTTAGTTAGGATATACAAATTCCTTATAATATCACCTTTCATTTACAAAAAATTGATAGTGATTCTTCTAGATCACGAGATATCGTCATTTTAATGGGACCGTGCGCTGCCATCGCGCTGCTCTCCCAGTGTCGCACAATGGGGAAAAAAGCACCTTTTTTGGACAAAAATCGCCCGACAGGTCAATTCTTAATGGATTTTGATGTTTTTTTAAAAGAAATGTTCGTAAGTCTTTCAGTAATTGCGGATATTTCACTCTGACTAAAAACAAATTAGTTGTTTAACAAAAAAGTTTGAACTTTTTTTTTGTCCATCTTTTCAGTGATACCGCGGATCAAGGACTTTACAAATTCATTAAGACCTAGGATAAATCAATGTAATAACTAACTCAAAATAATTTCCAGTGGATGAAATTAACAAAAAATGCGTTAATTATGTTATAAACAAACTAATGAATGAAACTAATTTTTCTGTGATTCGCAATAATCCATAGATTTTGTATGAAATATGACAGATACTAATGTGCAATTACAAAATAGCTGCCGTTTAGCAATTATTTGAACAATTTTTATAAATAAATACACATTTCGACCATTTTTTCATGAATAGGCGTAATTTTTCTTGCGGAATGAACTAGAAATGTCTTGCCAAAGACCTTGCTGTCATATTTTTCATAGCGATAAAATATCTTAATTATAAATATAAGCTTTTGTTTGAAAAATTATTTATATTAATGGGAACAATTTTTATGGAAGAATTGCACATTTTTAGATTTTTTCACGAAACAGCTTTCTAGTTGATTACGCAAAAAGATTAAGAAAAAATTCTATTCATGAAAAAATGGTCAAAATGCGCATTTGTGAATAAAAATTGTTTATATAATTAACAATTTTTCGCAATTTGAAAAATGTGACAAAAGTATGACAAAAAATGGTTGAAATGTGTATTTGTTTACAAAAATTGTTTAAATAATTACTAAACGGTAGCTATTCTTAACTAATTGTAATCGCACATTAGTATCTATCATATTTTATACAAACGCTATAGACTTCAAAAAGCTAATCATTGCGAATCACGAAAAAATGAGTACCCGTAATTTTGAAAATTTCAAAAATCCTTCGGACACCAAATGTCTTATATAACACTATTATTTCACCAAGTTTCATTAAAATTAAACAACCACTTGCAGATTCTGACAATTCTGAAGTAAAATAAAAAAAAGTTTTGAAGAACTGGTGTGAATATGACTGGAGTGTGCGGAGTGGAGTCATGTGCGGAGTTTTGTAAAAGCGAGCTATTAGTCGTACGAGGGAGAGGGCGAGAGAGAGGGAGATATATCTTATTGTCTCCGCGTCGGTCGTACGGAATTATTGTGCGGCTTAAACTTGAAGTTGAAGTCGTGGCCTATGGAGGCACCGCAGGCATGTTATGTATCGAGTGATGTCAGTGGTTCGACCCCTCATAGAGAACCAGGGGATCCCCGTTAGGGGAGGGATACGGGAGGAGACAGGTCGAGCGAATGGAGGATGAAAGAATGGGACTCTCCTCGTGCATGACCTAAAGAAACCCCCGCTGGGCGACTCGATCCGATTCGCTGATCCCCGACCGAGCTAACGCAGATACCATCTTTCCTTGCACTCCGAACGGTCTCCGCGGTCCCCGGCGCGTACACAAACGCTGTGCGGCCATACCCATTTGTCCTATTATATCATTTTTTATTGTCATTATCGTTTCCTTTGTTCTTTTGTCGCTCGATTCGCTTTTCGCTGTTCCTTCCTATCGGATAAAAAATGCCCTTCTTCATGATTTCCTGCTCTTTTTCAGCATGATTTTCTTGATTGGATCAATCAGTTTACCTGAGTTAAACAGCAGATAATAAAAACCAATTACGGAATCAAGGGAGAACTGCTTCACATGCAAAACTTTATGAATGCCACACAGAAGGGGCGAGTTGACGATAAACGTAAGTAAAAATAAACAAGTTTAATGGGTGCGTTCAATACGCACAAAGTGTTATAAAGTCCAAGATTGCTTCCTTCCTTTTGCATTTGTGATTACGCGACCATTTCCAAGTGGAGGTAGGTTATTACACTCCGCGAACAAGTCCCACACACTGCTGAGGGTCGCACGGTGTCTTCGACCATATTCGTGAGCAACTTATGATCCCTGGCTGGCCATAACTTTAAAATCTAAGGGGCCACCGTTCACCAATTAATGGTACCTGGACATTCCGTAATCACAGCATTCGCATTCCACAAATCCGTGTGTCTTTGATTGCGCCACGAGTTCATTCTTTTTGGGCAGAGGAATCTTTTTGAAAAGAGGATTTTTTTTTGTAGATGAGGATCATTTTTTAAACCCCCCATTATTTGGATATTATTATTCAAGTCCATAATAACCCCGACTATCGAGTCTCTACCTTTCCTTCTATAATGTATACATCTTTTAGAGGGAGGGCCTCGATGGAGAACGAAAACGATCACCGCGATTGGGACGAGATTAAATTGCAACTTTGTAACAAACACAGGCTTGTAAGTGTAATTTCCAAACCTTAATGCGACAGAAGCATTCGACGTTTCTTTTTGCTGAGCCAATTAAGTCTTCTACACATTCAAATACTTATAAAGATAGTAATGTTTCTCAGGCTAATATCTTCCGGGCATTATTAAAGAATTAAATGAGATCCAATGCATGTTTACACGACCATTTGAGGTTTTTAATATTGTAAGGTAAACCTATTGATTATAAAATACTTTCACTACTTCAAAGAGACTCTTTAATTATGACCATAACATTTTAATCAGAACAAAACTTTTACAAGCCTCAATTCCACGACTTCATACGAAAAATTTTGAATGGTTTCTATTTGATTTGACCTTTGTGATATAGGGCCAGCTAATGTGAAATGGAAAGTTAAAAAGTAAGCCTTGGAAATTTTAAAAGTCACCTCCCGATGGATGGAGTTGGAGGTATTCTTTGGTATTACAAATTGACAAATCTCGATCCTTTCATGGCTATTATCCTTGACAACCTTCCTACAACGGACATTTGACCCAACATTGTGGTCACCGAATGCATTTCGCTCGAACAACCCGCTCTTATAATCCAATACTCTCGTATCCTGCCATACGAAAAAAACCATATAGTGTAAGTATACAGGGAGAGTATCTGCGTATGCATGTGACCACGATGGGAACTTGAAGGGCTTCTTCGTGGTGGTATCGACGCTTTTTCCAATTACACATCCTCGATACGTATGACAAGGAAAAAAAATGATAACCCCATATACCGTTACACCTTCGATTTCTCAAGCAGAAATTCCTCTCACAGAAATTCTTGTCGCGATCAAAGATACAACCGACAAGACTTTCATCTGCTTATACTCGTACCAAAAGATAAATAATTGATTTCAGATGGGAAAACAATGCTCCATGGTAGATACATCGCAAATAATATGGCCAGAAAGTATTCTTTCAAGTTCAGTGAACGAATATTAAAGGTTGACTTTCTAAAGTACATAATATTTCAAGTATACTAGTGGGTACTTTGTAGGATTTTGTGGAGGAACAACAAAAATATGTGAATACATTATTCATATTTTGCTGAAGTGATAGTTTATCTCTACCCTTTACAGAAAAATAGTGGCACCTCTGACAAATACAACTTCATAGCTACAGAAAATACAATAACCCTATGAGGTGTAGGAGGCAAAAAGTGTAGAGGGGAGTAGAGGATAATAATGGAAAGGGGTAATAAGGGGGGCGGCGATGGGTAAAAGGGCTGGAGAGGTGGAGAGGGCAGGAAGCCTGTGATAGACAGTACTAGAAAAGGGGTGTCAAAGTGCGGGGTAAAAAGGGGCAAAAGGAGGAGCGCGTATCTAAAGGGAAAAACTGATGAACGAGGAAGTACATGAATATGGGTGATGGTGTAGTAAAGACGAGCGTTAAGAGGAAATAAGAGGTATAGTTACAAGGGTGTATATATATATAAGAAACGGCAATGGGCGGAAGGAGGAGAGGGGAGGAGGGTAGAAGAGGTGTATGGATTCGGAGAGAAGGGCAGTCCTATGGAGGAGGTGGCGATACCGTAAAGTCGATATTGGCCTAGGGGATGGGGTACATAAGATAAGAGTAAGAAGAGAGGGTGATATTTGGGAAGAAAATGGGGAGGGGTTTATTTATATAGGGGAAGGGGGATTTACTTCAAAATAGAGGGAGGGAGAGAAAGACTCATGGAGAAAAGTATTAAAAAAGTATTAGTCCTTTTATCTATGAAACTCTTTGTCAGGCGCTTGTCGGACACCTCACGTAATGATTTTTAAACTTTATAAGCTTAATATTAATTCGAGGTTCGAGTGATATTAATACTGTATTAAAAAATAATTGTGCAGCTTCCGTTCGATCTTTTAACGGTATGGACACTAAAGACGAGTCATCAATTGCTTCACGCTTATCAATTTTATGGTCAACTGTGAGGATATTACAAATTTTATTTACATATTTGAGGAGATTAAGATTCCACGACTGTACCAGTTTTTCTCTAAACCTCATCATTAAACAGCAATTCCTTATAGGATTATTACTCGAATTAGGGTGTGACTTTAAGAGTAAAAGTGTCTGCATCCATGCATTTATATCATTCGAGCAGTAACTTTACGCATTCGATATTTCTTCATAGAATCACTTAGTGTCATAATGATTCTTGTATTTTCCTGAAAAAGATCAGTTGCAGAATCTGGCTAGCTTAACGTTAAATATTCTAGTTTATGACTAGTAAAATTGAACAAATTTAAAATTAGACGAATAATATTGAAACTATGTCTTAAGAATTCATTAAGAATTCATCTACGATTCTTCCAGACAATTTAAAAAATTTTTAAATTGTTATAATGTTAAAACTATGTAAATGTATATGCTATAAGATATAAAATATTAGTAAAATAGGAATCTAAAAATTACTAGTTAAAAATTAAAAAAAAAATTTCAAATGTTTTTATCATCAAAGATGGTTGATAGGTTTCTTTCCAAAAGTATCACCGCTCCTCATAAGTCTAAATTGGGTATTTATGTTTATCGTTCTGCAATCTCTACACACTGACAAAATGTCTCAACCAAAGCTAACCGATGCAAATTCGCTGGCACAAAAAGAAATGAGAGTGTAAAAACGATGCACAGATCTACAGTAATTAATCAAGCCTTCTGATTCGAAAATTTGTTTTTTAGGGGAAAATATTTTTACAACTTGATTCGAGATTGAATTAACTTTACAAAAATGGAAGTGTTCAAATTTATAGAGACTTCTTTAGAGAGGCATACTGAAGAGTTAATACTATAATTCCAGTAGAAAGGGCTGAATGATTGTAATGGTAAATTTCAAGTGGAATTAATAGAGGAAAGTTTTAGGAAAGAAAAGACCAAGGCATTGACCTAAAATAACCATCTTGGCGAGCAGTCATAGCAATAACAGAGGAGAAACCAATTGAAGCAGTTCGGAGCTCCAGATTTTGAAATCGTCGAGAGTCGATTGCCAAGTTCGCATGATTGTTATGTAGGACTAAAAACGAGAGGTATTGGAAAGAGAAGACTGTAAAGTGAAGAGCGAAGAGGAATAAGAAAAAGGGAACACAGACCAGAAGGAGTGAAAGGTATATAAAAGGTAGTGGAGAAATAAGAACTGAATAGAGGAGAGGAAAGAACAGGAAAGAAGCAAAGTGGCGAGGGGAGAGGGCTTGTCTGCCGAACAACCTGTGATCACGTTATTAATTGAAAGAGGGCCGCCGATGCTACCTGCTACGCCAAGATTTTCGTAGCCTGTTGTTCAACAACATGCTAACTTCATTTTTTATCCGATTTAAACGAAAATCTGACTACAATGTATGTTTCTCGTTACGCATGTGTATATCGCTAATTACAGACAACGTCAATATCTGATCATGCAACCGGATATTATTTCATACCTCTTTTATATTTCTATATAGACCTGTT
The DNA here is from genome assembly GCA_032362435.1 of Melikaiella ostensackeni. NCBI lineage: Eukaryota > Metazoa > Arthropoda > Insecta > Hymenoptera > Cynipidae > Melikaiella > Melikaiella ostensackeni. The sequence goes on from JAUMHM010000031.1 coordinate 13,774,562, forward strand.
TTTGTAAACCTGGTCAAAAATATACACAAAGTATGTGCAATTTGATATGACTATTTAATTGGTTAATTACTTTAGAATGGGGAAAATTTGAAATCATACAATTTAAAAATGGAAATAATTAAAATGGAAAATGTTTAAATTAATGTATCAAGGAGGATCATGCGTGGCTAGGTATAATAGTTCAATTTTAGAAACTGAAACTTAAAATATATTATAAAGAAATAAATATAAAATACGTTTTCTTTGAAAATTTCAGACCCTCCAGCCTCTAGCGGGATTAATTTACGAAAAGTTCAGTTTTGAAAATGATATTTTTAGTATGTGTCTTTATGGAATATGACTTCCGTCATCTCACATTTTGATTTTTAATTACGACAAAATTGAAGTTTAGGAATTAAAAAACTAAAGTACTTATGCACTAAAATGTCTACTTCAATTGCTGGGTATGGTTTGATCAATATAGCAACCCGCACAATTAGGGAAGATATTTTAATAAAAAGATGTTGAAAATAACCCCGAAAATAACCCTATCAAAAATCATGTCATGTTTCCATGACAATCGATTACGAAAATAAGTCAAAAATGAAACTTTTTGCATTTTTAATAATAATTCCACCCGAAAAAATAAAAAAGCTTAGCTTCATAAATTGTTCCACAATTTTTAAATTATGCTCGGACAAATACCGTCAACCGGGCCTATTTTGACCCCCCAGGGCTATTATGATTTAGGGTATTACTTCGTAGACATTTTTTTTATTCGTGTAATCTTGCTGTATATCTTGCGAATGTGGTCTATAAGGTGTACAGAAAGCTCTAGTTAAAAAAGTAAAATTCCACGGACTTATAGATCATAAATGTTGTCTCATATTTACCCCAAAACGTACCATAATAGCCGCAGTTGACGGATTAGCACTCTTTGCGAAAAAAATTTATATGTACTTTCGATTAAAGGTGCCACGCACGACCCTTGTTAAAAATGGAATAATTAAAAACTTTTACGCTTTAAAAATTGTACATTTGGAAAATGGATAAGCTTGAATGTAAAAGATTGAAAATTAGATACCTACAAAATCGAAAGATTGTAAGTCAGGCCTTCAAAATTAAACAGTTTTAAATGTTGAAGCATTTCAGATTTAAAAATGTCGGAAGAAAACAATTTATCCCTCAGGATTCAAAATTGAAATATTTCACTATTTAATAACTTCAAGTAGAAAGCCTATCAAACTGTACAATAATAAACTCAAGACCGTGAAAACTGAACAGTTCCGTAAAGGATTACATTAAATTGAATTATTTATTACTATCAATATTATACGCGCGACACAGCGCGCGGGAAACGTTGCATTGCCCATTAATAATATACAAACATAAAACAATATTACTATGATTCCAAGTTTAAATTGTTCAATTTAATCACTCAAAAAAAGTAATAATAATACTTTGGAGGCATTAGGTTTGAAATGTTCAATTTAGAACATTTAAAATAAAAAAAAATGCAATTTTGAATGCCTAGTTTTTTATCGTTTTATTTTTAAGACAAATTTATTTTTTATTTTTTCATAGAATAATTTGAAAGAGGCTTAGAAAATTAGAAAGCTACTTTAAAAATATTCAGTGTTTAATGCTTTTTTAGAATTTTTCAAGTGTGGAGGATTTCAATTTAAAGTTAATATATAGTGGAATAGTTAGATTTCAAATATGCATCAGTATTAAATTAGTAAATTTGAATGTTTCATTCCGTCATTATTAATTTTGACATTGTTTTACAAATTTAAAACGTTATTCCAATTTTGTAAATTTGAAATTAAAGTTTTCAGTTTTGAAGATACATATCTAATTCGATTATATTAACCCTTAAACGTTCCTATGTTGTGTGTACAATTTTTAAAATTTCATTTTGAATCTGACAAATTTTCATTACTCTAAATATAAAACTCTTAGTTGTGAAAAAAGAAATGGAAATTTTAACGTTTTGAAAGCTGTGAATTAAAAATTTTAAAGGCTTTAAATTTTGTATTTCACAAATTTTCAGCACTTCAAATTAAAAAATTTCAATTTTAAACGCTCTAATTTGGAACATGGTCCACTTTTAAGTTGTAAAATTGATTAATTTTCAGTCATAAATGCTTAGTAGTAAAATTATTTAAATTGGTATGCCTAAGAATAAAAATTTCTCCATTTGTATAGCTGCTAAGTGTTTGAAATTGTACATTTTTGAGTATTCCTCATTTACAGGTTGTTTATTATCGAAGGCTTTGAATCGGGATTCATTCAATTATTTAAAGTTTTTAATTTAAAATTGTTTAATTTCAAAAGTTTTAATTCGTCCTCTCCTAAGACCCTTTACTTCATCCTCAAATACCACCCCTTAATCAATGTACCTTATATTTTTACTAACCTTACAAATAATTCTGTATTGTCCTTATGAAAAAATATTACAGGAACTTCACTATAGGCCTATAATGGATTTCCTAAACTTTTTTCGTGATTATAGGAAAATATCATAGGAATTATTATAGAAAAATCATTACCGAAAAATCAGTATAGAAATAAATAATGTTAAAATATTGAAAGAATTATTGCAGACATGAGAGAAACTGTAAATAAATTATTTATTTTGTACCACTTTTATGAAAGTACATAAAAATTGTGATATTTATGAGAATTAATCACATTTCAAAGTGCTCTTTTTAACAAACCTATAATGAAACTTAAATACTAATAGTATAATGTTTACGAGTATACATGATATTATTTTAAAAGATGTTAATTATATATGACACATTTGTCATATATTTTTATTAACATTTTTTGACCTTTTTTTCATAGATCATCACTAATCAACATACATTAATGATGATTTAGGAAAAAAATGGTAAAAAAAGTCAATAAACTTGAATATAGTGCGAAAATTTAACGCTATTTAGGGGATGGTTTTTGAGGGTAAATGAATAAAAGGTTCAGATAGGAAAAAATTATAAAGTTCATGAATTTAAATTTGAAACTCTACAATAAGTTTCGATAAAAATTAACATAAGCATGCACTATGTAAATTTAAAACTATAAAATTTTGAACATTGCACGCTAAAATAATTATTTTACTAAGCCTTGATTTAAATTATTTTGTTAACTATAAAGTATAATTATTTTCTAACGATAAAATTTAAAGAATTTAAAAATGAAAGCAAAGCATTTTCAATATTTTAATACATGCTTCAAATTCACAGTTGTTTAATATTAAACGATTCCAGTTTAAAATAATTTAATGTTGAAAGTTTCAAGATGAAAGCTGATCAAGAAGTAAGATTTAAAATTTTTCAATTGACAGTTTTGAAAGATTCAAAAAAGAGAAAAGTCAGACGAATTTTATAATGTTTGAGATAATTCTGACTTTTTCTTTATTTCAAGTATTTTAAGAATGAAAAAATGAGAATCTTATTAACTGGAAAAGAAAATTAGAGAAACATAATAAGTAAAACGCAAAATATATTTATTTCAAAAATACTAGTTTCCAATAATTAATTTCATTTTGTTGTACAATTTCGAAGATTTGAAATTGATACCAACGAATTTCATACATTATCAATTGAATATTATTTTATTTTACACATATTTATTTCTAAGCTTTAAATAATAAAAACAAGCAATTTAAAGAAATAGGAATAAAAAACAAAAGCATCTCAGCGAAATTTATTAGCTCCGCATGCTTGCAGATTATTATGAATAATATAATGAATGAATTATGTTACTATATAGTTTAATGTAATATGCAGTATTTAAATCTTATGTACAACTTGTAAAAATCTTAGTGTTTCACCCAAAGTATGCCTATTAAATAAAGAAATGACGATCTTGGAGATATTAGATATGAATATTTCACTTAGCAAAATCGATAAATTGAGTGGATATATCAATGTTTGGTTTGGTTCATCCGCAGCGATATAAAAAGATTTCTTTTTGTTCGATTGAAGCAGGTGTCAATCATTGAGCAGCTTACGCTACGCATAATAAACGAGATTCTTCGAGTGCTTTTTCTCGTATCCCTTTTGGCTTTTGCCTTTTATTTTCTCAGACGGTCTTAAAAAAAACAGAACCTCAAGTGTGCGTCACGCGATTCCCGCATAAGTTCGCCTTCGCCTTCGATATTTTCATTCTTATATCAGTCGCAGATCGACGTAGTATTAATTATAAGCCCAAATCGAACGCTCATTGCGATTTTCATGGCTCTCGATCACTCCTTTTATTGCATGCAACTTGAATGATTTATAGATCCCGATATCGATATTTTAAGGACGAGCTTCAAACAATGAAAGTCCAATTGCTCCCTTTTATTTTGCTGACACAAATTCATTAAAAATGCAAAGTAATCGTGCAAATGGAACTGAGAAATTTCTTTTTAGCTTTCACCACTGGGAGGCAGGAAATGAGAAAAATGTTTTCGACTTTAATTAATTCTTTTAAAATTACTTTCTACTTCTTGTATTTCGCAGGAGAATAATTTAGCAATTCTGAAAATTTTCACAATTTTCAATTTCTTCATTTTTTAACGCTTCAGATTACAAAACGTTGGAATCCGATTTCTTTAACAGTTTATAACAACGAATACTTGAATTTCGATGTTTAAAATTTTATCTAATGCTTACGATTTTGAATTCTCCAATAAGGGAACGTCCATTAAGTACGTGAGGATGATTTTTTTAAATTTTAGACCCCCTCCCCCTTACATATTAGTTATTTGAACTGTAAACGAGATTTCGAAATATTTACAGGGAATTGAAAGGGTTTCAACAGATTTTAAGGGATTTTATGGCATTTCAAAAGGCTACAGAGTATTTTAAAGAATTACAAAATTTTTACGAGAGGATTCACAGATTTTAAGTGATTTTCAAAGATTTCAAGAATTTGAAGCAATTACCTAGTACAATTTCAGAGAGAATTTTGATTTTTCAAGGGATTTTACAAGATTTTGAGGTACTTCAAGGAGATTGATCAGATTTCAAGAGATCTTGCAGGATTTCAAAAGATACCAAAGGACTTGGACGGATTTTTAGGGACTGTGAGGTCTTTAAGAAATTAAGAACGATTCCCGAAGATAACAAAAGATTTTAAGGGATTTCAAGGGATTTTGGAAGATTTCGAAATACTTGAAAATAAGTCACGGGATTTCAAAGGATTTTAAGAGATACCAAAGTATTTTCACGAATTTTGAAAAATGTTCGGGGATTTTATTTGGATTTCGATAATTCGAAGGGATTTGAATAGAGAATGTCATAAGATTTCAAAAGATTTCACGGGATTTCAAAATATTTGCGAAGATTTCAAAAGATTCCAAAGTATATCCATGGATTTTATAGAATTTTGTAAGATTTCAAAAGATTTAACAGAATTTCGAAAGATTTACGCATATTATATAGGATTTAAAGGGATTTCGAGGAATCGTAATAGCTTTCAAAAGATTTTAATGGATTTTAAAATAATTTAAGGGATTTCAAGAGATTTCAAAAAATTTCACGGAATCTCAAAGAAATTTTAAAGGATTTCCACAGTTTTTAAAGGATTTCAAGGGATTTCCAGGGAGCTCAATCGATTTAAAAAGATTTTAAGAGATTATGTATGATATCCATGGAATGCAAAGGATTTCAAGGAATTTTCACATGTTTAAAAAAAGGTTAAGGGATTTACAAAATTTTAGAAAGAATTTACGGGATTTCAAAGGATTGCAAAGATTTCCAGGGATTTCACGAGATTTCATAAAAGGTATACACGAGATTTCCAGAATGGTTAACTCCACGACTATATTTATTGACGGTATGTAATATGAAATATTACACAATAAAAAATAAATAAAACAAATAATGATGTAATGTGTATAATAGTATAAAAAGTAATTTTAACAGTCAAAACTGGTTTCAATTAACATATTTTTAAAAAAAACAATTAGAAAGAGGAAACTTACGTAAGAAATGCTTTGGACTCCCCCCCCCCCCTTAAATAAAGGATTAGTAATATTTTCCAGACATTTCCCCCCAAAAAAAGTCTTACGTAATTAATGGACGCTCCTTAATGAATACTTACAAATCTTAATTTTGTTTATCCTTAAAGTTATAAATTGAAAATAATTATTCTTTGAATAACTAACATTTTATATTGTTCAATTGTAAATTTTGCAATTGCGAAAATTTTTTGAAGGCTTATTTTAACGTCGCAAAAATAACTAGGTAATTTTGAACTGTTCAATTCTGAAGTCTTATAAAGTTATATTTGTTTTAATTAAAAAGCTGAAAAATTAAAAATTGTTAATTTTTCAATACTTGGTAGTATAAATTTGTCCTCTCGGAAACATGGAATTGTTAAAGGCTTCTCGTTCGATTACCAAAGTTCAACAAAATTTGGCTTGGTTATACTCGGATGGGGGCCGTCGCATCGTACTGGGTGTATTTTACAGCCAAAATAATACTAATACATTTCAAAAATTGATTCCCAGTATTTATGGAATAAATTGCGAAAATAAAATAAAATAACTTTGCCTGACATTCCACTCAATAGAAAAAAGTAACTCCGTCAAATTTTTCTAATGCTCTTGGTATTTGATAATAGTATATTATGCAACAAGTGCGGAAAGTAGTCAGTTCCACATAAGTGTGAAGTTTGCTGTACGAGCCAGAGGCGAATTGAAGAGAAGTTATAGGCGAGACGAAGACGAGCCGAAAACGACAGGGAATTTTCGATTTGAGAACCAATAAAATCAAATTTTCCAGAAATTTTGAAAATGTTTTGATACCGAAAATTATGAGAAATTTTGGAAATTTTCGGTCAGTTTATAAATTATCGACAATTTCCGGAAATTTATGGAAAATGTATAGATATTATTTATGGTAACTTATCCCTTCGAGTTGGTCCAATCACTATCCACTACTCAAGATTAGTTTGTTAAGTGTCAACTCATAATGAAGTGAGGTTATGATTCCAGCAGTCCTGGAAAGTAATGTTGAATCGTAATGCGCAAGCGCAATAGCTAAACAACGTAATCTTAATCAAAGAGCGCAAACGCAGCAGCTACATAAAGTTTTTTTATAACTGCTTTTTACCATGGTTTCAGAATCAGTCACTTCCTGCACGCTATACATGCCTCAAAAATCGAACATTCCGTGCATGCGTTACAAAATTTTCTTTCAAATGTTAATTTTCAAAACTTCTTCTTTTCAATTAGTGATATTTTTTTCTCAATGTATCGAAAAGGATATACGTTCGTATTGTTTAAAGTTTATGTTTCGTTTAGTGTGGTCAAGTGGATTTTTAAAGTCACTCAAATCGTAGTTAAGGTAGTTAGGGTAGTTAGGCAGATTTGTAGTCAGCTATATTTCACTGTGTGTAAATTAGAATGTGAATTGGCGGTTTTTTTCTTTAGTTAACTGGAGTGTACTCTGAGGTCGGTAAAAAGCGACAGTTTACAAACGAAGGAGCATTAATGACCCTGCGTATCGTATAACTGACGCAACTTTCTCTCGGAAGCAGCTCGGAACTCGATTGCAACGAGGCAAGGCGAGGCGAGGCCCACCGCTTTGCCTCTTTGGTTGCCTGTTGCTTGCCTGACTGACCAGAGCCTACGATTTATTACTGCTTGTACCACAAGATCTCGTCCGACATGAGAATGAAAGCATCAAAACTGAGTGCCAATGTACGCGAGTATTGCGCGATCAATACTATACGCCCGCGATCTTACTGCCAGTGTTTTTTTAAAGTGGAATCGTAAAGAAGGACAACCTCAGACAACGAGAATCGCGATCGTTACGCGACCAGTCATATTTTCAAAGACGCTTCAAGGCAAATACTTCGGCACTGTCGAGTGCCCGAACATTCAAAAAGCAATTTTTCATTGTTCTGCATGGCACCTTAAAAAATCTTTCCGAGCCCTATCGCTGTATGTAAATCACGAACTTCATAACTTGAATCAAAAAGAATCGATCGGCGCGAATGAAACACGCAATTTCGAGTTTTAATTAATATGTCCAACTGTTATTACCTCACGTTACTTTATAAGTAAACGCATCTTTAAAATAGGCGTTAAAACTGATAGATACCCCTCCACCCTAAACAGCTAACTAAATAAATAATAAATTATAATTAATTGCCGGCACGAGATGTGACACCTATCACCAAAAGTTCGATCATGGTTATTTGACTCTAGTGCTCGACCTACAAGGGGAGGTGTCACGTTGCATTGCTTTATATTCATATTATATATTATTTAATCGCAATATTTCCCGTCCGCTATAGAGCGCGTATAATAATGCTAAAGTTAATAATTAAATATTAATACACACTCAGAAAAAAGTTTGTTGTTTCTGAAAAAAAAATCATTGCTTAAATTTCTATGGCGTTAAAAAACATTTGTTAGAATTAAACAAATTTTTATTTCAAATTAGGAGAATTTATCTTTGAAATTTAAATGACAGTTTGCTCTGATCATTCTGAAATTAAGCAAATGTACCATATTTTCTCGAATAATAAACGCACTTGTTTATCTTCTTCGATAAAATTTAAAATAAAATTCAACTTCACGGAGAAAAATGGATGTTCAGCCGTAACATCTAGATGTTAAGGGTTAACACATTCGATATTTAACTATAGGACACCCATCTAGGATGTTAGAGGTTATAATCTGTAATGTTCAAAACTATGCACACGACCATGAAACAGAGTATTCGGCACTTTGAAGTTCTTCCTGGAAAAAATAGCATTTTCTTCAACTATTTTAGTTTACACAAATAATTTACACCTTTATTAATAGTAATTGTAGACATAGCATCAATAATCATCATTTTTCCACAAGTTGACATATGACAGGAAACGACATTGACTGTAAACTTCACCAACTGGCCGACATATGTCAACAGTGTCTTCCTGCTCATCGCGAACTGAGCATGCGCTCTAACAACGGGTTAAATATCTGAATGTTTCACTTTAACAACTCAAAGAGAAAAACCAAATATATAACTTTATTTACGCTGAACATCTCAGCAGGGTACCCGTGAATATCTGTATGCTAGGCAGTACTATCAAATCCTTTAATATCTACGTTTAAACATCCATTTTTCTCCGTGTTGTCCTAAAATTTTCATAGGTAACAAAACATCGTATAAAAAAAAATATTACTTGAAAATGGCAGAGAAATTCCGTAAATTTTACGCTGTCGTAAATTGGAGTTAATAAAGCGGTAGAATGACACTTATTGTAACCTACTGTACACTTATCACGGCCGTTGTACTACACGCACATAGGTTCGTAATGTCCGTACCTATAAGGTACGTGGGTATGACATGGCGCGTTCAGCCAGAAAAGTGTGCCTGGTCAAGCAACCCCCACGACGAGTATTGTGAGAGTGTTCTATATCTATAGGTATAATACATATTACATATACTATCTCCTACATATCTACATACTATAGCTATATAACATATAGATATATTCTTAGTGTAGAGTACAGTATACACTAGCTTGTGCAATAATGGCGCATTCTCCGATTTTCTGCGCCTCTAATAACGTGGGCAGGGACAAGTCACAAGCCTTATCGGAAGTCGCCCCATGGAGTCCCAGGGGAGTCCCCGGATCTTACCATGCCGGTACAAGTTCAACAATCACCGGAGCATCCAAAGATACCCATTGACTTGAAAGTCTTGAAACCACTGTTCCTCCAGGCTTGAATCAAATATCTTAAATGACATAAACAATACTTGACAAATCTTTTGCTCTTCATGATTTTTATTCGATAGTATAAAGATATATACATTCCATATGAAAAAATCCATTAAAATATTGCAAATTATTTGACATTCAAATTTAAACTTGCTTGTATATTACGTGAAATAAACTGGGTCACTTTTTTATCAAACAGTGTGTCAAAACGTTACACAATGGAGAAACAGTTGACAACTACATAACTACTGCACTGAAAATTACAACTGCATTGACATCTTTCAAGTAGATGTCAGTTATTTTTCCAACGTGCAGCGTTTTGACGCCCTGTTAGATCAAAAAGTGACACCTTGGGATTTAGAATAAGATTTTCAACATTTTGATTGTTCAACATCGAACTGTTTAGAACTCAAATAATTCATTGTTGAAGGCTCAATATGTGGGCGTCCGTATGAAAAGAGCCCTTTTGGCCGGTTTGGAGTTACGTTTAATGTCATATAGCCGGATGAATTCCCGGCATTTTAAGCCCAAGGTGAACCCTTTAGGTCGAAAATGAGTCGCCGGGGCATTTTTGAAGTTAGAACTTCGAAAAACCGCCTTTCAAGAAAAACGCATCTAAGGTTGGCGAGTCCCACACTGTAAAAAGTGGAGATCTCTTTTTTTACGGTATTATTTTTTGCATGTCCTGTTTTTGAATAGGATAACTATATTCTGCTATTTTTAATGTAAAAAAAATGACGCTGTGGCATTACCAGTAGTCTCATTTTAGTACCATTCGAGACTGTTTTGTTCTGAGTCTTATTTTAATACCTGAAATTAGTCCTGAAATAATTCCTTGTTTTTATAGTGCATAAGCGCACACGTGTTATACTTTTTCTTCGAACAAGAAATATACCCACTTCCGCTTGCTTTCGAGACATGCGTATAATGCCAATAGATTCAGTATAGGTCCTAGTATCATCCCCCACTCAAACCCGAAAATAATTATTTTGATCCTGACTTAGAAAAACGCGAATATTTCCTAAGCTAGAACTTAACATTTTTAGCAAATCAGGCACAATAATAAAGAAACTTATAACACTTACAGCTTGTAACGAAATTATGCATTTGAAGGACTCACCTGTAACAAACAAAAGAAATTCTATGTTAGTCATAATAAATGCTGTAAAATATCATGAGAGTAAAATAAAAATATTATTGCATTCGTTAAATCCTGTTGAGAGTAAATTGAAGAAACGTAAACAAAAATCCTGAGAGTTAGAGACGCACTTTGAAAATTTCTTAAAATTGAAAGTTGTGCTGATTCGGGCTGGAAAACATGAATTTTTTAAATTTTGGGAATATACCAATATCGTAATTACAAAATTGATTTGTTATGATGAGAGAAATCGATTGATTAGAGGATAAAAATTCTTAATTTTTGAAATACACCAATATTTTGAGATTAAAATTCAATCGTTTTGATGAAATGAATCTATCGAACTATATAAAAACCTTTTATTCCCTATGAAAAATAAAAAATGAAGAATAAATAATAATAAGCAATAAGATATAAGAAATAAATAATAGACAATAAATCATAAAAAACGCAGGCGAAGTCGCCTTTTCCATCCCCTCAGACCCCTTTTACAATCCAAAATCCTCTTTTCCATCCGCTCCTCCTTTTGCAATCCAACAGCCTCTTTTCCATCCCCCTAGACTCCTGTTACAACCCAAAAACCCTTTTCAACACCCCTGACTGAATAATTCTTTTAAAGAAATATTTATCTGGGAAGTATCTGTATAATATAACAACCATAGCAAAATTTTGGAAATTTATAAAGATACTGAAATTAAAAATTAAAACTTTTTCCTACTCGTTAAGAAAAAAGCAACTTAAGAAAATATAACTTTTATTACCAATATAATCATTATAAGTAAATGGTATAGTCTTTTATCATGATCATATAAAATAGATCAGCTCGATTCTTGTGAAAGAATTGTATCTTTATAACAAAACAATCCTCTGTGACAAAGCAGTGTCCATGAAATGATCACAATTAAAAATACACCATATATTGAACGCGCTCAAACTATTTTGCAGCGGTTTTTTCATCAGATGAAATTTTATTCGATAAACCTTTTTCGAAGAAAAAAAACTAATAGAACGAAGCAAAATTCCTTAATTTTTCAATTTCGACAAAATAATAGAGTAACAGTTGTGCATTGTGCAAGTTCTTGCTCCGAAAAACAATTTTTCTTTTGTCAAAATCTAAAAATTTCGTATTTTTTTAGTTTAGCGATGGTTTTTGAGTTTCCTTTTCGAAAAGGGTCTATCAGATAAAACAGTACTACAGGAATAGTGTTTGTTTCGACGAAGAAAACTCAGCACAACTTCACAACGGTGAAATGGTCTCATTACTTCTATGGAAAATTTCCCTCATTGGATTTTCCGTTAGACAGCAAATTAGCATCAATATTCCGAACTTTAAAAAGAAAGATGCAATTATTTTGTTGCTCAAAAGACCTCAATTTGATAGTGAGACGCGTTTCTTACATTTCACGTTCTCAATTTCTCTCGAAATGTTAAAGTAGGTGAAAGGAGAACACAATTGAAGCGCATGAATAGCTGTCCCTATTCTGTCCATTTTGGAATTCGCTCCTCTGATGTGGACTTTGTTGTTCTTCTTTTCCCTTTCCTTTTTTTTTCATTAAAGATTGCAAGCCGGTGGTCCGGAGGATTCTTTTCGATGTGCGAAACACTTTGCCAACTCATCGTACGTACATTGACTCGAGGCTCTGTACTAACAGGAAACCTGAATCAAGGATCCTCGACAATTCTCCGTATCCACTCATAGATCTCAACATCCTTAGCCCTGCCCAGCGGGTCTGATGTGACTCCTCTCGCCAGCAACGTGCGCATACCTAATCCCGTTCCTCTTTTATTTTTCTCGGTCCAACTTCCAGCGCATCGCATCGCTCAGCTCAGGAAAATGATCATCTCGTCCGATCAGCCCTTCCTACTTCTCTGGACCTCAGGGTACGTTGCTACAGGAATCGTGTTCCCGACTAATAGCCACGAACATCCACGCCATTTCTGGATAGTTTACGTATCGCTCGTATCAGTTATAATAACTTAAGGGCAAGCAACTCTCAGGCGAGGGAGAAAATCAAATTCAAAGAATGACTATTACCGAATAGGGAATAGATAGAAAAGGGCGAGTGAGTAGCTATAAATTCTCTCCTAGGGAGAGTCCTCTGGTCGTTTAGAATCTGATTAGTCCTAAGTGTGTATAAATATTAATGTTGCATTCCTCCTTATCTAGATTCTTATTAGCTCTTTTTTACTCCACAAAATTCATAACTGTGATGAAGTTATAGCTTTCGTTACCATTATTTCGAAGCTTTTTTGAGGATAATGGCGACCTTATCATGTTTAATTGCTCTGGATTTGGGATGCTCATTACGCTTGGTATGGTCATTAAACAATCGAATCTATCATTCTTTTTCACAAAATTGGTCTAACGAAATATTTCGTAAGAGTGAGATGACTCAAGCCTCGGAAGACTCTCTCTAAATATGAAATAGTGAAAATTTTACTGATTGAATTAGTGATTAAATGATCAACTGTCAAAATAGTGACTTTTTAGTTATTCACTATTGAATTAGTGGACTTTTACTGTGAAAATAGTGATAGTTTCACTATTTCCAATTAGTGGATTTTATTCATTTTATTTATTTATTTTATTTTTATTTTATTTTATTTATTTATTTATTTATATATTATATATTTATTTATTATTTTTATTTTTATTTATTTTATTCATTTATTTTATTATTTAGAGACTGTCTTGGGTATGGCCTGCGATGTCCGTGAAGTCCTTCCAAGAATTTGTATATCGTAAACAGTCAGGGTCATATGAACCATTTCCAGTAAGAATACATGATAATAATTAACTATATTTTGTACAAATGTGGATTTTTGTTATCATAAAGGATGGATCTTTTTTAATAATGAAGACTAATGAATGAAAAGAGAATTTTCCGCGTGTATTTAAAAATGAATTCGAAATATGCACGCGAGTGTTCGAACAGCCCGCTTTGTGGCTACGAAACTGCTCAACTCCGTTGTGCTCGCAGCATTAATGAATAGTAGATATTTTACCTCCGAAAACATTATTTTCTCAGTGAAATTTCACTAATTTATTTAGTGAAATATTTTCTTTAATTGAATGAGTAGTTTTTCACTAATTCGTAGTGACCGACTTCTCACTAATTTAATTAGTGAAATTTCTTTATCAAATAGCGATATTTCACTATTTCAGATTTAGAGAGCTACAAGGCTTAACAAAAGTCGGATAAGATTACAAAAAAGTGGCATGAAATTTTAAAGGGTAAGGCAAATGTCCCAGTGATCGTGACGCCAATCTTTTTGCTTTGTACCTCATTTTACTAACTGCAATGGCTTTTTAATGCTGTTAACTGTTAAATGCTGAAACTCAATGATTTTCTTCAATAAATGTCATTCTGAACATACTTTTTACCAAATATTTATGCTATAATTATAAACAAAAATCCAAGATTACTGGGGCCATTCTGATTACTAGGACATCTACCTTAAAGCAAAAAAACAGCATCAGACACTCAACTAATATCTACATTTCTTTAGGAGCACAGAGTACAAGTTTCACATTTAAATAATAATGAAGAAAATGAGATCACATACGTACAGAAAAATAAGAAACAAGGTTGAGTAACTTGAATTTTTTTTCTTCAGCAGAAAGTTCTATAGATTTGCAAACTGTGTTTGCACAAACGAAATTAGATAAAATGAAACTAATTAAACTATGATTTGAGCATGGAGAGAGATCGAATTTAAAAACTTGGTGATCAATGGTGGAAATCGACTACTCAGTGTAAGATAAATCAAGGAATTCTTTTTTACGTTGTGTCATCTTATAGATATTGTATTGGACGGTTCAGACTCAATAGTTGATGATAGAGCAACGAGAGTTCGGGCCGTCTGACACTCTTTGTAAGATTGCGCGTTAGACTCGGCGGTATAGGATCGAGAAGCGAAAGGTTGGTCAGACAGGTACTCAATAAAAGATTGGGTTCTAATAAAAGTCCAAAAAATCAAGCAGGGATTCAAGCATACGTTGTAGAATTTCGGTAGGCGTTTTATTGCAGCAGCTCGAAACAGATGATGTAATATAACGATACATTTTCAAAAAAAATTGTTTTATATATTATCACTGCACTTAATTTATGTATAAAATTACATAATGAACGCACGGTCACTTACACACATAATCGCAAGCTCAAAGGCTTCGAAAAATCGCACCCGCTGG
>JAUMHM010000031.1:13792158-13804655 GCA_032362435.1 Melikaiella ostensackeni
GGAGGAAAGAAGTGGTTGGGGAAGGACGAAGAGGACGAGAGAAGTGGTGGATGACGAGAAGAATGAAGAGGAGAGGCGGTGGACAAGGATGTAAATCATAATATGTAAATCCGTGTGATTTCGTCTGGCTCTTGCCGTGGCTGGCGCTCCAAACTGACGGTCGTTTCGCGAGAATTCGAGAAGATCTCCTAGGGGCCTGTTTCGCAAAACTACGCAAATCCACAATTGGCACTTTCTTACTTTCCCACGCAATCGTCGCGAGTTATACTTATCCTTAATTGCTGCACGGAAATACCTTTTAGTATAACTACCAAAATGAATTGCCAATTCTCCAACAGGTGTTTTGTCCTAACATTTGGGCTATCAGGTCGAAACAAACTTAACTAGTAGAACAATTTTTCTCTCATTTCTTTGTTAGCCATCTGTGAAAGTTAGGTATTTCTTTCCTCCTTATTCACTTGTCCTAGAAAGAAAAAACTAGGTTTTCAATTTTTTCTTCAGCTTATTTTCTCACAGACTCATTTTGAACTTCAGCTATGTTCGCTCTCACGATCAATGTCAAAACTGAAAAACAATGGCTTTCAATGTTCGTATCGCTTGAAATGTAACAATTAAGCTGGAAACCCAAAACTCAGGGCAGATGTCACCACTCCTTTTGGCTCCTTAGGGCGCACATTTTCTAGCATTTTCATTTTTCATTCGCTGAAATTTCGGGCAGGCGCAGTGAAGGTTATTTTTCCACGCATGCACCAAGTTTAGCCAATATTTGTTTGCCATCAACAATAATGAATTATAGAAAACATGCGTTGTTTGAGCAAGTTTGTCACAATTTTAGTTCAGAATGGAACTTTTTTTCTGTGTATGAGGCGACAATGGAAAAGTCATTTGTGACATAAAAGGAGTCATGATTGGCAAGGGGGAAAAGTGATATATATTCATGATTGGAATCGTAAGACGATAAGAAAATGTGGAATCGTTTAGATCGTTTCATGGGGTTGAGTTAGGATGCTATATTTCACTTTTTATTGGGTTCTGTTGAAGGCGAGACGAAAATCTAAATTCGGCTGGATACATTCGCGACTAGACAATAAGTGTCGGGACGATTGGAGTTCCCTATCCCTAATATCCGGCGCGACCGCGTGCTAGGCCCAAAAGTTAAACCGTAGCCAATCACGATTAACAGTCCCTTAGTCAATGGGTGAGCGTCTCGGCGAATTTCGAGCGGTCGCGTTCAGTTGAGGGTAAAATGAAGGATAGGAGATAGGATAAGATTGTTCTCTGGTTCTCCTGGGTGACTGTTGAAGAGCTAAGAGCCGGTCAGCAGATTTCTTAGCTTGGAAGCCAAGTTGAGCCGACTTGCAACCAGCCAGCCACGTAAGGCCTACGGCTAGCATGCAGGGAACCAGAATCAACCAGAATGCCTTGCGCCGCCATCAACTCAAGAGAGAATCGAATCGAAGCGAGTCCAGCCGGGACCCGGGTCTCAAGCTGAGAGACTGAATTCCATACTCTATACCTTTTATATTACCTTTGACTATGCGGAGTGATGGCTTAGACTCTCAGAGCCACGCAACTTATCAAACAATGAATAAGTCTTCGAGAAGTCCTTTTCTACTCGTTTTGGTGTTGGGATCAGTTTTAGGAAAAGAGATCATTGTAAAAGAAAAATCATGGAGCTATGACAATCAAAGGTTCTAATTAGGCTGCACACTCAAAACTCAAAGCAGACGTCGCCCTCCTTTTTATGCTCTTTAGGGCTCACGTTTTCTAGAATTTTCTATTATTTATAGCAAATAGCTATTCAATGAAATTTCGTACATGCGCAGTAAGGGTATTTCTCCACGCATACGCCAAGTTTAGCCAATAGCTGATTGGCTTGGTGCCACATTTCCCAATATTTACTGTATCCAATGTCACATGATTTGTCTTTCCTCTTTCCTCCTTTACTTATACACTGAAAATCCCATATAGGTCCGACTTTGGTTCTTGCCTGAAACGGCCTTGGACGTATGGCGGAGCGACTCCAATGTCAAATATCAGGGCCGTATAAACTATTTCCAGTAGGAATACATCATATTAATTAACTTAATTTTGTACAAATGTAGATTTTTTTTATCATCAGGTATGAACCTATTTTAATAATGAAGACAAATTAATGAATAGAGAATTTTCCGCGTGTATTTAAAAATAAATGCGAAGTATGTACGCGAGTTTTCAGACTGCCCGCTTCATAGCTACGGAACTGCTGAACGCCACAGCTCTCGCAACGCCTCCCGCTCATCCCCTAAGACTCCGTCGCCTACGAATGCGAGCTGGTAGAATTCTAGGAAGGACATATTGCGAATCAACTTATTATGGATTTTCAGTGTATCTTTTAAAATAGTTCTTCTGATATTCTTGAAATCATATCTTATTTGGACCGCCAGTCACTTGTTATTTAACTACCAATATAGCAGAATTCATTTACTTTCTGTATCCATTCATTTTCCACCTTAATGTTCAAACGCTTCTTATACTTCTTTGTTTCTGCATGTCATTAACTAAGTTTCACCGTTGTTTCTTTTTATGTCTTACCCATAGAACATTTCCTTTTACTAACTCTTTTTCTATATACTACAACTAATAGCACTATATCATCCACGCATCTAAGCATTTAGATCATCTCTTCCAGTACTTTTTTTCTTTTCTCAGCCTTTTCTTTGAAAAATTTCTAGAACATCTGTGTCTTTGACTTTATCTATATCACACTTTCCTATTCTTCTGAGGTATTTTAAAAAAATCGAATTTAAAAAAAATAAATGACTGGCCTTTTACTACTTCTCAAAATATTTAAAATTGCTTGTCGGTTTTTGGGAGGATCTGCTATGTCCTATAGGAGAGAGAGGCAAAATTTAAAATATTGTCTTCCGATGAAACAAAAAATATTGTTTTGACCAAAGCACAAAAATGCTTTTTCATTTTTATTGTAGAACAAGCTAAGATAACATTCGTAAGGTTAAATATTAAATATTTGAATTTCGAATTTTTGACTTTAAATAGTGAAATTTGTCATTTTTTAATTTTAAATGGTTGAATTGTAAATTATTGAATTTGGCGGGATTTTAACCTTACATTTTTTAATTGAATTGTTGGTCGCTATTTGCGACCCTCAGTAATAATACTAGTTTTTGGTTTTGTGGCTTTGGGGTTCGTAAATGATGAAGAATATTTTAATTTCCGAACTTTTTATTTTAACATTGTCTAAATTTGAATTGTAAATGTTTTCAATTTTGACAGGCTTTCAGATTAAATTTATTCACTTATGAAGGAATTTGAAACGGCTTACAATTCAATAAGCAATCTTATATTTTAAAATTGTTTAGTTTTGAATGCTTATCGTTTACTTAAATATTTCCTAATATTTCAAATGTGAAACTGTTCGATTTTGCACAGTAAAAATAAATGCTTAAAATTCTTGAACTTGAAATCAGCAAAATTTGTTTTAGATCAAATAAAAGTGAATCCGACTTTTGGCAAAAATATCAGTTTTAGACAATGACAATTTCAAATAACTTGCGGGGAAAAGACATGGGTTATGTCCGAATGTATGGACACTACCTTAAATTTGAAATCCCATCGTCCCCCTTATTAATCTGTTATGGAATATTTATATACTCGTACTTCAATCAAAAGCACTTTCTCAAGATATCTCAGATATCATGATACCCTCCACCAATTGTGTTTACTGAACTGAAAATATATTGTTAATATCGCACCAAGGCCTAAATACATGTCAGATTGTATCTCGTGAGACATCCTACTGGAATTTATCTTGCCACTTCCGTCAAAATTCCCCCCGGTTACGCGATTCCTCGAACATTTGCCTATTATTCAAATGAAGGAGGCGCAGGTGTAATTTAAAGAATGCTCGTCTGGTCGAATTATGCCCGATTCGTATGCCACCCTAAAGATGTAAAAGCCTTGAGTAAAGTATAACTCTCAACTGGAACTGGGAAGAGTCTAAACTCTAAAGGCAAAAAGCAAGAAGCGATAGAAAATAAAACTTAAAATACAAAAGTCAACGTTTTTTAATCGGTTACATGGTTACGAAATGATGTCAAACTATAATCACAAGTATAAAAGGACATTAAGATTCATGACACAGAAACAACGAGGAGACATGATAGAATAATGTGCACTTAAAAATGGCTACAGGACACGTGTATCGCATCCTTAATGAGCAGTTAATTAGCGACGGAGGGTCGTAAAAACTTACGAGGCGATCAATACTTTTAGAGAAGACTTTATTAACACTCCTGAGACTGAAAAATGGTGCACGCGTGTGTCAAAGGCTCAAATAAAATATTAATTACCTTCCTTAAAAACCATGCGTGACTCAGGAATTGTAAATATTTTTGCAGAACGTGAATTAAAGTCACACTGGGGAATGATGTATTGATTTTCAAGGGAGAAAGCGGTCAAACGCCAATTTGTCGGCCGAATGAAAATCACGAGGTAGAAGTCAAGCAGTGAAACAATTAATGTTAGGTTGTAGGAATCAATGTAAGTACACGTTTAGCCACACCTAATACTAGCTTTAACCCTAGATATATTGGAAAAGATATATAATAACCGAAGGTTAAGAATGTAGAAATACTGCTGTTAGATTAAAGAGAATGATAATCGAAAACAAGTTACAATAAAATATACAGGTACATGAAGAGCACAGAAAAAAGATTTGGTTCAATTTTTGGGACAGGTCGTCAAACTTGTGATGAGTTTGAGATTTACACAGATATGTCATTCACATGTCGCAGCATTAGAAGTACGTTGACCCCTTCAATTTTCAAATACATTGCGCATGTCACTTTTGGTAGCGAGTGACAGATAATCATCTTTTTGCATGGTTTGGACGAATTTCAGGCCGAGATGAAAGATTTGGTTTGAACCTCGGTTTGGACAATTGTAATGCAAATAAAAGGAGGAACGAGTTTGAAGGATTGGAAGGGTATACGATGCTAAATTAATTACTTTCGAAGAGTCGACCGACAGGTATGGAGGTAACAGAATGTTATGTATGTTCAGCGGATTTTTTTTGGCAGGGAAAGAAATCCTTGAAAAAAATAAGTGATTTATGTCGGTGGTGGTAAAAGAACTTGCACTGCAGTACAAATCAGAATATATATGTTCTGGAAGAGCAAGAGAAATGTTACAGAGCATAAATCATGCGACTGATCAGTGATCACTTACTGTGATCAACATGAAGCGCAAGGAAATCTGCATTTACATAAAATTAGAATGTTTTAACTAACAACGTAGATTCTATTTCAAAAGTGTGTATCTCTAGATCTGTTTTAAAGAAGGGATATTTTCTTTAGAGGACTAAAGATTTTGACGTCTAATTAGATATGCTAGGTAGATATTAGATATCATGGGAAGATATCTTTTTAACATGAAGTTAGGATTTTTTGAATATATTTGGAATCTATTATGACAAAATAATCAGACGATAAGTGCCTAATGACAAAAAAAAGAGTAATTTGAAGAGTCGAAAAGAATTCGTAGAAATTAGTAAGACATCTTTAGCTTGTGAAGAAAGAAGACCTTTGGGGGAGGGAAAAGGTTTACCGTTTTTCGATAAGTACCCATGTTTTTTATCCTATGTGAAATACCGTAGAATCATTTATTTTGCGTGGGCGGAGCTCATCGTAGCGGAAGGGATATTAGAAAGGACGAGGAGATAGTCGAAGGTCAAGAACCCTCGATCCGAGACCTCAAGTTGCAAAGAGAAGACTGTCAAGTGCCCAGTCAGTCTACCTCGGACGAATCTGCGGTCAGGACCTGACTGTCCACACCTTCTTCGTCATCGTTACCTTCAAACACTAATTAAAACCTCATAACGGACGTTCTGGTACACTTCGCGCAACGTCAAGCCAAACTGGGACTTATGGAATAAGAATTGATTGATGGGCAAGAGGCAAGAGAGTGCTCTCCACTCGAAATCGCCAAAGATGTAGTCATCGATTGAAAGAATAAAAAAAAAACGATGCTTCAAAAATGATTTTTAGAGAAGAGCACAGCAAATATGATTAAATAATTTAAATTTGAGAGACAGTAAGTCGTGAAGTGTTAATCTGGGCATTGCAGAGTTTCTGTCAACAAATTCAAAGAGATGTTTAAAACATCTTCGTATAAGACAATAAATAACGATAAAGATTTATAGACTAAGGTATCATTAGACATTTAAATTGTAAATTAAAACTGTCCAAATAGGGTAGATTTCTTACTAGTCACATATTTTTGCAATGTTTGGATCTTATAGAATGGCAATTTCTGAGTCTATTATAACGTTACAAATGTATCAGAATAAATTGGCCTTTAAATATATCATTCTACAATAAAAATAAAGAGGTACGTGTTTCATAGTTTAGCCGAAAAAAAATTATCTTAGGAATTTTGAGCTATTGAAGTTAACCTTCCAGTTGTCTAAATCTGTCGAAAACTGACAGATTTTATTTTTGAAATGCTGTATTTTTTCTACTGAATGTGCAGAGTACAGAATTGTTTTAAATTAAAATTTCTACGAAAAAGTCTTGCACTTTTTAAAAGGTTGCATTCCATCGACTTAAATATTCACGAATATTGTCGAAAAAATCATAATTGTCAATTTCTTTATCACCACTGAGTAAATTTGATCCAAGATTACATTTTATATAACTCAACTCTGGATTTAACGCCGGTCTCGGGTGTGGCCTACGGTGTCCGTGAGGCTCTTCCAAGATTTTGTATGACGTAAACAGTCAGGACCTTTTTTAATAATGAAGACGTATTAATGAAAAGAGAACTTTCCGCATGTATTTAAAAATGAATGCGAAATATGCACGCGAGTGTTCGAACTGCCCGCTTTGTGGCTGCGGAACTGCTCAACTCGGCTTTAATTAATTGAAAAATGAATGAACTTTTTAGAGATCGTGTAAATTATAGTTTATTTCAATTTTTTAGAATTTCCATGGAAGATGTTGATTTTATTTTTATCAACGTGTAACATACCATAAATGTTAAGTCGTATAAATGTAGATGTATATAAAAATATATAAGAAACGTAATCTTGGATCAAATTTACTCAGCGGTGATAAAGAAATTTACAATTATGATTCTTTCGACAATATTCATAAATATTTAAGACGATGGAATGCAACCTTTTACCTGGAGTTTCTAAGGGGGCCCGGATTTTCCCCGAAATCTCTAAATCCGGTAAAACTTGAGAATGCATCTGAAAAATTTTGTTAAAAACATATATATGGGGGAAGGGCGTAGATTTCCACCCCTGGGCCCCGATTTTCTCTCCCCGGACCTGTCCCTAAAAAAGTAAAAATTTTTGAAAGGTGGACTTTTTGAGAAAATCCATTTTTAATATTTCCAGAAAAATAGGCGCTATTTTGTCATTTTCCAAAATTTTTATATTTTCTTTGGAACATTCAACAGATCAAGCATTCCCCATCATTTAAAAAAATAGATATCCAAATATATGTAGACAGTAGAAAAATACAGCATTAAAAAAAACTGTCAGTTTTCAACAAATTTTGATAATTGGAAGGCTAACTTCAATAGCTCGTAATTCCTAAGATAAATTATTTCGGCTAAACTATGAAATACGTATTTTTATTGTAGAATGATACATTTAAAGACCAATTTATTCTGACACTCAAACTTGGACCTCTCTGCATGATTTGAAATGGAATTGGTCTAAAATTTATTCAATTTTTGATCATTTTATTATTTTTGGATTATTTAAATGTACGCGCTTTTCACCGAACTTCCAAGCTGAAATTCAGATTCCATATTTTGAGAACAAACTGCATAAAAATTTCGTATTTTCCGGTGTGCCGCTTTTAGAGTTCAAACCTTTAAAAGTGCCACAATACTTTTTTTATTATCCGTTATCAAATTATTAATAATGACGTGATTCTCAGTTGGCTTCGAAACATGTTGGTCCCCAGTAGTATAAGAAGACGGAAAAAAGGAAAGAGTGTGAGGTTCGTTTTGGTTGACTCTTTCCTTTTTCTCCCTCTTTTTTCTTTTTGTTTGTAGATTTATTATACATTTGTCTCTAATGAGCTGGAAAAGCGGATAGTCTCGAAGTCTAGTTTTGATTTGTGAACTTTTTGGGTGTTCCTTCTTCAGTAGACCAAAAATTTTCATAAGAAAGTGGATTTCATTTTGATCTTTAAGAAATTTTAAAAGAGAGACATTAAGCAAGGATTGGTTCCAATCTACAGGGTTGCCTATGAATACTTAAGATTTCTTTTAATTCAGGTGTTAATGGTTACCTAAATTTACCAAAAGATATTAATTTTACTTAAATAGAGTTTACAAATTTGATGAAGTTAGCAATTTTTTAGAACTGTGTTATTGGTTCGGAGTATTATCTTTTTCTTTTTAAAAAATGCAATAATCTGAATAGATTGGTTCTAAATCAACCCATAAAATAGCCTGTCGTGAAGTAGTAACTGTACAGTTAACGATGTACTACCAATTGCGAGTATATAATTGCTGGAGGATATCTTCCATGGATTTCCGTCTTTCACAGCGTTTCTTCTATCTATCGTGACCGTTCTTGAACAGCAATCAAGTCATTTTCTAATTACAAATTTGAATTCAAAGACAGATTCACCGATCGACGTATATTTATTGCCATAATTAGTGCTCAGTTAATTGCAGTATAGTTAGGGAAAGGAAGGAATTTCCATTTTTACCAGCAGAAAAGTAAAACAATGGATGGACTAAACTTCCGTTTCCGTGCGAATCAAATTATGAAAATATTATTCAGACAATGACTGAATTGAATTAAATCATCTAAGAGTACTTTAACGTCCGAGAAGCCAATATATAGGAAGGTAGAAGTGACAACAAGAAATGTTGTAAAACCGACTCAATCGGACAATTTATCAGAAAAAAATTAAATCTCCTCAAATTATATTGCCCAATATGTTTAGTAATTAAAATTTGGTTTTTGATATTCCTTCTTTACTTTATAAGTACATATTACTCTCTAAATTTGAATCAGTGATATTTTTACTCATTCTCAGTGAAAATTCTTACTTTTCAATCATTGACCACAAAGAAAAATTCGGACTCACGCCACTATTGACACTTTTTAGCACTTTTTTTTAACGATGCAACTTCTTTTTCACTTTTCCTTTGAACATATCTTCAAACTCCTTCGCTAAATTGGCTGAATAAACATATTCGCCATCTTAAAAATTTAAATTTTGAAGAATTTCGAAGATTTCAAAAGATTTCCAAAATTTTCAAAGTATTTCAAGGGATTTGTAAGGATTTTACCACACAAACGCGGTTTTATAGGATCTCCAAGGACTTTAAAGATTCAGCAAATTTCAATGGGTTTGAAAGGATTTGAAATACTTCAAGGTATTTTACAAGATTCTAAGAAATTTCAAGCCATTTAAAAAAATCGGATTTCAAAAAGGTATCCAAGATATAAAAGAATTTCGATGATTTTAAAGGATTTTAGGGAAATTCAAAGAACTTCTAGACACATTTAAAAAGTAAATGAAATGGAATGAAATTTTGAGAGACTTTAAGGGATTTCTATGGATTTCATGGGATTTTATAGTGTCTCAAAGGATTTCAAAGATTTGAAAACTTGTAGAGGATTTTTAAAAGCTATTAAAGATTTCACGATACGCTATTACAAAAGATTTCTAGGGATTTAAGAAGATTTGAGGAATTTCAAAAATTGCAAGTGATTAAAAAATTTCTAAGGAATCTCAAATTATTTAGTAAGATTTAAGAAGATTTCGAAGATTTCAAGGAATTTTTACGATATTTATAAAATTTCAAGAAATTTCACAATATTTGAGGAATTCATAGGATTTCAAAAAGAATTAAAAAGTCCCATAAGATTATAAGAAATTTGTAAAGATTTCGAGGGGTTAAAAAAATTGTAGAGCTTTCCCGCGATTTTAGAGGATTTTAACAGAATTCAAGGGTTTTGAATAGATTTCAGTGAATTTTAACGGATTTTGAAAATTTTTAGGGATTTCGCCAGACTTACGGGATTTTAAACATTTCGAGGGTTACTTGACAAGTGTAGGGATTTCAGAAAGTTTCAAAAGATTTGAAAATTTCTAAGAAATTTCAAAAGATTTGAAAATTTCTAAGAAATTTGCAAAAAATGTGAAAATTTCTAAGAAATTTCAAATGATTTCGCAAGATTTAAGAAGATTTGAAAGCTTTTAAGGAATTTTTACGGTATTTATAAAATTTCAAGGGATTGCAAGGAATTTCACAATATTTGAAGGATTCATAAGATTTCAAAATGAATTAAAAGGTTTCATAAGATTATAATAAATTTCTATAGATTTCAAGGGACTGAAAAAATTGGGAAAGTTGTCAAGCGATTTTAGAGGATTTCAATATCATTTAAGGGTTTTTAATAGATTTCACTAAATTTAAACGGCTTTTAAAGATTTCAAGCGATTTCAAAGCTCTTGGAGTATTTTAAAAGATTTCAAGGGATTTCGAAGGGCTTTATTAGATTTTATGGGATTTTACGGGATTTTAGAGGAATTTTAAAGATTTCATAATTTCTAAAGGAATTTTGAAAGGTGTCACAGATTTCAAGAAGTTTTACGGGATATTTGAAAGATTTCAAGGGATTCCAACGGATTTAAGGAATTCATAGGATTTCAAAAGAAATGTTAACATTTCAAGGGATTTTGAAGATTCCAAGGGATTTAAAAAGATTGACGAGTCTCAAAGGGCCTTATCAGATTTTATGGGATTTTACGGGATTTCAGAGGAATTACAAATATTTTATAATTTTTAAGGGAATTTTGAAAGATATTACAGCTTTGAAGAAATTTTACGGGAAATTTAAAACATTTCAAGGGATTCCAACGGATTTAAGGGATTCATAGGATTTCAAAAGAAATGATAAGATTTCAAGGGATTTCAAAGATTCCAAGGGATTTTAAAAGATTGACGAGTTTTTTTTTATGAATTTCTATAGGATCAGAAATTTTAGGGGCTCTTAAAGGATGTCAACGGATTTCAAAGCTTTTTGGGGGATTTTTAAAGATTCGAAGGGATTTCACGCAATTTTACGGAAGATATATCTTGTATACCAGATTTCAAAAATAGTCAACTCCTCGATTTAATATTTCAAAAATTGCATAATACTATTTTGCTACTACTTTTTCATAATTTATGCTACTGTTGATATTATTTTGAATTTCTCAAACGAGTCTGAGATCTGCAATGATCATTTGTTTCTAAATTTGATTGAACAATCAACAAATAATATCTGATGACATATTTTGATTTTTGATTATACTAAATATCATTGGCAACATAATTTAAAAACAGTTAAGAGAAAAAACAACTTCTTTCTGCCTATAAATGTTTAAAGTGTGAATTTTAAAAATAAAATTTGTTTATAAAATTAACAAACAATATCGGATGACAAATTTTCATAATCAAGTATCACCTGGTCGACAAAAACAAGTAATTTTAACGTAGAAATATATTTTGCAAACAAAATCAATAATTTCATTTTAAAAATCCTTGATGTTGGTTACTTGTTAATTTATTTTTTGTATAATGATTAACTTGACAACTGACAAATGTGTCTCATTATAAATACTTCCGCACATTAAATCCAAGCGATAGTGAGCTAGGTGAGTATAGGAAAGTTGATACAAGAAGATTAAAAAAAAAAATGAAAAAATCGACATTTTTTCGCCATTTGTGATAACATAAAAGTTCAACGTACAAAAATTCAAAACTTTGCCCGCACAGACCTCTTTAAAATTGAATAGAGAATTTTTCTAAAACAGAAATCTAAAATCGGTCAAAAATTGGCTTCTGTAAATTATTTTGATAATTGTTTCTTTATTTTGCCCCACTGTGGGGCACCTCTAGGCATTTGCCTATTTTTGCCTAATGGGTAAACCGGCACTGTCAATAGCTATCAACTTTTGCAGTAAAATGTTTCACTATTTGTGTTTTATAAAATGATCATAAATTCAAGATATCAATTTAAAATAGATGGTAGTATAATAAAAGTTGTGAAAAATGGTAGGACTTTTTACATCGAGAATTGAAAGTTGAGATTAAATTAAAAATTTGTCTGATTAGAAACTTTTTTAAAATCAACATATAGAAAACCGATTAATTCTTTCAATCGATTGATACATTTAATACGTCTTTGATGAAATTTGAAAAGATATGGAAGTTTTGTGATTTTGCTCTTTCTGAACCTGTAAGAGGATCAAGGAAATGAGAAAAAAATGCTGACCGCCCCTGATTCGTGAATTTCCATCCAATTTTCCGGGCTATTGTGCGATGTACTCGAACTCGCCTTTGATGTGGTATCTCATTGGAGATATTTCTACGATGTTTTGCTATAAAAAATTAGTGGGTTGATTTAGAACAAATCTATTCAGATTATTGCATTTTTCAAAAAAGAAAAAGGCAATAATTCAAACCAATAA
>JAUMHM010000031.1:13813822-13829082 GCA_032362435.1 Melikaiella ostensackeni
TTCGAAGTCGTAGAAATACAAGAACGTGCATGAAACGATGCATGGATGTAACGGAAGCAAAAGAGGTATGTAAGAATAGGGATGTATGAAGAGCAATTGTTTATATGAAGAAGAGTGATGCCTGAAACGAAAGATTTTGGATACTAATGGCCCCGCGTGAAGAGATTTTCTAAGTGGATTGTTATAATTATTCCCGTTATTATAATGGCTGATTGCTAAAGAAATTGATCAAGCGACTAGTGTCGGAGCGACGTTGTGAGATTGATCTAAAACCTATTTCCTCTCCTCCTAAACATCCCGTACCCAAATTTACCATACAAATTCCTTAATCCCCGGCAGTAAAACGAGACCAGAACCGAACGAGTTACGCTTACCCCGAAAGAGATTTGGCTCAATGGTATAATAATAATAAAATATCCGGAATACAGAGACCGAAACGAACAGTCTGGTGTCGCGACAAATACTAAACTCTAAACCCAGAGAAATTCTCATATTTCAACGGAAAGAATTTTAGATACACTTGCACAAAATTTACGACGTACATCTAAGAACTCGGGCGAAACTGTCATTTTTTTCGGCAGTATCGTCCAAACCCCAAGTTCTTGTAAAAGGCACGTGTTAGAAATTTTCGAAAGACTTCATGTTCGTTTTCTGGAAAAAGTAATGCCCTATTTTTTTCATCAACCCATGTACCCGGGCTTTTAAAATTAACATGGGATTTTAAATGGGAAAAGTTCAGTTTTCGAAAAAATGGAAAAAGAAGTACTTGTTATTAACTTTTGTAAATTAAAGTTTACTCAATTCTTAAGGAATGATCAAGGAATAATTTTCACCCAATAACTTTTAATTTTGACCCCCCAACCCCGTGTATTGTGCCTGGAAACTGACCCAAAAAATGCAAAATAACAGTTTTGTGTAAAATTGATGCTCAAGACGATATTTTTTTCAACATGAATTATTTTTATTCCATAAGTAACAAATTTCCAAGTATGTTTTAGCTAATTTCCAATTGTATAAACAATTTCTATTTGTTCCATTTTTTCCACCAAATTGTGGGAAGTTAGTATTTCTTGGAATTAATAACACAACTAAGAAATGCTGAAAGTAATATATTTTTAAGATAATTGGTGATTGTTTCCCCGTTTTTTGTCCTGCTTATCCCCGTTTTACGGTACTTCTTTTTTCTATTTTTTCGAAAACTGCGCTTTTTCATTTAAAATTTCATGTCAATTTCAAAAGTTGGGGGGCACGGGTTAATCTTGACCGATTTGAAAAAGAATAGGGAATTGATTTTCCCATTACAAGAGTAAATTGAGGGCGACCGATCACCAAAATTCCGAAGTTGATTTTTTGGACCTCTCTAACCCGACACACACCTGTCCAACTTCAATCTTTGCACATAACCGATTTCTCCTTGCTTTTCGAGAATGATGCACAGGGCCGCCGAGAGCAAATCCGGGCCCGGGGGTAACCATGCACGGGCCCCTCCTCCCCCGCCCCCCGACAAGTGTAAAATTAAAAATTATGTAGGATGGTAATGAATAAGGATTTACGGGCCCCTTTGAAGAACTGCGGGCCCGGGGGGGATCCCCCCCGTCGTCGGCTCTGATGATGCACTTTCCAATTTTATAATAATTGTGGGTGAAAAGGAATTTCGTGTACACAAAGAGATTGTAGCTGTCTAATCAGCTTATTTTCTTGCCATGATTCAAAATGGCATGAGAGCAAAAAAAAAAATAATAAAGTTGTCATCCAAGATTTTGATTCAGAAATATTCGAGGGAATGTTGCGTTACATTCGCAAAAATTCTGTGAACGATTTAAGTTTGCATGCTGAGAAACTGTTCCAAGCAGCAGATAAATACGACGTTCCAAAATTTAAAATGATTTGTAACGATTATATAAAATGGATTCCATCAGCATCTGCTCATCTACTGTCATACATTTTGAAAACTTGTCTGCTATAGTGAATTCTTGAAAAATTGGCATTCAGTATATATGCTAATTTCCTGGTTCAATTTTGTAATAAATAGTACTTTGTATTTGTAAACTGATTGCATTTGGCGTGAACAAGTTATTAGCAAAAGGAAACGAAATTCATTATTGCATTTACTTTATATTATGCAATGATAACCATTTCTTTCCTGTAAAGTTAATTCATTTGATGAAACTAATGAATCTTTCAAGCTATACTATCCGATTAACCTGAAAGCAGGACTTCTGTACAATGTAGAGCAATATTGATGTTGCCGCTCCAGAAGGCTCCCAAAATTGATCGATTATGCACGGAGTCTTCGGTCCACTTTAGCCCCCACTCTGTACCTGTTTCCGATGGTAAAACTCAACTGCCGGCGTTTGGAAAATATTTTCATGATACAATTTGAAAATAAATCACAAATTGATGGAATATTCCCGTAATTGCATTCTATTACATATATATACATTTGAAGAATTGAAATCGGAAACATTTTATAATATAAATGACTAACAATATAGGCTGTGGCTACCTGTACCGAAATTTCGGTACAAACAGCCGGATTTTTTCGGCACACACAGGCACTGCCAATAATATAATATACGGATTATCACTTCTAAACTATATATAATATATGTTTGTGTGTCTTTTCATTATAATCTAATGTTTTCAATACCAAATATTGTATTCATGTTTCATGAGAAAATATTTCGTTTCATAACAATTTAATTTAAAAATTAAAAATTTTCAAACCCACCTATTCATGAAGTGTGTAAAGCCAAACAATTAAGAAATATATTCCTCAGCCGACCCCAGCTTTTTCAGCGAAAAGTCTCAGCTGAGATTTTGGCGGAAAGATCCAAGCTGTTTAGTAGCTCAGTCGGTTAGTGCATGCGCTAGTACGATATACACGGTTTCATAATTCACAGCACACATATCCATAAATTCGCTCAGCCACACAAACAAATATCTGCCGCCGCTCTTAAGCTTTTCAGCGGTGATGCCATCCTCACCAGCAGTCTTACCACTCTTTAGTTTCTCAATTGCAGATATAATGTCGCGGATATCGATTTTTATTTCGCCGCTTACAACGAGATTGTCTAACATATACTTTTCTATGTCATAGTTGTTATGCTCCGTAGCTTGACCTCCATACAATTTCTTGAAAAAATCACTCACACAGTCTTTCACCGCGTCCGTATCCCATACCATTTTACCATCAGAATTCTTAATTCCGACTTACTCAGTGAAAAGAATTTAACCTTCTGTTAACTTATTATGTACACATTTTCGCGTAATTGTATACCAAAATTGAGATATTTAAAAAGATCTCAAATATCTACCAAATTTTTATTTGAAAGTCGCTTCTTATGACAATATTTCCCAAACTATTAGCGCTAGAACATTCATTGTTTTTTTAGTTTTGAGGGGAATTTTATCTACTTTATTTCTAGTTATAAAATAAGTTTTGACAAAATGCTCTGAAAACGAGCAATTTATGAAAAACTGATTGTTTTTTACTCTTCTTACGTAACTTTAAAACAGTTCTACACCTCGACTGATCTTGAACCTTTTGCACCTTTTCCAGTGTATCACATAAAAGAATTTAAGCAAACAAAACTGTAAGAAAGAGCTCTTTTTGGGCCAAGATTTGAAGAAAATTAAACGCAAAAAGTAAAAAACTGAGTTATTTCAAAAATACCACCTTACGATTTTCTTGATTCAAGGCATAAAAGAATCGTATGGCATCCTCATAAAAGACTCATTGTCAGTAAAAAACCAGGATGAGCAAGCACCTTTTCAGTGAAAGTTGGTTCAAGCTAGGTTTCCTTTAATCTCGTGAAGACTAATATATTTCTATAAAATATATTTTGTACATTTGAATTTACAAAAGATATTTTTTCGTAAATGATTAGAATTTGAGATGCACATAATATACATTTTATACATTTAATTCACGAAATCTTCCCAGCTACATTAGATTATGTTGATGCGTTGAAATAGTTGCGGAAGAACGTAAAAATTATAGTAAATTGTAAATATAATATAGAAATTGATGATTTGTTTTTTTATTGTACGATTAGCAAATATGTAAATATTTTTCTGCAACTTTTATTCTAATGTTATAAATAACAAGTAAAGAATATTTTGCATAAATCTTATACTATTATTTATACTGTTAAAAATTTCTGTTGTAATTTCACAATAATTGTATTGGAAGTTTATTACCAAAACGTAATGTAATTTTACAATACATGTTTTGTATACCGAATTATGGGAAAAATGAAAGATTCCTGCATATATGGTTTGCATTATATTTTAATTAAAAATTAAAGATCGCTGGTCTTAGCGTTTGATCACACATAAATCAAGAATTAAGTATGACGAATAGGTGAACAATATCCATAAATTCATTCTAAAGATGAAAATTTAGTACATGATAAATTGCTTTTAGGTTATGTATGTAACTTATTTAATTTCTCAATGATTTTTCCACCAACCTAGATTCTTGTTAAAATCATTATATCAGGCAAATCGCATTTTACAATTTTTTCATTCAAGTTATTTCAGTAATACTTCATCAAATGCTTAAACTATATTTAAAGAAAAATATATTTAGAAATTACAATACTTGTATTGTAATTTTACAATAAATTTATTGCAATTTTACTTTACAATACGGGGCTTGCAATTTTACATTAAAATTTGTATTGTTAAGTATTGTAAAATCACAAACATTTTTAACAGTGTACTAATTAAATTTCAACTGTTATCAATTGCTATCATTGAAACTTCGATTTTTATCGGTGGAATTTAAACTAGTACCGATAGGTATTGATGGAATTGCGACTGGTAGAAATTGATATCGATGGAATTTGATCTGGTATCAAATGACATCAATCAAATTTCGACTGTTATCAAAAGGTTTTGCTGAAAATCTCCATTGGTCTCGATGGAATTTAAACTGGTACCAATAGGTTTTGATGAAATTTCGGCTGGTACCAATTAATATCAATGGAATTTGATCTGTTACCGAATTTAAACAATAAAATTTGGACTATTAACAATTAGTATCACTGAAATTTCGTTTGATATCGATGGAATTTGAACTGGTACTAATAGGTATTAATGATATTTTGACTGGTACCAACTGGTATCGATTCGGACATCGATTCGTTCGAATCAATACAAATTTTTGAAGATTTAAACTAACTTTTTATCTGTGTATCACTGGGTGCCAATCGCTAAAATATCAATTATCTTTGGTACAACTTGATATGAATTGAAAGTATCACTAAAGAATTTGCTACCATCTGATATCAAACGAAAATATAACAATACTAATTAATCCCAGTCAAAGATATATCAATGTCAATTGGTATTTCGGTACAAATTGATAACATTGAATTTAAATTTGAATTTAAACTTCATGTCGTAAAGCTAACAGGAAACCAATTACAGAGTCGTAATTCTTATACGTAGTGCCAGTATTCTTAGATTATTTTGATCTTCATGATTATTTAAGGTCTCTAAATAATATAATATACTTCATAAATCTCGCAAATGAGCAGTCTAATATAACAATACCATTTGTGTACACAGAAAAAACTAGATAGTTAAATAGAAGCAATTTTCGGGTTCCAATGGAGATGCCACAAAACAGTATTATTGCGGTGTGAAATTCACTAATTTTCAAAAATGTGTAAAAAGGAATTAAATTATGTCGTCCAAAAGAACCACTCTTGTTGACAGATTGGTACAAAAAGAAACAAGTTTCAGAGAAAGTAACTTTCCACTTGACGGTTATTATAATCTAATAAAAACTTTTAAAGTCATAATGTATTTGCAATGGATAACGAAGATATTGAGTGAATAAAGTTAAGTTGTAAAGATTTTATGTGATTTGAAATGATACAAGGTGTTTTCTGTAAACATCTTTTTCAGGTTAATTGGTGTATGTTGTGAACATAAAAGTACATTCACGAGCGTGAATTTTTGGCTTGGAAACATTCGACCTAAGGTACTAGATTATACAGGAGCGCTCGGCCGCCATGTTAGTACCACTGTGCTTGGCGCACAATTCAAATTTTGATTTAAAAACAAATTGTGATTGTGATTGCAATTTTTTGCACTGCAATAGACCATTTTTAATTCATAAACATTGATTAATTATTATACTTGGCAATTACAAGTTGGGTTAGAATAGCTATGCTAATTTCGAGGTTATGGTTGTATATTTTGGCGGGAACATTATATTACTTCGTGAAAATGATCAGGTATTGTCTAAAAATAACTGCTTTGATAATTTCGAGATTATGTTTGCAAGTTCTTGCGAAAGAATTATATTATTTCGCGAAAATGGTCAGATCTTGTCGAAAAATGTTTGATAATACAAAAAATTTGTTTTCGAAATGCTTTGCTAATTTCGAGATTATGTTTGCATATTTTTGTAGAAAAATGATATTATTTCGTTAAAACATTATTTCGATGGAAAAGGTGGTGTCTATTCCCCAATTAAATGCATTGGTAATTTCGAGGTTATATTTTCAATATTCATTCTTTTGCTCTTACTTGGATTGCTGAAAAAATATAAAAGGCTATTTGAGATATTTTTTAAATAATTGGAAGAAGAAGAGAAGTAAAATACGATGTGAGTTTTTAAAGGAACTCAGTAATATTTCTATAAAAGAATCCATTTCCTGCAGAAAATGCCCAACATAACCTCAAAATAATGGAACTTGTGAGGTTTTAAACGGACTTAGTGATTTTTCTATAAAATAATCTATTTACCCCAGAAAAAATCCAACATAATATCAAAATGATGGAACTTATGAGGTTTTAAAGGAACTTAGTGATATTTCAATAAAATAGTCCATTTCCTGCCAAAAACACTCAATATAACCTTCTGATTAACACCTGATCTTGACAAATTCCAAAGGAACCAGTTTTTTAGTAGAGCTGCAACATCATAGAACCCCTAGTTTTTTCTGTGTACTTATCGTATATGCCATTCAAATCCCGACATAGTTTATAAATCGGTGAATAGTAAATAATAGTTCAATAGTATTCCATTGGAAATTATATCAATAATAATTGGTAATACCCAAAATTGTTTTTTTATTAATTAAAATGAAATGTTCCCTAATCAAAATTATTTTACGCAGTACCTACTTTTCACTACATAAACCTATGATTTGTAAGAAAAAAGTTCTAATAGTTTCAGAAAGTCGCAAAAATCTTGAAGAAGTCACACAATCCATGTCCTGTTTCTTTTATTTTTTGTATATATATCCAAATAACCATATTTTTCATGCTGCAATTAGATGGAAAATAATTTTGACATCTTTTGCGTATAATGCATGTGATGTCTTAGTGACACAAAATCATATAATATGCAAGAAACGTAAAATTCCGGTGCAGAACACTTCAATAAATCGAACAGGATTCTTTGGTTGTTTACCCGTATCGTGGACAGACTGACACGCATACGTAAATCGGTGTTATGTGCGTTGTGGCAATGCGTGGCGTGCAGAGCTGCGCGAAGCAGAAGAAACACATGAGGCAACAAAAGGGACCAAGAAAAGCAAGCATCTCGAGATGCCGAGGAGCGAACGAGCAAAAGAGTGTCAGTGGGTAAGAGACGCTTTCAAGGATGAAAAAACGAATCTCAAAAAATAAAAAGGAAAAAAAGAGAAAAAGGAGATGAAAGAAGGGGGGAGCCGTAGAGAATCGACTCATTAATAGAGGCGGTCGGTGGCTAAGGTCAACTTAAAGCAACGCGCGGCACCGCTCTGAAGTGCCCTGTGAAATGGTGTTAAGATTTTCGGCGCACTGAAATCGGCATGACTCAATCCGCCAATAATATTGCAGGTGTTTCGATGCAAATTTTAACCCCGATGCATTAATTTCATGAGAATATTTACTCAAGTCCAACGTTATATGTTAAACATAATCATAAAGCTTTTGTGTTTTACTTAGTACTTCCGCAAATGGAAAAAATGGATTGATAAATGTTTTGACTTTCAGAACGGATCTCTAAAGTTTAATTTAAATGCAAAACCTGAAGTTATTATACGAAATAAATAATGACTTTGCAAATATAATTTGTTTTTGAATTATTAAATTAATAAAATGAGGAAGAGACTTTTATTATCAGTTTTATGAGAGCTTCCTTTTATTCGCCTCGTTGAGCGCACGCCTATTAATGCAGCCGATGGTTACGCGTAACACTCACACGCATACTGTTACAACTCATGCATGACCGCCTACGAGAAACACGCAAATCTCAACCTATTGATTCTGACAAAGCGGATAAATTGGTTTCCGAAAAGAATATAATATGTATTGCTTCCCACGCGCATCCCCGAAATTTGACATCGCAAAAAGGAGACAAAAAAGAGTCGCCGCCGAATAGAGACAAGCACGATTAAACGATAAAATAGATATTTATTTCGAATTGAGAAGCCGCAGAGGCTCTTTACTTTGTGCAAATCAATTTGTCAGTGACAATAACTCCCGATAAAAAAGATTAAATTCCAAAAGTCGCGGTCTTGTAGAAGGAGCACTCAATTTAAAAATCAAGTTCGTGTTCCTGTACTTGGAATAACGCATTTTTTTGATGCCATATTTTTAACTTCTTCAAACCAAACCTATAAAATGTGGACATCAAATTATAAAATTTTCCACTTACGATTTTAGAGTGAAACTCATTGAAAGCTTCTTTAGGAACTACGAACAGAAGGAGTGGCTTACCTGAAATCAAAAGAAAATAATATGTATTAATTAAGATCGAATTTGACAAAATGATTACACATAATTTAAAGTGAAATCCAAGGTTGGATTATAAATAAAAGGTTATTATTATTATTATTAATATATTCATAGTGCTGCATGGTACCAATAAATAATATATCCATAGTTTGGTACCACTTGATACCAATCAAAACTATGATTACAGTGTTTAGTAGCAGTATAATTTATATTATTTAGAATTGGCATTACTGGAAAATATATCGAAATTATTACGTATTTAATATCGTCGCCAATTGTTACAACTGGAAATTATAACAATGCCAATTTGTACCAGCTAGCAGCTTAAATTATACTGTTCACAATGCAAATTATGTATGTCAATCTTTCGATCTGTTACAATCAAAATGAATTTGTATGGATTCAAAATAGCTGGGTTCCACTTGATACCACTCGGTACCAATCGAAATTACACACTGAAAAAAATGGTTGGTTGGGACCACAAGCTTTTTATTAGTAGAGATGGTATTAGCTGCAACAACTACTTCGATGGTAAAACTATTTAACCAGTTTTCTGCGGCAACAAATCGCCGTTAGTACTCCTACGTAGTTCATATTAGTAACGATAGTAACTGTAAGCCTAACAAATAAAAGTAGTCACATTTACCACCAATGTATTTTCCAACAAATAAAAGTAGTAAAGGTTACAGTCTTTGTTTCTTGGCAACATTGGGTGAACTGAAGCCTCAGCAGTGCTGCCAAAATTCGCGCCGAAATATCGCATCAAGTTCACGATCGTTGCCATGTTTAGTATTTCGGATTTTCGGATTTATTAAAACATACTGCAAGTTCAGAACCAGCTGGAAACTTGGAGATGATAAGATTATTTAAAAAAAGTTCAAGTTGGGGCGTAGTGGCCATGGACTTGAATCGGTGTAATCATCAATGGGCAGGAGACACCGAGGGGCGCTCGCGGCCATCGCTCTTTTTACAATTTTTTCAAAAATTTAACAAAAATTTTTAACGCTCTTCAGGGTCGGACGGAAAGATTTTTGCTGGGCTGGTTAGTTTTTCCCAGTCCGTTTCTGACTCCAAGGTAAGTTAAAAATAGTTCATTCGTTAGACATGGAGCTTTCAGGATTTCATGTAAGTAACATAACCTCGTTATACCAATGGGTTATTCAGGTAAAAATAATTAGGGAAAATTCACATTAAATCCAAGTGGAATCCGAATAGAAATTCACTATGAATTCTGGAATCGTTTTGCAACAATGTTCTCTCATGGATTTCCATGTGAATTTAGATACTTCATGGACAGAATGAGATTATTGGTTACTTAGGTAAAATCTTGAAAGTTCCACATGTCGCTCGATTAAGTATTTTTTGCCTGTGTTTGAATTTCTTGATTTAATAGGAATTCCCCAAGTTTTTCTACTTTCCTTGGGAGAAAATTGATTTTTTATGAATGATGTACTTTTTCTTTAAGGTGTAGAAACTATACTATAATTTTAATAGTTAGGATTACCACTTTAAGTAATTAGAACTACTAGTTTAATTGTAGGGCTTACTAATTTATTAGTAAGACTTACTACTTGAAGTAGTAAGTACAACTACCTGAAAATGGTATCTACCATCAGAAGTTGTTACGACAACAAGTAAAGTAGTAAGAACAACTACTAACATCCTTAGAAATAAAAGTAGTAACCACAATCACTTAAGTGGTAGCGGCATATATTACAAACGAAAGTAGTCGGCCCTACTACTTTATTAGTTGTCCCAACTAACCATTTTTTTAGTGTATATGTGCAAATTGGTACCAACTTCAATATATCGATACTAGTTTGTACCAACCGAGATTATACCGATGCCAATTTTAACCAGTTGAGATTTTCTTGGTACGAACCAAAATGGAATTTTTAAAAATTCAAAATGAACTGGAATCACCAGTTATTAGTCACACTAGTCATAAGTATTTTTTTGCCAATTGGTAATTTAAATCATTTATTTAAATTCCTAAAAATCCTCTATTCTCATCAAAGTGACACTTTCTTAGTAAATGCCCATATATCATGATTAAATAATTATGCAAAATATAAATTCTTAAAATAGTAAAAGGTAATGTTCCATGTATAAAGATTAAGTTATTACTCGTATTCCTGGATTCAACTGAATCAGTCCGATTCTGGGAACTGAGATTGAGCAACTTTAATCTGGCGTCTGGAAATGAGAAGTTCGAATTGAGAATTCAAATAGAATCGAAAGCACCATGGCCCTTCCCACAGCAAACTTGCTGATCCGCCCTCAAGATCCGTAACGGGGTATTATCGACCGTCGTGATATTTGTGAAAGCGGGTGTCAACTTAGCAAGAAACCGTCGTGTTATATTCAATC
This sequence comes from Melikaiella ostensackeni, assembly GCA_032362435.1. Taxonomy (NCBI): domain Eukaryota; kingdom Metazoa; phylum Arthropoda; class Insecta; order Hymenoptera; family Cynipidae; genus Melikaiella; species Melikaiella ostensackeni. The sequence continues at coordinate 13,824,938 of JAUMHM010000031.1, forward strand.
CACGGTACATCGTGCAATCTCACCGACAGCCAATCAGCGGTTTGAGCTAGTATTTATCCACCAACTTTCCGCAATCCTCATCTGACATCAATTCTCCATCGGGAGTCGATCAAAGTCGATCATTCGTTAGCAGATCACCACGATGATCATTGCGAGAAGACGGATAGATGTACAACCTAATTGGGTTTTTCGTGATCCTCTGAGACTAATTAACAAAGCTTCTCTCAGCGAAGAATTATAATGAATTAGTCCAATTTTGAAATACTTTGCAAGAATATGTTACTATCATTGCAATTCGGAAACCAAATATAAAAAACAAATGAAAGCCGACGAATAAGGCAGAATTATGAAAAACGCACTTAAGATATAACTTACTATAGCATAATCGTTAGATTATGTTAATTTAATCTTCTGGAATATTCATCAGAATTCTCATTAAGAGCGTGGAGACATTTTGCCGGATTAACCTATTTATTTGAATCTGATTTTATCCGATTAATATTCTTTTTATTACATTTTTATGATACTACTTAAAAGATAGTGCAAGCAGAAAACTGGTTTATTCGATATTTCTTTAAATGAGGATACTAAAGAAAAACACAGAACATCTTTAGTTTAAAGTGATTGAGAAGGTTTGTAATAAAATTCATTGAATCGAAATTGAGAATTTAATTCGATGCCATTTTCACAGTCACGTATCACATAAGCATTTTCTTCTTGATAGACGCAATCAAGAAAATAGACGGAAAATATTTTGAAATAGTAACCCAGATTCGTGGGAAATAATACGACTGTTCTTGTTTTCCAGAGCAAAGATGAGATCAGCAGAAATAAATAGAAGTAACCGTGGGAAACTAGTAGCTATAAAATCATCCATCATTGCACACGTTTACGCGAAAATCACAATCGTAGGGTACTGCAGGGGGTATTATTAAAATTCCATTGGAGAACGTAGTAATAATCTTTTTGATTGTAACAATATGTTTTTGGGTCGTAACAATTACTCTGTATTTGATTGCGACTGATACCAATTGGTATCAATTAATATTTAATTGGTACTAATTGGTATCTATTGAATTCAAACTAAAACCAAATTGTGCCGATGGAATTTTGACTAGTACCAATTGGTATTGTTCCAATTTCGAGTGGTACCAATAGATACTGGTCCGTATTTTTTTGGAAATAGATTGAAATATCAATTATATTATTCTGAATTTGTTTTTAAATGATTTATAAAAGAGAAATATTAATATCGGAATTAGTAATCATTTAAATTCCCCCCACCAGTCCTTTACTAATCGATTCCTATTACAAAAAACAAATATAAAGGCAAAATAGTGGGCATTTGTTCGTGAAGGAAGGATTAAACAGAGCATGGTAAACGTGTCAGGTTAGCTTCGTCGAGCCAGGACGTTTTTCTTTTCAAGGCCTGCTCGGGGTCACCTTCCTTGGCTCTGATGGGCCCTCTTTGAGGCCTGAAAGGGCCTTACAACAATAGCGATGTGCCATGGGCAAGAACGTCGTCCTCGTTGTCGTCTTCTTCGAGGCCTCTCCTTCTTCTCTTCCCTTCACACTCTTCTTTCGCACGTACTGGGTGTTAAGGTGTTATGAGAACGATCTTGGCTATCTCGAAAGCCACTCGTGCAAAACAACTTACTCACGTATGTGAGTATTCTAAAATATTAGAATAGATCTGCCTCAATATCTACTATTCCAATCGTAGTCTAGCTTTCATTCGAAGACAGTTCTGAGTCCAAAATATTTAAGTGATCAACTCTAAATGAAGTAGGTTATCAGAAGTACAAAGAATTCTCAACAAGGACCAGAGTTTGATATTTCCTTTGAATGAATTTCTTTCTCACGCATTCAAGTCTCTTTAGGAAAGAGAACAAAGATCAGCGTGTCTTTCACGCTTTAAAAAAGGTCAGTGTCGAAATTCGAATATCGTAGGGGATTTGTCATTCTCATGGACTGTTTGTCGCGAGCGACCAATTTGCTAGTTAGACAGACAATAAGATTATTGGCCAATCATCTCTTTCCGATAAAATAAACCAGCTCAGAAGATGCGTTTTTTGCAGATTGTAAGCTAAAGTAATTCGGTCGGTTTATACTTTCGCATTTGCATTCTCTCCTCATATTCAAATGAAAACAATTCAACTGTTAGAATGTAGAATTAAGAATTGTACAGTTAAACCTTTGCTTATTAATCTTAAGAAATAATGAATGATAATTATCTTTTCATTTGTGTAAGCAGTTAAACACCTAGACTTTTTGATGATGAATGCTCATGATTAAGAACAGAGAGATGATAATTAAGGACCCAAACTGCAGAAAATTTGAAACTCATCACTGTGTCTCTTTGAATGTTCGACTAAGTCCACACTTACTACTGTGGGGCCTGACTTGGGCCATGTTTACATACGCGGTTCTCTAACTTCTATCGGTATTCTTTCACCTCTTTCGAGCACTATCTGCTCTCCACTCACCTTGGACACTCACGCCTGAACGCACGCATTAAGTCCGATATCAAGATGTTTGTGAGTCGAGGCAGAATCATGCTCGGCCTCCAAGGTTCAAGTTGGAAGAAGGGACCCTCGTCTAGCGGCCACAGACAGCTTCACAATACGACCCCCGAATACCTGTCTTTCCTTCCCACCCACTCTTTGCACTGCCCACCTTCATCGTCATTCTATAAAATCTCTTCTCTCTCTCTGTCTGACTCCTTTTTTTATCCTTTTTCCTTCTTCCCTTTTGCTTTGAAGCAGTTTTTAAAAAACTATTCCTCTCGCAAGAATTTGCAGGAGAAACTCACTCCAATATAAACGCATATCATAATTGTTTCGTGAGTGCAGTACATGATGCGAAATTTAATGTCATACGTGCAACTCTTATCCAAGATGTGATCAATGTTAAATGTGCATAAGGTATAATGTTTATATAAAGTATATCTAATGTGTATAACTTATAATGTAGATAATCTGTCGTATCATAATATGACACATCTAATCTTTGTCCCTAGAGAAAGTGGGACATATCAGAAATGCCAATCTCCTTTGTAATAAATGAAAGCCTCATAATAATAGTGAAACACCGTTATGGGATGGTGACTCTGCTGCATGACAAGACTGCTCAATTGCTCAAGAATTAAACGAGGGGCCAAAGGGTCTAGTCAGCTTATAAAAAGTGTATCAATATGTCTCTTAGTTTACCGTCATATTTTCAAAACATACTCTTTTGTAATTCCTTTCCAAATAGAAAGGTTTCGAGACTAATCTAATGGAATATTTTTAAATTTTTATGCACTTGAAGGTATATTTATCAACTTTGTAGTTCAACAAGTGAGGAATTTTCGGAAATATCAAAATGATATTTATATTCCACGAAATTATACTGGTATCAATCAGTATCAATTATTAGAAATCGAAATTATATTTGTAGGATTCCGAAACAATTGTATTGGATAGGAAGCATATTGGTATCAATGACTAACAATCTAATTAATGTCGATCCTAATTAGTATCCTTCAAAATTATATTCTTGTAAATAAAACTGAGGCTTTTGTTATTAAAAATTATATTTGTAACATTTAGTACTAATTTTTAATTCATTGGGGAACATTATTTCGGTATCAATCAGAATCATTTGTTTCAAGTGCAACTACAAATACAATGATATCAATCGGATATATTTAAAATTACGCTCATACCAATTGAAGCTATATTAATGCAAAATGGTACTAGCAGATATTACATTGATACCAATTGGTACCAGTGAGTATTATATCGATTCCGATCGGTACCTGTAAAAGTATATCAATATTACTGGCTAATGATTAAAATAACATTGGTACTAATCACAATAAATTATTTCAAATGGAATTACTACTACGTCAATCGGATCTATTCGAAATTAAATCGATATTAATTTAAATTAAATGGATCCCAATTGGTATCAGTAGAATATATATCAATACTAATAGGTAACATTCAAAAGAACATTGGCACCAACCAGAATCAATTGTTTTAGATGAAATTTTAATGATACCAATCGGATCTATTCAAAATTATGCTGATACCAATTCAAGACGTATCGATGCCAAACGGTATCAGTAGAAATTACATCGATACCAAATGGTACCAGTAAGA
>JAUMHM010000031.1:13832507-13853058 GCA_032362435.1 Melikaiella ostensackeni
CTCTTCAGTATCTGATCTAAAGATCGGGGTTTAAAACCTACTTTCGGCTCGCTCAGGATTCGCTCCTGGTCCCTGGTGAAGTGGTACCGTCCGTTTTCAAAAAAGTCTTCGGCGATGGAGGAATCGAGCTCGTGACCCTAGTTTTCTCCTCTTATTTCTAGCCCGGATCATCGAATTCGGTGAACTTAAGATCTTAAGTGTAAGTGTAAATTAAAAACAAGCGGTTTATTTAGATAAATAATAATAGTGAACCGCCCTTATCAGCCTCTCTTTCTATCTCTCCAGACGACCGTGTACCAGCAGCTACAGTTTTGGGTATTTTCATTTTTATGGTAATAATCTTCATTTTCAAATCAATTCAAAATCCTTTCCTTGATTTCTTCAACCTTCGGCCTTTTCAAGAAAATAAAGAGTGTGGGCGATTCTCTTATCTTGACAGGATAGGGATCCATTCTTGATAATCTTTTCCCAACCGCTCGAGAACGGCTTTAAAAATAAATTTTTAAAAATTCCTCCCTGTTCGTCTAATCTCTGAGACGTAACAAACTATAGTAAGTTCATTGAAGAAATAATAACTTTTTACAAATTAGTACTTACCTGCTGATGCAACTGCAACGATCAGTAAAAAAATTAATATGGGACCCATTGTAACGATTGTAACGGTTCTCTGAAGTTTCAAGGGAAATTAACATATCATTCGTGGTATTAATCAATTTTTATATACCTCAGTTGTTTTTACAGTTTGAGAATGAATGAGTGGGGAAAGACAAATTAAATGCGTTCTTCCTTGCACGAGGAAAAATTTCTGGCGAACTTTTTATTGTCAATCTAAAAATATCTTTTATTCACCTGATCAAATAGGGGTGTGATGTCTTTTTGAAAAAAAAACAAGGTCTATCTATAGTGAGGACAAAATTACAATATTCGGGGCGACAAATTTCCAATGCTCATTCCGATAGAATTTTATTCAAGAAAAAAAGAAAAACGATTCTGAAGATTTTCAATCGATCTCTCGAATAGTTTTCGGAGAATGTGTGACAACTATTACCAATCCCTGATTGGGGGTAATTGGAAAGGCAGAGGGGTGTGACTAGTTTTTAATTATGTCTAATAGTTGTTTAAAAAAATTAGGTTAACACAATTTTTTATACTTTTCCTTTAACTGGCACAAAATGAAAATGTTTATCCAGTTCTGGACATCTTCTTGTAAGATGAGCCTTCACTTATCTGTAACTTCATAAACAATTTATTTTTCAGTCATTTTTTACCTACAGGCTACAATTTTAGAGATTCTCACGATAACTTTTCAATCACGTTTTTTTCACCCTCCTTATCATAATATTTTTGAATCTCGAATAGCGTTTCTAATCCCAATTATTTATAGCAATTTTCACTGACTTTAATGGTACGTCTCAAGTGATAAATTAAAAAACTTAAATTTTTTGGATACTTATTTCAAAATTAAATTTTTTGCAGAAACTTTACTCGTACATATTGATTTAAATATTCTTTTCATATGCTAGACTTCAACAAATAAATATAAAGTACTTAAAAATTATCATACGAATAATATTTCAAACCTTGACTGTTTTAATAAAGTATTCCCAAGTTATAGAATGACATCCTTCAGACCAAAATTATTTTATTTTTTATTATTTTTGGTCTGAAGGATGTCATTCCATAACTTGGGAATATCTTATTATTTATAAATTACTCAAACGCATAATAACATCAAAATCAACAACATTGAAGGATTAGGTATACTAAACTGACTTTAAATAAAGTTTCTCTGCATCATAAATAGGGAATAGTATTGTGAAATGCAGAATTTGAATTGAAATCAAAGAAGAAATTAAACTATTTAGGTAGGTGTAGGTAATAAGGTAATAAGGGTAGGCAATAAGTATGTATTTATAAAAATTGTTATGAGTACATAAAGGCACAACTTTCATTGACACTTATAAAGCACATTAATATAATAATACACTTGAATATTTATCATTGTGATGTGCGTTATTTATTTGGGCTGACCACCGTATTACAGTCACGGGCAGTCACATGGATTCACACAACTGCTATTTCGTCCATCGATTCTTACGTATCCACTTTCACACACACAGCCTGGGATACAAATCTGTAAAAATTTAAAAATTTGAACACGTGATATCAAAGACATATAGTATCAAATATGAATTGCAGTGGTGTAACTAAAAACATGGAGGTCCCCCTGCAAATTTTTTTAGGAAGCCTTGTCAAAAAAAGATCAGTTCGTATAATACAAAGTATTATCATATTTTAAGAGGAAGGCTGAGTTATGAATTATTTGGTAGTGAACAAAATTCAGCAATAAATTTGAAAATAAAAGCCTGAATAGATTTTTTCTGTTCAGTCTAGGAGGCATGCTTCACTTTTCTGTGCGCTCCGTATAACGGACGTCATGATAATGGCCACTCATTCAAGTATATAATTCCAAATCGGCATTTTCAACCAACTTTAAATAAGCTTAAAGTATTCAAAATTGAAAAAGGCGCCTTTATAAAATGTGTAGATCATAAACTTTTAATCAAAACGATAAGAAAATGCATGCAAATTCCCTATTCCACTAAATCTGACGAAAAATGTCTAAAATTTACGTTTTTCTTCATTTTGAAGACCCTTCAAATTCACGAAAATAGTATTGAAAATCTAATGAAATAACGCGTTTTTCGGCAAAAATAACCTCTAAAATGAGACCAAAAAACTTGAGCGAGCTTCATTTTTCACTGAGTTATGACCGAAAATATGTAAACGTGTTTTTTAGAAAAATTATAAATGAACGATTCATTAGCTTTTTTCTTTTTTTTTCCTGTTTCGTACTTCTCGGACAAGTGCCTGCAAAAACGATGTGTACTATGCAATAGTAATTAATTGATTAAGATAGTGAAATAGTACAAGGCCGTAATGTTGAACTAATTTCAGTATTTTAATGAATTAACTACAATTGCATAGAACACACCGTTTTTGCAGAAAATTTTCCAAGAAGTATAAAACAGAAAAAAGGAGAAAAAAGATCATAAATCGTTCATTTATAATTTTTCTAAAAAATATGTGTACGTATTTTCGGTCATAACTCAGAGAAAAATAATGCTTTTTCAAGTTTTTGGTCTAATTTTAAAGGTTATATTTTGCCGAAAAACGTGTGATTTTATCAGACTTTTAATAATATTTTCGTGGATTTGAAAGGTGTTTAAAATGTAAAAAAAAAGTCAATTTCAGACATTTTTCGCCAGTTTTAATGTTATTACTATATGTAGTCTTTTGAATAGAATTCTCCATTTTTATGATTCAGGATACGTTGGAAATAATATAGACTACAAATTCTAGTAGGCAAGAATCATCAAAATTTATGAATGTATCAGTTATAAAGCAAACTTTCCGCTCTTTGGTGCTCAAAACTCCAATATGCTTGCGGCAGCTGAACTAATTTTTTATCGGACTCAAATTTTTAGGATAAACCACTTGTAGCATACATAAACTTTAGGCCCCGTGGATTTTCAAAATTCAACTAATTAATTTGCTTGACCCTTCCTACTGCACAGTAGTTACGCCACTGATAAATTGAGCTTTTGGTAAACGATTTTAGTATTTAAAAAACTAACAATGAACTTTAATAAACTTAAATTTGTTACAAAATAACATATTGTTGAAGTGATTCCTTAAAAAAAGCTATAATTAAACCGTGCTCTACAACAGTGCATTATGTGCCACTTGTCGTAAAGGTCTTCTAATATGTGAATATAGCTGCAAAATCATCCTTATGGCAAGTTGCGTATAACGCACTGATATAGAGCACGCTTCAATTATGTCTAAAATTACCAAAGGACACGGTATATGAGGATCTTTAATACTCGCGCAGGTAGGTTGACACAGAAATCCACACTCACTCCATACCTGACGCCTTCCACAATTTTTTGAATCTATGAACAAATTTATAATGACGATTGAGATTTGTGAAATAAACTAAATAAACACATTATAATTTTGGACTTATATTGAGAAATTCGATTTTTTTGGATTATAATTTCATCACTGTAAAAGTAGGGTTACTTAAAAATTAAGGATTATTTTAGAACGCCCTTCTTCAAAGCCAGTATGCGTATACCATTTTAATTCTAAAAATTTCTCCCTCTCAGAGCATTCCATGCCCACAGTTGTCTGAACAAGTATTAAACTGTATTAAATTACGTGGAAAAAATATTTTAAAATCAAATGTTCTATCTTTTTGGTTTGGGAGGTATGGCCTTTGGATGTTATGTTTCCGTAAAAAAATCTGAAAAGATGTTTAATTTTAGTTCTTCCGCAATTCCTCATTTCCTGTGCATCTTAGAAGGAAGTTGTACTTACATAAGTTGAAGTAGACTTACAATTTTTCACGTATCTAAAAAACTAATATTCTATCGCTCATATGTTCGAAGTTGTAGCATCCTGAAAAATACCCATTTTGATGACATGTCGTTAGACAATGCGTTTTTTCGCAATATCTTGTTTCTGGTGCACTCCGCGTTCTTTTAATAATAAACTACGTTTAATTCTATGAAAAAACTCGAATGTTCATGATTAAGTTTAAAATAGTTTATGCCTGAATACCATTAAATTCTGCGCACTTTAAATGACTTCTTCATTAATGTTAGTTATATCCCTCTTTGGTGCATGGCTTCAATAATTATATTAAATAAATTAGGACAAGAGATATCACAAGATGTAACACACCGCTTTGATATTTACAAAGAGTCAATATTTCTATGTCTACCAATATTTCATGAAAATAGGTATTACTCAGGATGATAACTGCGGACGTAAGAGAGATAACTTCTTTTTTTTAAATTGTAAGTCTACTTCAACTTGTATAAGTACAACTTTCACCTACGATGCACCTAAAATAAGTTATTTCACAAAAACTAAAATTAAATATCGAAAACAGTTGTTCCATCTCAAAAAAAAACTAAAAACTATCAAATTAAATAATTTTTTGGAAAAATTGTTAATGAAAAAATATCTTCTGAAGGTATACCTCCCAAACTATAAGAGATAGATCATTAGATTTTTTCTCAATTTTCCGTGGATTTTTACACACTTTCATTCTTGTGATAACCATTTTAGGCACGGGATGCTCTGAAGTGCGGATATTTCCAAAGAAACTAATAAAACTGACTTTATGTTACCTGTTCTGAACAATTTTAATGTGTTGAAGTTATTCAAAGGTGTTCAACATTTAGAACCTTTTTTTCAATGTCAAATCGCAGATTTTAAGTCAAAGAAGCTTCACTTTAGAGTTAGTTATAGAAAATATACATAATAACCTCCACATGAAAAAATAAGTTTATTTAAAATATTGCCCCAGAGATTATTTCTGTATGGCCTCAAAATAATCGTAAGATACCACAGAATTGATATTTGAATAAAACGAGAGATGCATGCCCTTTTGGCTTTGGGTTGAAGTCTGTCAAGAAACGTAGTTACTAATCATGCTTAGAATAAACAAAAAATGATTGTAACACTTGATTTTCACTTCGACTCTGTTTTCATACGAAAAAGTCGAAAATATTATTCATCGCGCATTAAATTGAGGTAGGAATTTTTTGTTTGGGTTTACTGTTTTTTGATACCGAAAACCGCCCGGAAACGATATGCTTTTTTTATAGTATTATGCTTGTAAAATGAAGAAATTCCTACTCAATTGTGAATTTTAAATAGCAGGGAATAGCGCAAAAAGTTACAATAGCGTAATAAGTTTAGGGAGGAAATAATAATTTTTTATGAATGAATACTTACCATCTGATGCAACGGCAACGATCAGTAACAGAATTAATATGGGAGGCATTGTAACGATTCTTTGAAGTTTCTAGGAAAATTAACGTATCATTCGTGATAACAAACCTTTCTTATACACTTCACTTGTTTACGCAAATTCAACTTTCCTCGAAAATTATCGCAAAGAAAATCACGAGACATATTGTCTCGTGCTTCAGTGTTTGTTTAGAATATAGGAGGAAGGCCGTCTAATGTTTTTTGATTCCTTTTCACAGAGGAAATTTTTGAAGGAAAACTTATTATTCTCAAAGATGTGAAATGAACAACAACTTTTAATACTCGAATTACATATAAATGACGTCTGCATTTTAAAGTTTCATTTGTCTATATATATGAACATTATTTTAAAAACTCAGACTAAAAATAAATTAAAAGAGAAATCTCTAGGAATAGTAAGTGTGAATTTTTATTTCAAAAGTATCACTAAAATTTATATCTATAATTTGACATAAATGTGAACCGAATAGCTTTCATTTTGAATTTCAATCTTTATCGTATAATTATGATGTCATGTAATTTAAGGCTATTCCGTAGTGCGAATTTAGTCAATTATGATACCACTGTGTTCAGATTTCATGTGAATATTAAACCCCCTTTTTATTATATATCCTTCATCACACCTCCAGACCTTTATACAGCCCTATTAACATTTAAAAAATCGAATATGTAAACAAATATATAGAGAATATTGAAAAACATAAATCGAACGTTGAATTTGAAGAGCGATCAATCTTGCTTACAAAATTTAAGCTCATTTGTTTGTTTCGCATGTTTTCTAATTATAAATTACAGTCATTTAATAAGGTATTGCATTAAATTAAGCATTAAATTAATTCATCAAGTGCTCCTAAGGATACTGGAAGGCAAATGGGCCCTGTAGGATTATTGATAGTCTCATAAGAAAGTGGACATTTTGGTGCACACTTACCTCACTCTGCTTGATTTCCGCATTCTTTGGGGGTTAGAATCAAAGTTACAATTATAAATCTTATGCATCGATAATAATAGACACATAAAATTATGAATTAAAATACAATTATTGAACAGTATCACGGTATAATCTTATGCTTAAACTCTGATAATATACTGGATTATTATGGGTTAGAATGAAAGTGAGAATTAGAAGGCTATTTATTATAGCATGTTACGCACCAATTGATGGTGACAGTAGTGACTAAGTAGTGTAAAATTAAAATCAAGTCATAATTAATTACTACCATAATTCATTATTATTAATTGAAATTTAGTAGTAGTGAGTAAAAGATACCTTTTCAGACTCCTTAAATGATATTATAGGTGCTTGCGATCCTGGAGAAGGAATCATTCCACTCGGAGATATGAATGTCTAGGTTTGTGTGCAACACGAAAGTAGCGACAGGGTACTTGGTCATTTCGGGGACCCAAAAGCGAACGGTAACGGGGAGAAATTGATTAGCTTATGCTTAGAAAAGGCTTATTTATTACAAATACTTGGCTCAGACATACTATGATCCACATGCACAGAAAAAGCTAGGCTCATTTTGAGTCAGATATTGACCCAAACTTGAGACGCAGCATTTCTTAGTCAAAGAGGACTTAAATTGAGTTATTAAACAAAAGAAAATTACATGAAGTTGCCCCGGCAACGACTGAAGTAAGACCTGAGAAAAATTAGACGCATCTAAAGTAAACCAAACTTTTTCTGTGTGTACATTTGTATTCGCAGAGGCGGAAGCCACAGTATGATTAATTTTGTTGTAGCGAATGAGAAACTGAAAGGTCTAGTAACGCACAAAGTGAAAGATTGTGGGAGCGATTTTTTCAAGAAATAGTGTGGAGGTCAGTCTAAGGAGCAGGACAACTGTGATACAGAAGAGGATACGTTAGACAATCCCGTTGTAGGTGGCGAGAGGTGAATCGATTTTCGCGACATTATATCCACAATTAAGAAACGAAAGAATGGTAAGGCTGCTGGTGTGAATGATATCACCGCTGAAATGCTTAAGAGCGGTTGACAAGAGGGAAAGAAATTTGTCGAGATGGTTTGGTCATGTTAAGAGAATGAGTGAAAGACGTTTAACGAAGGGAGTGTATTCAGGTCAGATGAATGGTAGCGTACCCAAAGGTAGACCGGAGAAGAAATGGCTGGAATATGTGAATGAGACTCTTACATAGTTGGAGAGATATAGTATCGTAGAAACGCAAGAGTTTGCATGAAAAGATGTACACGAGACTTCTAGATTTATCTAAAACGTATCCCTTCTCCTAAATATTCCTTACTTACCCTTGCCACATAAATTCCTTGATCCCCGATAGTATAACGAGGCTAGAACCGAACGAGTTACGCTTACCCTAAAAGGGATTTGGCCTAATGGCTTAATAATAATAATATGTAATAATTTTTTAAAAAAGGACTTACCTGCTGCAGCAACCGCGACGATTAATAAGATAATAAAGATGGGAGACATTTTAATGATTCGTCGAAGATTCATTTTTTTTTTACGGCAAAACAATTGATACATTTGAACAAGGACAAAGCCTAATAATATTGCGTATCAGTATTTAATCTGAAAAGGGTAAATGGAGAAAGAAAAATTGAAATGTCTTTTTTGCATAAGGAAAAATGTCTGGCGAATTCTTGTATTAATACTCTAAAAGTATCTTGTATTCACCTGTCCAAATATTGTTGGTTCAGTTGAAGAGAGTAGATTGTGATACTTATTGTTTGTACCATTTTCATTCATCTTTAATGGTCCCTCTGAAGAAATAAAGTACAAAATGGAAATTAAAATTTGGATACTTCTCCAAAATTTACATTTTGTGAAACTAAAACTTTACTCGTATAAATTTAAACATTCTTGTCAGAAGGTAAAGCTTAACAAATAAATTTCTGGTATTCAAGAATTAGGAAATGTGTCATAATTTGAAGTTTTTCTGAACTCACTTAAATTTAACGTTTTTTGCATCATATATAGAAAATTATAATTTTTCCTAAATTTTAATTTGGAATCAGAGAGTAAATTGAGATATTTTGGTATTAGTAATAAGGATGGCTGATAAGTATTTATACAAATTTATATTATTAGTAAATAAAAGCACGCTTTTTATTCACACTTATAGAAAGCATATTAATGTAATAATACACTTGAATAATTATAATTATAATGCACGTTTATTTATTTGGAGTTTGGACTGACCACCTTTTTACATTGACAAGGCTTCACACATCTGTTATTTGGTTCTCCGCTTCTTATATATCCTTTTATACACACACAGCCTGGGACACAAATCTGTGAACATTTAAAAATTCGAATATCTCTCTATATTATTATGAAAAGATCTCCCACGAGGGCTCTCAAATACTCCCACGAAGCCCCCCAGAGCTTCCTACGAGGGCCCCCATAGTCTCCTATAAGGGCCCGAGAGTCTCCCACAAGATCCTCCAGAGTCTCCCACGAACCCCTCTGGAGCCTCCTACGAGGGCTCTCAGAGCCTCCTATGAGGATCTCCAGAGCATTTTACAAGGGCCCCTAGAGCCTCCCACAATGACTTCCAAAGCCTTCCACGGAGTCCTCCAAAGCCTCCCACGAGGACCCTCAAAGACTTCCACGAAGCCCTTCAGAGCCTCCTACGAGAGCCCCCAGAGCTTCCCACGTGGGTCTCCAGAGCATTTTACAAGGACTTCAGAGCATCCCACAATGACTTCCAAAACCTTCCACGGAGTCCTCCAAAGTCTCCCACAAGGGCCCTCGAAGCCTGCCACGAAGCCCTCCAGAGCCTCCTACGAGGATCTCCAGAGCTTCCAACGAGGGCCCCCAGAGCCTCATACAAGGGCCCCGAAAGTCTCCCACGAGATTCTCCAGAGTCTCCAACGAACCCCTACAGAGCCTCCTACAAGGGTTCCCAGAGCCTCCCACAAGACCATACAGAGCGTCCCACGAGGGCCCTCAGGACCTCTCCCTTTCCAGGAAAAATGAAATATCTTTTAAAGGGTGACCCTTTCCCATTAATATTTGAATTCATTATTTAACACTTTGTACATATTTTACAGGTGAGGTGCTATATATTGATTCCCAGTCAACTTTTATAATTAAAGAGTTCAATATACCTCCCCATGGTGCAATTGGAATAATTTTTAATTAAAAAAATAATAATATCAATTACATTGAAATTATTATTGTTAAAACTTGTGTTATCTTTCAAAATTCAATATATGTGGCTAAGAATTAATCTAAAATTAAAATTAAATCTTTATTCCTTAAAATAAAATTATCTCTTTCCAATAGATAAAAACAGTTATCCACGAGCAGAATGTATGAGAAGAAGTTAAAGATAATATAACCATGTATAATGAAAGAGAAGGTAAAAAACATGCAAAATAATAAACCGTACATCAGGGGTTCCCCCTTTCCAGGAAAAATAAAATAACTCTTGAAGGGGGCTCCTTTCCCATTAATATTTGAATTTTTTATTTAACACTTTATACATATTTGACAGGTGAGGTGCTATATATTGATTCCCAGTCAACTTTCATAATTAAGGAAATATGGTAAATGTACCTCCCCATGGTGACCCATGGAATAATTTTTAATTAAAAAAAATTAATATTAATTAAATCAGAATGATTATAATTAAAACTTGTGTTATCTTCTAAAATTCAATACACTTGGAATCATTCATAAATTACGTGACAAGTTTTTCTGTTGATTAAATAAAGATGAGGATATAATTTCCGTGAAGAGAAAAAGAATACAGCGATATAAACAAAAGAAAAACGCGTCACTTAATTTGTGCATGATCCCTTTGGATGAGAATTAATATAAAACTGAAATAAAATCTTTGTTCCTTGAAATAAAATTATCTCTTTTCAATAAGTAAAAACATTAATCCACGAGCAGAATGTATGAAAAGAAGTTAAAGATAATATCAACATGTATCATAAAAGAGAAGATAAAAAACATAAATAACATAACTTTAAAAATAAAATAACTTTTAAAGGAAGCCCTTTTCCATTTTTTCCAACAATTGTAATTATTTTAATGTATTTCTAATAGGAACCGATGAAATAAATATGTGAGCAATAATATATCTATTTTTGGTGTTGATATTATTGGTGTGAATGATTTAAGTATTGAAAAAATTGTGAAGAACTTAATAGGCTATAATGAACTTAAATTTTTTATTAAATTCTCAATTAATAAACTGATTTTTCGAAAGAAAATATACTTTTTTCTAAACTTACGGCAGGACAGAAAGGAATAGGTTTATTGCAGGTAATTTGACACAGCAATCCACACTGACTCCACACCTCATGCTTTGGACACCGTTTTTGACCTGTATGAACAAATTTATAATTACGGTTATGATTTGTAACACAAATCAAGTAAACACATTATGTTTATTATACATTACTTATATTAAGCAATACCAGCTTTTTGGAAAATAATTTTGTGCTTGTAAAATAAGGAATTTAAATCGAGATCTAAATAATAAAATCTAGGGAATGGTGTAATAAGTTGCAATAGTATTGTAAGGTTACTGAGAAAGTAATAATTTTTTATGAATCAATACTTGCCAGCTGACGCGATTGCAACGATCAGTATAAAAATAAATATGGGAGACATTCTAACGGATCTTCAATGTTTCAAGGGAAATGAATGTAATATTCATCATATCAAACTACTTTTATAAACATCAGTTGTTTATACAATTTTCTGAAAGAGCGAGGAAAGACAAATTAAATGCGTTTTTTCTTGAATAAGGAAAAATTGCTGGCGAATTTTTCATTATCAGTCTAAAAATAACTGCTATTTGCCTGATCAAATGGGGATGTGGTGCAATTTTGCAGGAGACAGTGTGTATTTTTAAATATGTACTTATTGTGGACAAGATTACAATATCCAGGGCGATTTGATAATGTAGATTCCGACACTTCAGGATTTTCACTACGTAGTACGTACTGTCCACTTCAAAACTGAGCAATAATTAAAATGATTTATAAAATAAAGTTTTCAGGTTGAAATTGTTTATTTAACAAAAGTTATATGGATTTTTATGTTTTAGCTTCAATTTCATGTAAAAGCAGCAATTCTCATCCAATCCTAATGATTACGAGTTCATTTTATTCCTTGAAAGATTCTTCATAAACTTGTTTGGTTGGATTTTATCCATGAATATATTTCCTTAGAAATCTTGAAGTTATTATTTTTGTAAAACAATTTTTTCCTAGATAACTTCAATTTTATTGAAACGTAACCAAACAGATTTGTAAAGAATCTTTCGAGGAATAAAATGAGCTCTTGATCATTAGGATTGGATGAGAATTTCAGATTTTACCTAAAATTGAAGCTAAAACACAAAATTTATCGATTAATCGATTGACTGTTCGTATAGTACATCCTTAAAATGAACCGACAAGACCTCACTGGTTGAAATAGCCAAAACAGAATCACCGGTATCACTTCAGTGATACAATTTGTTTATAATAATTTAACTTGATTATAATTCTTTTTTATCTCGTTAGTTTCAACCTCCTTATTATAATATTATCTCGGGTAGCAGTTTGAATGCCTGTTTTTTATTGCTTACTGCAATTTTTATCGACTCTAATGGTCCCTCTCAAGCGATGAATTAAAAGTATAAATTATTTGTAAACTTCTCTAAAAATGACATTAAAAAAAATTTACTCACTTGTACATGTATAATTATACATTTAAATATTCTATTCACAAGCTAGAGCTTAACGAATAAATTTTTGGTATTCAAACTACTTTGAAGTAGGTAATAAGGATAGGCAATAAGTATGTACATTTTTATAAAAGTATATTGTACTACAAGTGCTGGGAATTTTCGATATGAGAAACAAAACAAATTTTGGAAATCTTGGAAATTTATGGTAAGATTACTAAAAATTACCGAAAGTTTCCGGAAATTTCAGATACCTAACATTTTCCAAAATTTTCGGTAATTTATAGTAATGTATCGGTGATTTATGGCAATCTATTAGTAATTTATAGTAACTTATCACTTTGAGTTCGTCCAATCACTATTTACTACTCACAATCAGTCTGTCAAGTGTCAACTCCTAATAAAGTGAGGTTATGATTCCGGCAGTCCTGAAAAGTAATTTCGAATCGAAATGCGCAAGCGCAACATCTAAAAAAAGTAATATTGCCTAAAGTGCGCAAGCGCAGCAACTAGAACACGTAAACTCACTCAAAGAGCGCAAGCGCAGCAGCTAAAAAATGTCATTTTATAACTGCTTTTTACCACGGTTTTGGGATTGATTATTTTCCGCACACTATACATGCCTCAAAAATCAAATATTCCATGCATGCGTTACAAAAAACATGTATATTAGCAAATAAGAGCATAACCTTTATTCATATTCATAAAACATATCAATAAAATAATACACTCGAAAATTTGTAACAATCATAATTGTGATGTACGTTATTTAAGTGAAGTTTTTACATTGACAGGGCTTCACACATCCGCTAAGCGGCCCATGGCTTTTTAGGTATCCTTTTATACACACACAGCCTGAGCCACTATTCTGTAAAAATTTAAAAATTAGAACTTACTGTCTACCATTACGAAATTTTTTGTAAAACCAACCCCTTTCCAGCTCGTTCAGGGCTAAATTACGGAATTTATCGTAGCTCTAGCCCTAGCGCTATACCTGACTCGGTTAGTCTTACGAAAAATTCCATAACACTAGTCAGTGCCAAATTAGAACACGTAAGATGTAAAATATACTGAGAGTATTAATTTTTTGAACTATTTAAGCACTTAGAAAACTTAAGCAGAACTCAATGAACCTTAATAAATTTAACGTTTTTATTAAATTGTTCATTGTTTAATTGGTTTCTCAAAAGAAGAAATAATTTTTTCTGAACTTACCGGAGGACAGATAGGTTTCGGATTACTACAGGAAGGTTGACAACGAAATTGACATTGACTCCATACCTCATGATCTCGACATTTTCTTATATCTATATGAACAAATTTATAATTACGATTAAGATTTGTGAAAAAAGCAAATAAATACATTATGATTATTAAGGTGTATCGAAATAAAAAATTTTGCCTTTCCTTTGCTAGGAGGGCTGAAAAGTTTCTATTGGGTGTCAGAATTACTTCCTGAAAGTATGAACAATAAGAAAAAATTCTCTCTGTTCACACATCACGAAAAATTTCATTTTTTTCGTGATTTCCAGGGCAATATATGAGCAATAATGAGCCGAAAAAGCAGGTAGTCTCAAAATCTATTTTTAAACTGTGAACTTTTTGGGTGTTCTTCTTCAGTACACAAAAAATTTTCATAAGTAAATAGATTTTATTTCGATCTTTAAGAAATTTTGAAAGAGGGACATTGAACAAAGATTGGTTCCAGTCTGCAGGGTTTTCTACGAATAATTAAGATTTCTTTTAATTGAGGTTTTAATGATTAACTCAATTTACTGAAAGATATCTATTTTACTTAAATATATTGAAAAAATTTGATGAAGTTAGCAATTCTTTAAAAATGTGTTAATAGTTTGGATTATTACTTTTTCTTTTTGAAAAATGGAATAATCTGAATAGAGTAGTTCTAAATCAACTCACATAAATAATGCAGAAAACTCTCCAAATTTATATTTGAACGTTAAAAAATGAATGCTTTTATTTCGAAGAATAGCCAATTGAATTCAAATCACAGTCGTTATAAACATTCTTTTCAATTAACTCATATCCAAGGAAACTGCTGATTCGTGGCAATGCAATACAATTTTAATGCAATTTTGCAAACTTATCAATGGTTTGGTTAAATCTACCAAATAATCAATCTAAACAAACTGGTTAAACCACCAAATTTGATTTGGTTAAATCTGTGGAGTTTAGAGTGTCTATTAAAAAAAAAGTTTGAGAGTTCATAGTATAGCTGAAGTATAGACGATATACTTAATTTATACTTAAGTATGGCTAAAGTATCAGGCATAGAATGGCACTCATTTTTCTCTCAAGATATCCTAGCAACGGAATAAACATAGTGTATCACAAGTGATAGCTCGTCCGGAAATTTTAAAGTTTCGCGTTCACAACAAGAAGATATACAATGGGAAACTTATATGATTCTAATATCATGTATAATATATATTGGTAAGAGTTCCAGAATCTTTGATACCTAACCATAGTATTATGAGCATACAAATATTTGATCAAACAGTTATTTAGGTCAAATGTTTAGTGTTAAATTTTGCATGATATAAGGTAGAAGAACTTAGGTTACAAATAGCATTTTACTTATTTTAGAAGTTGCAAACAATATTCTTTGATATTGTGAAAACCATGATTCGGGATCTCTATTTTTATGTATTTCAGATATCCGATTATCTCCCATCATCAATAATACGGCTATACCTACTATAGTCGTACTTTCCCTACACAAAAAAAAGCTGAGATCATTTTGAGTCGGATATTGAACCTTAATTGAGACACAGCAATTTTCAGTCAAAAGGGACTTGAATGGAGTTGTTAAACAAAAAAAAATTATATGAAGTTGCCCCGGGAACAGTTGAAGTAAGAGCTGAAAAAAAACAAGACGCAGCAAAAGTGAGCCTATGCGTTTTCTGTGTATACTTTAGATGTACTTTACGTACTTGAACTATACTCTAGAGATACATTTCAGCCATACTGTGACTGAACATTAGCTATATACTTTAGTTATACTGCAACTATACTTCTCAGATATACTTTAGCAATACTTACCCTATGCTTCAACCATACATCGTTATACTTTAGCAATATTTGAGCTATACATTCAATATACTTTATTCAAATATACATAAAGTATGGGATAGTCTCATTTGCCATACTTTTACTATACTACCTGAGAGATCACTCCCATACGATTTCCCAAATATTTTCCTAGATCAATCCCATACCAAATTTTTTTTACCCGGAAACCATTTATGGTTGCAAAAGAAAATGTTCCCACTTATTTTCTGAAACTTCGTGAAAATATAGATAAGTATAACAACTTCGTTTATAAATGACGAAATCATTATTTTTTTGTGTCTATGTATTAATTTAATTGAATAGCATAGAATCTCGAAAGAGCCTATCATGCAAACTCTTGAAAAAACTACAACAGTAATTCAGGTATTCGCTTTCGCTGTTAATTCGATGAAAAGAGTTAAAGAGCTCGCAATTGAGCTGGGCAATGACTATAAGCAATAAGTCTAGCGTGCAAAATTTGACAAAATTACCGCCTTTTAATGCTTTCAGTCAATAATCAGCCGACCTGCCTTTCCCCCTTGTACCAACAAGCCGACTTATCCTATCAGCTTGCACCTCATGCGCAACGATCACACGTCCAAGTGTCTACTCTACGTGCATGCATGTGTGCAATGTACGCCTTCTATGAAGCTACCCGAGTTCGGAGTACGTATGTCGTATGCCATGGAGTCATGGGAGTCATGGGACTTTCTCGCGAAGCGCGATTCCCCACGCTTTGTTCTTCCAGCAAGAAGTAACTTGGAAGGTTGCGTGAGCGAAATAATGCGAGCATCAACGCTCTGTAAAATGCCTTAAACTGCAAGATGCTACGGCTAAAAATCCCCCAGGGAATAGAATGTCTTGGGGCCATAAAGTGTCCTAGGGTGTTATTACCGGATTATAATAAAGACGATATTTTTGTTACGCGCCTAATTTCAGGGCCTGCTACCGTAAATGGACTAAACTTTATATAAGGCCAGAAGGCTTCTTACATTTTTTTTTCGCAGAATGAGTTTCAGATTTTCAATTTCAATTTAGGGATGTAACACTTAAGGGATATCAGGTAGTATTGTAAAACAGTTTTCTAAATCTCAGGTCTAGGAAGCGTCTTCTTTACTATCCAGTTTTCAACTATTTGTGAAATCCAACTTTTGTCCTGTAATATGATTTATTGAGATGTTGAATTAGTCAACAATAACCCTTGGTTCCATACAACCTAACAACATTGGAGATGCATTCCAAACTTGAACTTTGTGGAAAAGGGTTTAAAGTTTAAAACATGTAAAATTGATGTTTATTTTATCGAATTATTGAGTTTAAGTATCAGACTTGCTACAGCACTTCGAGTCCAATTTATAATATCAAATACAAGTTTTAAAGCATATTAAATTTTATATCTTCAGTACGTGAAACCTAATTTGGTTTCGAGGATAATACTTAAAATTCTAAACTGCTTTCAAATTTCATATATTTATAATTATAATTGTGTTTAACCACGAAAACTCTCAAACTTTAATTCACTTTAAATTTAAATACTTTATCAGCTTCAATAGAATTAATCAACTTCCTCTAAACACGATAACTTTAATTTGGTAGTATTTTTAAATCTCAGAATTTTCGACATTGATTTTTTTAAAATTAGCTTCCAAGTTTATATGTAAACCCTAATTACCTTCGATTTGAAGGATTCCATTGACTTAAAGTGTTTCTTTCACAAATTTCAAATTTTTAAACATGCATTATTTTCAGTTGAGAGTAGTTTACATTTATTTTGAACTTGAGTTCTCTGAATTTTGGAAATTTCTTAAATTGAAGGTTCTAAAGTTGGAATACTCTTTTAAAATATTAGTTTTCTGTTAATTTAAATGCTTGCAAATTCACAAAATCTCTTTTCTTTGTTATATCGTTTAATTTCAATTTTCCTTCTTTTTAAAACTCGAACATTTTCGCCTATCCCAGTTTTTTCTGAATATGTTTTGGGGATGCCTCCAGAGTATTTTTTATATGTAAAGGAAAAAAATTGTTGGGCCCCTTTCTAAGAAATCTTAATTTTTTGGGGGGATTATTAAGTATACTATTTCCGCTGAAATCATTGGAAATTCAAATTTATAGGTACATACCCTGTAGTTTGGCTCCAAAAAAGCCTCTAATACGAGTAGTTGAACATCATGTAATATTCAGAAGACTTTCAAATATTTAAAAACAGTTGCAAAAAGTTAGTTTTATTTTAATTGTTCCTTCTCAGTGCGTTTTTCGCCTGAATAGTCAAAGTAGGAATTAAAGTGCACAAAACTCCATGTAAAATAAAATTTTTTTAAATGTTTTATCTTAAATAATTTAGGAGATATGACTTCCAGAAGTAATTTTTTATTGAAAAATTGGCCTAAAAAAGAATTTAATTTTATTTTCCGTGAAATATCTTATGTCTTGTTGTTTTTCGGAAATAACTTGTGTTTGTTGCATTCCGCGTGAAAAAATGTAGTTATAAAAATAAAATTACATACATTTTCTAGCAAAACCCCAAAATATTCAATGCCCTGTCTTTAATATTTTGCGAAATATTGCCTCGAAAGGTGTCCTTTCACAAGAATTGATAAGATTTTATCACGCTTTTCGAGGCAATATTTCGCGCAATATTAAAGATAGGACATTCAATATTTCGGTGTTTTGCTGAAATATGTACGTACTTTCATTCTCATAAGCACATTTTTTTACGTAGCATGCAACAGACACAAGTTATTTCCAAAAAACTTAATGTCTAATAAAATTCAATAAACAGGGTGATTTTCAGAACAAGATAACTTTAGACAGTTTAGACCTATCAGAGCTAGAGCATTGTTTTTTTTAATCTCGAGGAAATTTAGTCTGCTTTAACTAATATAGATGCAGCTTTCATCTAAAACTAACAGGACATGAGATATTTCACGGAAACTAAAATTAAATTCTCTTTTAGGCCAATTTTTCAATAAAAAATCACTTCTAGAAGTCATATCTTCTAAACTATTCAAAACAAAACATTTTTTATCTAATTTTACAGGGAATTTTGTACACTTTAATTTTTGTCCTGACTATTTAGGCATAAAATGCACTACGAAGGAGCAATTAAAAAAAAAAAATAACTTTTTGCACCTGTTCTAAAAGATTTTAAAGCCTTCTGTACATTACATGGTGTTTAACTACTAGAGGCTTTTTTGGATGCCAAATTACTGGGTTTGTACCAGTAAACATTCAATTTCTAATGATTTCAACCGAAATATACTTAATAACCTCACAAAAAAAATTAAAAATTAAAAACTCTTAAAAGAGAGCTGAACGATTTTTTTTCATTTACGGCTTAAAATACTCTGGAGGCATCCCCAAAACATATTCAGAAAAAAGTAGGATGGACAAACATTTTTCAGTCAAAATTGGTTTAAGCTAGCCGTGTAAGGCTTTCAAATTTTAAAAAATGACGTGTTGAAAAAAAAAGTTTGGTAAACTCTGGATAAACTTTTCAAAAATATTCAGTAGAGGGTCACTGGTATCACTGATTGCCAGCGAAATTTTGCAGTTGTGTATAAATATAAATCCTCGCTGTTACCAACTGAGAAATTTCTCTGGAAATCAGTGGGAAATTCTTTTTCAAATAATATAACACAAGACTGAGCTCGGAATAATCAGCAATGTTTATGACCTATATAATTTATATTAAATTTACTATTTCTATTTTCCAGTGTTGTGATTCTTTTCACTGCAGAACAAAGAAGCTTTTTTCTACTTTGGAGATATTTTCTTTAGATACGGAGCTTAAAGTTAAATCAGACTTATCAGGTAGTTTGAAGGGTGAGAAAGCGGAACAAAGTAGAATATGGGGCATCCTGCTTAGAAAGGACAATCTCTGAAAGGAAGGTCAGGTGTCAAGTTTATTTAGGAAAGGATTATCCTAAATTCGGGCGATCATTATTTCCTCCACAGCTACCTGAGTTATCTTCCCCTTCTAGTGCGCAACGACGCTACCCCTTACTGGATTTGAAGCTTGAATTTTAAAAATATAGTCGTAGAAGTAATGTAGGTCACATACCATCCCCTTTCCAACGTCTTGTGGGGGCACTGGAAGGGGAAGAGAACTCAGGTAGCTGTGGAAGAAATGATGACTGCCCCCTAAATTCCATCCTTCTGGTAGAAAATCTATAAATTAGTTCCTCAGTATAGTATCTGTATACTTTAGAGTTCAGACTTTAGTTCGTAAACTAAAGTAGTAACCTTGTTGGTACATGACTTGCACTTTAACTTTTTATTTATAAAAGAGTAAAAAATAAATAATTAAAATTCAAAAAAAGACTAATAAAGTAATGTTAGATGCAAATTGTTGAAGACATATAACTAAAATGAACAAAAAAAGCTTTGAATACGATTTTTATGACTATGTTATCGCACTTGCTTTGGGCCCGTAAGATGTTGGTGAGAAAACCTCTTAAATTGCAAATTACATCAAAACTGATTAAAAAACTAACAGTACAAGTCCAAGATTTGCGACAATTTTGAGATTTAATATTCAAAACTGTTAAGAAGAATCCAAGGACTGAATAAATGAGCTACATTAGTGCCTTATTTACAAATAGCCGAATATAATTAACACGGTAATTAAAAAATATTTCTCACCAACAACATTCACTTATTAAAACTGAAAAATCCATACTTAATTAACATTAAATGGACTCACTGAATCGACTTAATAAACTCAACCCATTTAATAAATTGCCTACTGAAAAAAATAATATCAAAAGTAAAACTTTATACGCTGCAACGATTTATAAGGTATATAATGTCGGAAACTTTGGAGATACAGCATATACTCTACACTATAGATTCATACTGTATATTGTATGGTTTTATAAGCTGCAGGTGGATCATAGCAAGTAAAGGTAATGGCAGTGCCTGGGATCGTCACGTCTTCGGATGTGGGATACAGTTAAAGTGTATT
>JAUMHM010000031.1:13859463-13870408 GCA_032362435.1 Melikaiella ostensackeni
ATTGATCAATTTTAATAATAATTGATCAATTTCAACAACTATTAAAATAAAAATAAACAATTATTATTATTATTATTATACCCTGCCACAGTACAGCGAGAGGCTTAGTTGTAAGGGATTAGGATGCGTTAGGTTAGGTTACACATATGTTAGGTAGGCTAGTAGCTAGGTTGGAACCCCGCCGCGTTCCCGATTTTCAATAGAGTTAGGCATGCGATATACGTTTAGTGGTAGTGTATGTAGTGGCGTCTGATGGTATATAAATAAACATTTATTAATTAATAATAATATTTAAAATATATATATTTTTTGTTGTTGAAAAATCTGCATTTGAAATATGTATTTCCTAAAATCTGAGAAAAAATGCCCAACTTTTTCGAACATATTTCCCACTGCAGTTTGAGAAAAATCGCCGAACGTTTCGATAATTTTTTGAAAATACTGGTCCAGCTTAAAACCCTAACGTTCGGAAATTTTCATTACCACGTATTAGAAAAAATTTCTAAAAATCGTAGGCCAGCTAATAACTGTAACTTTCGGAAATTTTGCCTACCATATTCATGCATTAGGAAACATTTTCGAAAGTTAGGGTCAATAGCTGGCGCACGATTTTCGGAAATTTTCTCGAAAAATTGTTTACATATTCACTGAAATTTAAATTACTTTGAATTTAAATTACTGGAACTTCATTGAGAATCAGTTACTTATTTTCAAAAGTGCCTGAAGTTTTATCAGATATTCAACAGTTCTCAATGACATATATCATATTCGAAAAAATGTACTCCCATGAAATTATATTTTGTTACTTTCAAAAAGAAAGGCACTTTCATTTTTCTTTTTCTGAGTATGCTTTAGAAGTTTTAGATAAAGAAATAAAACGTTAATGTTAGATAGTTTAAGTGTGTAATATAGTTCAATTGCTAATTAAAGTATCGAATGTTAATGAAATATCTACTTGTTGCAACTGATTGTAAGGCTAATGCATATTTCAATTAACACGCAAAGCGAATTTGATAAGGATTATAGTATGTAATATAGAAGCGTCAATTACTCACATGATAGTGGAAGTATGTTTGGAAAGGCTTGAACAGAACTTGTGACTCACCTGAAACAGAGGTAAAAACAAAATTAATACACATATATTATTATAAAACATAATTGTATAATTCTGAAACTAAAATTAGTTACTCTTTCGTGGATTCAAATTCCAACGCAAATTTTCTAGACGATATTAACTAGTATGATTTTCAAATATAATTTTTTGGTTGCATTATTTCTTGCTAAAGAATTTTCTACATTCAAACAGAACAACATGATTGTTTAAGCCTTCTATGTCGTGGATAAACAATAAATAAATTTCATATCACAAATATCGAGGTCTAACTTTTTGAGTAACCAATTACCAAACCTTGCTTTTCGTGTCAAAAATGACCTTTTATGATCTCAAAAAAGAATTTTGGATTTATAACTTGAATATGTATTTACAACTGTACAAGTAAGTGGAAAAAGAGCTTATTATTAAGAAGTCAACTTTCTTATCATAAAGTCAGAGACTTAACATTTTTTTGGAGAAGTTTTTAAAAAATTAAAAGAAAAAAAGATAAATGTTTCTGAAAGCAATTTCCCTGGCTACGTGTCTTCTTTTTACTTTACCTCAATTTCACAGATATTCGATCAGCCCATATTTACTTAATCTCATTGAGTGTCAAAATTCTGGAAAAGGGAGGATTAGTATCAAGAATTTCAAGAATTTCAAAAAACTTTCAAAAGAAGAGAACTTCTGTAGCAAAGAATATGAAATTCAACTGAAGAAGTGTAAAATATAAAAGAGGTACTTTCATATTGAGATCCACTAGCAATGAATGGTCCAAGTGTCGCCACACAAAGAGATTTAAATGCCGGCGAAAGCTACTCGCTCAGGTAGCCAATTTGACAGCCTCCGAATGCTACTCGGTGGGACAGCACAAATATCTTTCCCGTGTCAAAGATAAAGGTGCAACACTGTAAGGGCCTTTCTTTGTGTTACCTTCATTCGCTTTAGCGATCATTGTGTTATTTTTCATAAGAGTAGAAATACGACTCTCCCACAATATTTCAAGCAGCGAATCTCGTTACATTGCGCCGTCGCGTCGCCGTGCCATTTACAGCACGCTGGGCCAAAAAAAGGAACTAGGAAATGGCAATATCACGCGTATGAAAAATTCGTCGATGCAACCTGTGCCCGTAAGCTGAAAATGTGTGCACGCACGTACATGTTGTCGTAAATTTTGCGAATGCATCGGACCGAGAGTCATAAAAAGGAAAAAAGAATAAAAAATAAAAAGCAAGAGAAGGAAGACGAGGAGTGGAAGAGCAAGAAGATGGCAGGCCATAGAACGGACGAAGGAATTTCAAAATTTAAGATTCGACGCATCACTAACCCCCTGGCTATGATCAGACCTGTTGTCAAAAATGCCAGAGGCAACGGCTGATTGTTTGTATTATAATAATATTGTAATGAAGAGGTGTATCGTCAGAGATAGTGACTTTGATTCCCAAGCAAATTTTCCTCTCAGCTGTTTCACATCAATATTGTTACGTTCCCAGTGTGAAATAGTATAATACTATCTTTATGGATGAATAGATTCCTACTTTTATTGCCTATGGATGAAACTTCTCTCGCCAATAATAACAATCTATTAGGTTTCGTTTTTCGTAATTAAGACATGAAATCAGAGTCAATGAATCATGTATTCATGTAGATAGGTGGTTTGTACAGATAGGTTGCAAAACGTATAAACCGTACCTAATCTCGTTGCAGTAAATTTCATATAGCTTTATGGCGATTTCGTATATTAAGGTATTGGCATTTGTGATCAGTTTATTTAATGTGAGGATCAATGAATATTTTCCGAATCTGCTTTTACTGGAAACGAATTATATTGAAAAGCAATTTAAAAAGGGGTTGTAATTTTATGTGCCTATTCTTCATTTCTTTCCTATAGGCAAGAAGTCATAGATATTGGAGAGAGAATGTAAAAACATTTCAACATAATTTACTCGCAGTTGATAGGATTTAAGAGAAGTCATGAATTCGAAAAATCGTATGCTTAGAAAAGCGAATCTTGACAAAGAAAGAAACAAAAGATAAAGTTTACATCGATTCCAGGTCAAATATTCGCTGCAACATACATTAACCTTGCCGGTTTAACTTGACACGAAACGAAAATAATTTCGCGTTTTTAATCTTGCCTCGGTAACCTTTCGCTTCGTGATGTCTCATTTTTATTCGAAATGTAGCGACAGTTACGACGCTAGCGCCATCTACTGTCGTTTCTATTAATTAAACTGGAGCAAAATGGTGATTCCACACGTGTCAGTTGTTTTTTACTAAGCGATGTAAAATAAAGTGTAGTAAGCTATTACAGAGATGATTTATAAGCAAGAACAATGTTTTATTTGTGCTGTTTGTCACCGATTCTACGTTCTCCTTCAATTTGCTCACTAATGTTTCACTTGGCACAACTGACAACGTGACATAGTAGATGATTGCAGAATTATTCGCCTAACCTCGGTGAAACTTTCGCCGAAATATGTTCGATTTTTAACCGTTCCAAAATTCATCTGCAAGACATTTTACTTTTTGTATTTTCTGTGAGAATACTTGAAATATTTTCTAACCAAGATACTAATAACAGCTCGATTAATTTCCGCATTAAAAAATGTGTAATTTACGAATTAATCATCGAGCTGTCATTGCTGATAATTCTTCAGCAACGATCTGAAGGATTTTCCAATACACGTATTTTCGTAGCACCTTGTATAAAACGACGTGCATACATGAGGGGTGCGGCGGCTCTGGTCTGGTCGGTGGAGAGCCTGGCAGTCACTCAATGAATTATTGGCCATAATAGCAGTGGCAGCGAGGTTGGGCCCCTCTTCTCTTGTATCTTGGGCCCACAGATCGACTCGCTGGAACTGCAATCCGTTGCTCGTCCATGGACCATGCCAGACCATGCACCCAAGAGAAAAGAAGGTCCGCATTGTTGTTACTGTTGTATGCTCTTAGTAGGCCAATTTTTGCACTTCCTTTTCTTCATTTTTCCCTTCTTTGCAATCGAGGCCTTGCAAGTTCGCCTGCAATGATCATTCCCGGGATTTATATGAGAAAGGCCCCCAATAATCCGTGACTTCCCGAACTCACTCTCCACTTTTCTTTCCCTTTGAATCAGAGTCGAGCTCGTTGCAGCTTGAAATCTAAATACAAATGATTTCAAGTGACTGCAAGTGATTGCAAGGGATTGGAGTTGATTGAAAAAGATTAAAGATGACTGGAAAGAATGTTACGTGATTTTAGATGGTTTCAAGTAATCACAAACAACGGCAAGTGAGTGTCAAAGATCGCAGATCATTTCAGATGCTTGCAAATGATTGCACGTGGCAGCAAAGAATTATACACATTACTGCAAGAGATTTAAAGTGCTTCCAAAGTATTTCAAGGGAATGACAAGAATGACAAAGAGTGCAAAGAAATGAAAGTGATTGCAAAGGACTGCAGGTGATTGTAAGTGATTTAATGTGATTATATCGGATTTAAAATAAAATTCCAAATAATGCAAAGAAATGAAAGTAATTTCAAAAGATCACAGGTGATTGGAGGTGATTTAATTTGGTTACAGCGGATTTAAAATATAAATTAATAACAAATAAACATTTTAGCTATTCAAAAGCATAAAAAAATTACGGATCAAAAAGTGCAGAAGTTATACATTGAACTTATTCAAAAATTAAGAGTTCAAAAATGAAGAAGTATAATGCAAAAGCATCTGACGTTGAAAAATATTCAATTTAATGGTAAAATTTCTAACTGTAGATGTTGTACATTAAACAATAAAGAATGAATGATTTTCACTGGAAAGTGTTTAATAATTATCTACTTCAAATTTTGAAATTAAAGAATTTGGAAATCTCACATTTTAAGCACTAAAAATTGAACTATCAAAACTTCTAAAAGTTTTAAAATGGAGCAGTTACTAATTTTTGCATTCCCATTCTAAATAAGAAGGTATTAGTTTTATGTACAATTTGACTTGGTCGTTTTTCATCAAATCTCGACGTTTTGAGACCTGAGTCAGAAAAAAAACGATTTTTGCGAAGATTTTAGTCTGTCTGTAATCTGTCTATGTCTGTCCGTAGTCTGTAGTCTGTAGTATAATCGTGTAGGCACGATAACTTTCAAAAGACTGATCAGATTGGATTGAGCTTTGGCACAATTTTCTCGGGCCTAAAACTCTAAAAAGAAAGAACGAGTTCATAACCAGCCATTTTTGACAAACGGTTCTGGTTTTATCCATCGAAAATGCTTTAAAAGAATAAAATATCAATTTTCCGGCCAATTATGCAAGATGCAAAAAAATGTAAAAATGCAAAAATTTTTATCTGAAAAAGATCTCTAAATTTTCTACATAAGATTTTTTGATAAGATGCATAGTTTTGGTTCTAATTGTGAAAAATGTTATTCAAAAAAATCCCTTTTCCAGAAAAACTATGCAAGATGCAAAAAAAAATGTTGAAAAGAAAAAGTGTTCATCTCAAAAAGATCTACAAATTTACTTCAGACCGTTTTTTGATAAGACGTAGAGTTTTTGCTTCAATCATGATAACGCTTTTTAATGAATAAAGAATTCCATTTTCTGACCAAACTAGACAAAATACGAAAAAATATTAATAATCAAAATTCTTCACCTCAAGAAGATCTAAAAATTTGATTCAGATAATTTTTTAATAAGATATAGTTTTTGTGTTAGGCATTATAACGCTTTTTATTAAAGAATATAAAATTACATTTTCTGGCCAAACTATGCGACATACGAAAAACAGTCCAGCGAAGACAAATCGTTGCTTTTAAGAAGACCTACAAAATCGTTCTAGACATTTTTCTGCTGGAACTTACGGTTTTTCTTTTGAATATCGAAAATATTATTGAAAAATCGAAAATTCAAATAATGAGCCAAACAGCCTAAGGTATAAAAAAAAGTTTCAAAAGAAAATTTTTCCCTTTGAAAAGGCCTGCAAAATCTCCCTCAACTATTTTTTAACAGAAATCACCGTTTTTCTGTTGAACATAGAAAATGCTATTGATAAATCAAAAATTCAAATTTCTATGATTATTTCATTTCAAAAGATTGAAATAAAATCCATTCTACTATGAAACCTTGTGTGCATCAAACACGCCAAAAATCTCACAAATCAAAAATGGACTTTTTTACTACCCGCTTTTTCGGCTCATTAGAGGCAGGTGCACAATACATGTACACAAACCATTATATAATTATTATATAATTCATTAGAGAATTATGTAAATACATATAAAAAATCAAGCGTGAAGCGTGAGTATTTTAATGAGAATGTGCCCCTTAAGGCCGATAGAGCCTTGAGTAAATTATTTTTCCCTTTAATCTAAAATTGAAACAAATTTAACAATCTTTTAATAGAGGTTTCAAAAGTTTGGTAGTATTTGAAAGTAAGCTTCTGTATATATGCATTACACTATGTGAACTAATAATAAATCCGAGCACGAAGTGCGAGGACCAAAAGTATCCGAGCGTGTAGCGCGAGGTAAATATAATATCGAGCGCGAAGCGCGAGATCCGACAGACACGCGCCCTATGCGCACTCCAACTTGCGAGCGAAGCGAGTCACGCGCAAAGCGCATGATGAGAATGTCCACGCGCAGTGGGCAAATTTTTTTACATTTCAAACTGAACAATTTGATATTTAGTCTTCAAAGCTTACAGTTGAAACATTATTCACGAAATCTTCGGAAAGTAAACATTTTCTAACTGAAAGTATTAAAAGATTGACACTTTCAAATTATAAAGGGTTCGAAATTGAACAATTTTTTAGTTAGAATCGTGATGAAGTGTACAGTTCCAAATCGCAAAATGAAAAATTATAAAATTCTAAATCGGGAAAAGTTGGACCAATTCTAATTCAGCCTTTTAAAATTGCAAAGTTTCAAAATTAAATGTTCAAAATTAATTATTTTTAAGTCAGCAGGACAAAAATACAAGTTTAAATTTGCAGTATAACGATTTGAACCATTTCAAGTTCTAGTTTGCAGTCATTACAAAGGTGATTTCAATGTGATTTCAATAACCTATGAACAATTGAAGACCAACTGCAGAAGTCATAATCCATCGTTTAAAGTTTAAAGAAAATTTTAAGCAGGCCTTATAATTTATATCATCGAAGTAGTAATCAATGCATCGGAGACGTGTTGATAAGATATAAAGCTAGTTTAATTAACTCGTCTTGATGTAATCACCTGGTGCTAACCAGTTTAACTTTTTAGCTAGGCTGAGGAATTTACTGATAAGGAATTGGTACTCAGAGTAGGATCCATCATTTCAGAAACCTGATCAGTGTCTCCTGATATTACTAACTATTTATTCTGACATGATGAGTTGTCTTAAACAATCAGCTGATAAGATACCTACAAAATTCATTTAATTAGTTGAGAACCAGTTTATTGTCTGGCCAAGTCTCGCTAGGCTTGTGAATTGTAAAAAATACGCAAACTTTGAAACTTTGAAAAATGTTTAATTGCAGTGAAACTTTCAAGTGAAATTTTATTCCAAATCTGTAGGCTTGGGTTGCGAAATTCATTTTACTGTACAATCGTCATGGGCGAATTAACTATTCAGATGGGTTTCACCGATGAGAAATACTCGACAGTTGCAAAACTCTTGTCTCTGCTAAAACCAGCCGTCGTTTTAACATTTAACCGTATGCGGAATTATTTCGATTGATTGAAAAAAAGACTAGTTGTGCAGAGAATGAAACATGAGGCACATAATGAAGTGAATTCAGCTTACTACGTTGTTTAAATATTTCTTTAGTCTATTCATGAGTTTGTTTTCTAAATGAGATGTAAATAAAAGGATAAATCTCATATTGAAATACTTGGAGCAAAACCTAGCATTTTCTTAAATTTCAAAGATAAAAAGGAGAATTGTCGAAAAATTGTAGGCAATTATTCGCAAACGATGACAAAGCAAGAAAGGCTTATCAGAATTTGGAAACTGTAAAAGGAAAATGAAAAAAAAAATGAAGATAAGAGCACTTCCCCTTAAAAAAAAGAGATACTCAGAGCAAATCTTATGAATCCACGTGTGCCAAACACCGGCATGTATTTGCGATAAAGCACCAACATATTCGATAAGTTATCGAATCGGTCAGACCCTTACATTTTTCTTTGGTTTTACCTCGGTTGCCTTACAATGTATAGATGCAAAGCATCTTTTACATGTAAGAACCTGCTGGTTCAGTGGCGTAACTATAAAGTGCCTCAAATGCCGAGGCTTTTTTCAAACTTGGTGAAACTTGCTGTGAAACTCAACAATTTTCTCTTTCCGGCTTTAAATGTAAATTTCAAAATCCATGCGATTATTTTCATTTCTTAACTTAAATTTTTTTTAATCTTCAAGACATACACTCAACTCTGAATTTAAGTCATCTGGATTTAAGTGATTCCTAGAATTTCCGGCGGCTCACATTCGTCGATGAGGGGATCCAGGGTGTTGAGAGAAAGATGCTGTGAGCGCAGTGGAGTTTAGCAGTTCCGTAGCCACAAAGCGGACAGTTCGAACACTCGCGTGCATATTTCGCACTTATTTTTAAATACACGCGAAAAATTTTCTTTTCATTAATCAGTCTTGATTATTAAAAAAGGTCCACCCTTTATGATAACAAAAATCTACATTCGCACAAAACACAGTTAATATTATGTATTTATAGTGGAAATGATTCATATGGCCCTGACTGTTCACGATATATAAATTCTTGGGAGAGCCTCACGACCATAGCAGGCCTTACCCGAAACCCGACATAAATACAGAGTTGAGTGTATTAAATTTAAACTTTTTAATTCTTTTCATATTACATATAATGGTAACTTTCTAGGATGAGTTCTCATTGTGCAAAATAACACAAAATCACCAAATGTGTACGTCTATTTTAGAACAGCCCACTTTGTCGCTTGTCAATAATGGTCAAATTCAGACAAAATTCAATTTGAAGTTGACCCTTATAGACAAGCAACAAAGTGAGCTGTTTTAATGTGGGCATACGCAAATTTTTTTATTGTTCTTTACAATTACAAAATATTTGAGCATCCAAAAAACATTAATATAATAGTTACTCAAAAAAAGTAGGTATTGATTGCCAGAGCCCAAAATACAAAGAATTTAGGACTGCGTAAACTGCAAAATACAAAACTATTTGATTTATTGTCTTATCATAATATAACCGCATTTCTAGATACTTTTTGTATTTCCCGTATAGGTATTATGCATAATTTGAAATTTCAACTTTTCAAAATGTAACAATATTAATTAAAAAATTCATGTAAATTGAATGATTCTAAATTAAAAAGTTATCGATTGAACAATATATTAACAAGTCTTAAATTAAACTTGGAAACGTATGACAGAAAAATATTTCTAAAAATATTTTTCATTTTGCAGCCATTTAGAAAACTCATCACTTTTTTCTAAGGGCAATTATTTTATTTTATTTGCGGATCATGAAAGATCATAATTCAGATCATGAAAAAAGAATTGACAAGTCGACATTAAAATATTATGAAGAAAAGTGTAAGGAATTTTTAATGAAAACTTTCAAGCTGCAGTTTGAAATGTTTTGCCGGAATTTGTTTTTAAAAAATTTTCTTAAATGATCACAAAAAATATATGTAATATTTCTAAATGTTAGCTAAGCAATAATATTGGAAATGAAGGGGAGAAGCAACAAACTACAAGAGAAATTCATGAAATCTTCCAAATCGGTAAATTCTGAACTTAAGGACCTTAAAATTAAATAATTTCAAATTTGAAATTTCGATATTTCCTTGGATATTTCATACTCTTAAATACGAAATCTTACCAATTGAAGAATCTTTAATAGAAATATTTTAAAAAATAAACAATACTAAATTAAAGAGGGTGAAATTGAATAATTCAAAGTCGAAGAATTCAAAGCAGAACAATTGATTAGTTAATTATAAACTTTAGAAATCAGTTCGTCAAGCGGGCAGCAAGCGCCCTCACTTGAGGGTTTCGTAGGAAAGGGTACCTTTAAGATTTTTCCATTTTTTTTAAATATTTACATTACCGTATATTGGTTTTGAGTCAAATTTGTAAATAATTTTTGTAATGTCGACGCTAGGAGCTTACAAACAAGTTTTTTTTGTTTTTTCGAAAAATTTCCGAATTTGCATGCTGGTTTGGAGCCAAATTTAAGTCCATTTTAAGCATATTTCGGTGAAAAGGACTAAATTTTCCTGTTTTTGCATAGCAACGTCTTGTTCACTATTTTTCTCATGATTCTCACTTTTTCCTGGCATAAGACGTATAAGAAACATCTCCTTGCAAAAGTAGAGGTCGGTAGTCTTAATATTTTTTGCTCTAGGCGTGGTAACAGAGTCATTTTGAGTCAACAGACCTAAATTTTTATGTATCTACATATCAACGCTATGATGAACATTTTCTTCAGGATTCTTAGTATTTTTCATCGCACTAGACGCGTGAAATACATCTTCATGCCAAGAATGAAGTCGGTACACATAATAGTTTAATAGTTATTGCGCTAGGCGTGGTAACGGGCGGATAAACATTTTACCGACTGCATAAGGGTTTCCTACAAAACCCTAAAAATTGAACAATTTTACACTGAAACTTTCGAAATTTCAAATTTTAAACGTAATACCTTCTAATTTTTAAATTTTTCTACTGAAACTTTAATAGAAATTGAATATATTCAAAATGAAAAGTTCAAAAATGAAAATTTGAAGTTGAAAAAGTTTATCAGTGCATTTAAACATGTTTAATTAGAATGAAAATAATTTTGATGTTAATTTTGCCGATTACTGGTCATTCTTGGGAAAACGAGAAAAAAAATCTATCAC
>JAUMHM010000031.1:13915416-13926513 GCA_032362435.1 Melikaiella ostensackeni
TTGCTAGTGTAGGACTGATTCCTGTTCTGGACTGGACTCTGTATAGTGCGATAAAGGAGTCAAGCCATCGACAAACTAGAATTTATTTAGCTGCCTAAAGAAGTCAATATCGCTATTACACTTGAATCAGTGAGGTAATTTCAATCTCGAATTTTTTTACAACGCCAGTTCAGTAATGAATGTCTCGACTGCCAGCATTAAAAACCCAATTTTTCACTTCCATTTTTCTCCGTGTTTTCTCAGCTCGTCACTTTCGAATGCTCGGATTTCGCTTAAATCGGTTAGCGACCGACAGTCTTCTGGGGAGCTCTTGGGATCTGGGGACGTCTTGGACCTCGAAGGGTCGCCACTGATCATCTCGGTTTTTAATCGAATCGCGGGGATCAGGACTTTACTTTCAAGGCTTAAGAACCTCTTCCGAGAACGCCCTTCATCGACGGATAGAGTCTAAAACACTTTTTGGGGATCGTGTTAAAAATGTTCCTAACTTACGGTACATTTTAAGCTTTGAGATTTGAGGAATAAAGAAAAATCGGAGATAAGTTTTTTCTGAAGAAATTCTTAATGTTAGCTCTAAAAATGTTAATCTTGTAAGGTCTATCATTCTGGTTATTATGGTCACTACATTGTGTGGATTCTTCGAGAGAGTTGTAATTTAAGTGACCTACCTGACCACTTTTTTCGTGAAAGCAATTCGTTAGGACCACTAATCGAGTCGGTCACTCTTTCTTAGTTTTCCATTATCTGGTTCTGATGTCACTTTTCGAAGAAGTTATTATTATGTTACTATATTTCCATTTTAAAATTGGGAAACATTCGAATCTTCAGAAAGAACTTGATAATGAAACATGTGTTAAAATAATTTCTGAAGTTCTTTGCAGAAGGTTTTAGATTAACTGAATGAAGAATGTTTTAATGGACGAGAGTTGATTTTCCGCAAATTATACCTTCAGAAATAATTTCTTTTAAAGAGGTTTTTGTAAATATAGGATATCTATAAAACGTGGAATCAAATGTTATAAAGGAATGTCTGGTGATAGCAAGAAGAAAATCCGATGAAGGGTTTGCAGGGTGTCACAAGAGAGAATATACTTATAATACTGCAATCGGTTGTCAACCCACTATGTCCCGTACAATAACTGTACTTACAAGACATAATGGTACGGAACCTCTGAAGGTTCAGAACACTTGTTACACGCCGAATAATAGAGATTCTATTGAAAATTACAAGCTTATTACAATCCAACTGTGAGAACTCCATGAACATATCTCCGACACACATAACATGACCAACCTACATTTTTGTAACTAAATCCTAGTTTTCAACTCAATTACTTATTTTACTTTTTACTTATTACTTTTTAGTTATTACTTCCTATTTACATTCTTATATGTACATTTCACACCAAACAACATTCCAAGATATTTATTTCTGTCTGCTCATTTCCTCGAGAACTTTGAGACGCCGAGTTTCTTTATAGACAAGAAATAAGAATGTGTCTCAGCTCTAATTTACGGTTTTTAATATCGATGCAAGCGATCTGAGGTCATTTAACTTTAACCCGTCAGCAGAAACTCGTAAAAGCCTATTGCGTTCGCAGGAAAGAAAACTACGGTAGATGCAATTTGAGCAGTAGGTGCGAAAAAGAAAGATAGCTATTTTTGCAGCCTATTTATGCCAGATAAATCAAAGTTTGTGTAGCGGGACTAGACCGGAATAGGCTTTTTTCCTAGACACATATCGCTCATCATTTCTCTATGAATTATGGGCCCTCGTAAAAGATGACAGTAGGGGCCGTAAAGATAAAACTTCGGTGAATCCTTTTCTTTTAGTGGCAATGTATTCTTTACATTGTAATCAAAGCAAAAAAATTTAGTATTTATGTTCCTTGCACAGTTACAAAAAATGTAGGAATTTCAGGTTGGGTACTAAATTCCTTAAATAATGCTAATTCAACAAACTCAAATTCAATACGGAAAGGTCAGTTAATTAATACATGATCAAAACAGATATTTTTTGGGTTTCGTAGGCCCGGGTTCAAATCGTTATATTTTCGCTCATGTGATCGTTCGACCGTCCCGTCGTATTTGGGCCTCATATTTTCGGGGTCTTATTTTTGGGTCATATATCTTGAACTTATGGTTTTGGGCCTTACGGCATGTCTTAACCAAAAAATGTTCAAATTGATTTATTCCCTGTTTAATCCTAATACACGGAGAAAAATGAGACTGAAGAGTTGGATATTCAGTGCTAGAATCGTGACTGAGTTTGCAGCAGTTCTCAAATATTAGCATCCAGAATAACCGATTGCAGGAGCTGATTGCTGCGTTGGAAACCCGGGTTCAGTTCTCGGCAACTACGTTTTTTTATTTAACACGAATTTTTCTGTTTCAACAAATAAATGTTCATAATTTAATGTTTAAAACTTAGTGTATATACATATACTATATAGGTAAATTTAAGTATATAAAATGAAAAGTGACTTTATCGACCCGTCAACACCCACCGGCCGCTCTGTGTCTTTGTAAATTCTTTTTGGCCGATCATTCTTTACTGTTGCGAATATAGGACTGATTCCTGTTTTGAAATGGGCTCTGTACAGTGCGCTAGAGAGTCAAGTCGTCGAAGAACTGGAATGTCTTTAGTTACCTAAAGAAGTTAATACCGCGATTGCACTTGAATTAATAAAGTAATTTCAATTTTAAATTTTGTTTACAACGCCAGTTTAGTAATGAATACCTCGACTATCAGCACTAAAGACCCAATTTTTCACTTTCATTTTTCTCCGTGTGGTTAATTTAAATATCTTTTTCAATAACTTGAAACTCTTTTAATACATAATAAAATAAAGGTTATCAATCGTTTACCCACAAAGTACGTTACATAACTTTTCTTTGAGGCAAATTCGTGACATCCTTTTCTAAAAACTAGCGCCAAAGTTTGAATACTTTTCGAGTCCCTTGTTGGGTATATTCCTATAGGATCTATGAAAAAGGAGCGTGCCTCGCTCGAGATTTCGCGTAGTATGCGGAAATTCGTTGGTTGCCGGTGAATGGCATCGGAAACCGCATACCGGTGGCTCTGCTGTGCCAATGTTCATTGCATATAGAGTATAGACCGAGCTTCTCCGGCAGGTAGAAGGTATAGTAGAAGGGGTCGGTTCGAGGATTGCGAGCAGGACTGAGCAGGACTGCTCGAGCACGAGCGGCAGGTACTTGCTGCATTTTGAAACCGTGCCAAGGTGGGCTCAGGGTGGGTAAGGTAGGACGACTCTCGGGGGAAAAAAGACCTGAAAAAGGATCTCGAAAATATATCCCTCGAGCAATCAAGCAACGGAGAAACGGTATGCCGTCCAGGAATTCCATTCGTTTTGTGCGGTTCCTGAATTCAATAGGTCTTGAGAGTGGCCCGTGTTCCCGCTGCGAGACATTCTACGAGGACACTTTGCCTGACTACGAAAATATGAAAAAGGACCTCGTTAATCGTACGGGTGGCTCCTTTTATGTTAAGCTCTTCAGGGACCAAAGACCAAATGATCCTCTCAATATCGATTCTTCTTTTCGCCAGTGAGATTCTAATCAGTGATGGATACCATAACCGTCATTGTTAACCTGATACCACTATAAAAGTTCGTCAATGATGGGACTGGGATGGGACATCCTTCCACTATTATATAGACTATATGACTGCACAATACACCAATCGCTGTGAACGAATGCTCAGGCGAAGCTTGATAGTTGATACCTGCCATTATTGTACAATGTACGCCTCTCCAACAAGTGGATTCAACCTTTATACAAGCTGCTATTATCTTCATAATTTAAGGACATTCTATGTTCTACTTATATGCACTTTCTCCATAAAAGGAGCAGTCATTGAATATACCTACACCACAATCATTATCTTCTTATTCGTTACAAAACAGTTTCAACGATATGGAGTAACTCACAATTTCAGGAAAGTCGATGCACAATAATCGAGATAATACATCATTAATCATTATTCCTTAATTAGCATACAACCTCTCTGACAACAATAAACCACTTTTAATAGTCTTCCACATCCCTAAGTATCTTAAACCTTGACAATTATACATGGACATTATATGAACTCCAACATGTCATTTTTTGACTCTAGCAACCAAATCTTGTTGTCCTGACCAACAACTTTTCTCTGCATACATTCATCTTAAACTGAACCTATACCAAACCCAAGTCGAGGATTCCGCAAAAAGTGTAAGAGACTGAAAATTTAAGGAAGATAAGGAGGAAGGTTTTTCGTGATTGTTTAAGTTCGTGGATGCTATACTGTTTCTACTCATCCATTGGGCGAAACAGTCTCTGAGAAGAGGTAGCCATTATTTAAGATTTCGAGCGTCAGACTCGCGATATCAGCTAAAAAGTGCATCGCGGTCCCCTGGTGAATTATTTCTCGTCCTTTCGGCGAGTGGGGATATCCGAAACGACAATTGTGTTCGGCTTTCGCCTGAAAATGCCATCTCATCTCGGGTCGCATCGCTCATGCGTCGTTAGGACATACCGCGCTTAAGCCCTTCTTATTCACCGAGCGCTTAGTTTTTTGCCCAAGAATCACCCTGACTCTGATCAGTCATGTGATCCCATACTCTAAGAAATACAATCTGTCCAAATGCTCCTCCTACAATTCTCTCGGCAAAACCCCTCCTTAATCCTGCCTCGAACAATTATTCTACATGGTTCTTTCAAATTGGGATCAAAATAGTTGTGTATTCAGATTCTTTGAAAGTCAGAAAAAGTGGATCTATCCAGATAACAATTTGTATTCTGAACAGGGAGATAAATATCTGGACTCTGGAGATATATAGCACTCTGTTTCAATAATGTAACGATCGCTTGGTTTTATACTGATGAATTTATAAACTGCATATAACAGTTAAGAATCGAATGTACAAGCATAAAAGACTATCTCTTGATAGTCCCAAAAACTTATGAAAGTATCTCGATTTCCAGATTCAAAGCTTTTTTCAGGCCAATCAAGTTTAAACTAATTAAACTCTATTTAATTTTAAAGAAAAAGAAATTATCTTTAAAAATCTAAAAGACAATAGACAGGCATATGTCTATCCCTTTTCTTTGGGTCTTGTTAAAATTACACCGTGAAACAAATAAAGTTTATTCGAGCTTGAATCGACTTTGATCTTTTTTTTTTTTGAAATACTCCCAACTAAATTCCAAAGAAAATTATGAGAGGCGATTTTTAAATTTTCTGTTTATTGCATTTCTTTGTTTTCAAATAAAGTGAAAAATTGTAATTTTTACAAATTTCTTTTTTATCTTTCCTAAAATAATCAAAATAAACTCAGAATCAATCGAAATCAGTGAAGTGGCATCTAATACACGAAATTAATTCATGAAATATTTAAATTAATTTTCATAAACAAATTTCAAATTTGGTGGTTCTACGATTCGATAAATAGTTTGTTGTCAGCAAAACTACTTTGTATTCCACCGTTAGTGGCGCAAAATAAAAAAAAATGTTGATGTCATTAACAAATTATATAAACAAATGCACTTTACGGCCATTTATTCACAGAAATACATTCTGCTTTCATTGAAAATTATTCAAATTGGCCGCAAATTAGCCTAACAGTGATATTCAATTAGGAAACTTTGCCGCTTCAATATATTTGTTAATTTTTAAAACACATTCTACAGATAAATGCACGATTCGGCCATTTGTTTACAGAAATACATTCTGCTTTCACTAAATCGACTTTCAATTGGTTTAACAGTGATGTTCCATCAGAAAACTTTGTTCTTCGAACATATTTGTTAGTTTTATAAACAATTTTTATAAACAAATTCACTATTTGGCCATTTATTCACAGAAATACATTCTGCTTTCACTGAAGCCATTTCAAATTGGCCTAACAGTGATATTCAAATAGAAAACTTTGTCCTTTCAACCTGTTTTTTCAAATTTTCAAACAAATTCCATAAACAAATGCACGATTTGGACATTTATTTAAAGAAATAAGTCACAACAAATCACTAAAACAATTATAAAATGGCTTGACAGTATTGTCTTGTGTAAAAAATCGATCTTTGAAACATATATATTTATTTATTGCTTGTATACTTGTAAACGTATTACGTATACTCTCATGAAATGTTTTTTTGAACCAAACAATCATTGTTTGACGTTTTATCAGATAAAGAATTTGTTTGATTCAAATAAAATTCTTTGAATTAAACAATAGTGTGTTTGAATCAATCAAATTTTTGTTCGAATCAATCAAATATTTGTTTGTCCTTATATCAAAGAAAGAATTTGTCTGATGCAAACAAACATTTTTCTAATTCTGTGTGTACACTGTTCGACCGTATATCCACAGAGAAAAAATGCATTTTCAACTATGTCTATTTTACATTGGCAAAAGCACCGAAAAATGCTTATGTAACTCGTAAAGTAAATAAACTGATCAACTATTAAGGCTTTCCTTTTCAAATTGTACAATTTTGAACGATTATAATTTGATAAAAAACATTTTTTATTATTTAAATATCTAATGATTTAATTTTTAATGCTTAAAATTGAACATCTTTTAGTCTTAAACGTGTTTAATTGAAATTTCTCATTTTTAAACGCATTCAATTTTGAAAATTTGCATTCGCAACATTGATCTACAATTAAGGCTATCAAATGCAAATTTTACAAATATGAACGATTAACATTTAAAATCAAACATATCTGGTTTGCACAATCTAAAATTATTCAATTTTGAATGCTTCCAAGCTTTTAATTAAAAAATTGGTCAATTTTAAATGTTCTAAATTGTTTTATTATTCAAATTGAAACGATTTCAATTTAAAATGTTCAACTATTAAGGCTTTCAATTGAAAAAAAGAATCTTGGGGATCCATACAATTAAAAATTGTCCAATTTCAAACGCTATGAATTGTAAATTGTCTAATTTATCAAGCTTGTCAATGAGAAGTTGCTCAGTTCAGAATGCCTTCAATTAACAATTGTCTAATTATTCAAACCTTCAAATTAAAATGGTACAATTTTCAAAGTTTTGAATGTCAAAAATACACAGTTTTAAAGGTTTTAACTTAGATTTGACTAGATTTGAATGCATTAATTTGCAGTTCTTTAACGAACTCTATCCACAAATCAAACAAAAACAACGTGCAACAACGTTGCCGGATTAAAAAAAAATCGATGCCTTTTCCAGGCTGTCCAGGATCTTTAGCTACCTCATTAGTATATCCAACATCAAATATTTTGAGATCACACCGAAAATTAGATTGTTTATATTTGAACGACTCATGTTTGACTACAACTGTTTGAGTATTTGCTCAGTACAACCTATAGCTCGAACTCAATCGTGTCCGGTGTTACCAGTATTCACTCTCCCCTCTAGTTTGATTTCTCCTTCCACTCTTTCTCCCTTTTCTTGCCACGAGTCCTGAAGAAGACGTTGAAAAATGAGCATGCTGATGATGATCATTATCACGATTGGACCGACGACTCTGACGAGGGCAAAGACGATGATGAAAAAAAAGACGAACCAGAGAAGCGAGTCGTATGTCGTACAGAGTACAGACTCGACTATGACCACTGACGCGGCTCAAGCAGGTTAATCTTCAGCCGCGCGAGGTCAACGAATTGGTAATTGGATTAATTGCTCGTCATACTCAAGCGGTTCGGGAATTCCCGTTCGACTAGAATCTACAATGTATAAATTCTAATCACGTTTCATTCGTTCGAGAAACGTCTTGTCAGAGTCGAACGGTACCTTTTAATCAAAAAGGAGGAAGGACACTCTAAGTTGTAATTTTCCATTTTCAGACATGATGTATCAGCCGTTCAAGTGACAGTCGCTTTTGAATTATTAGATCTTCTAACTGATGATTTTCCAAAGCATACTTGATTCCAGTCAAAGTTTCGTGGTGTTGAGCAACCTATAATTAATCTTCGACGGTTTGAATTTAATTCCTACGGAAATCGGACATTGAAGATGGTCAACATTAAATCATAACTGTACTGGATGATTAGACGATATGCTCTAGATAATTTCTCCTGGATAATTGAATGACGAATCGAAATAAAGAATTCGAACTAATGCACAGGCCGAAGGACCAAAAGCAAAAGATTCAGTACTTTGTTGAAGCAGCCAAAATTAATTGTGAGTGGAATTACCAGTGCGGCAGTCATTCTTCTTTGCCGAAACTTTTTTCCGGGATGCGAGCAAGATTTAGAAGTTGAGATTAACCGTAACTCATTGAAGGAGTTTTTCGTAGTTTCCGCGATATTAAAAGAATCCAGCGAAGAGCGGTGGAGTGGTCGCAACGACAATTTCTAAAGCTTAAGGGACT
Organism: Melikaiella ostensackeni; assembly: GCA_032362435.1. Classification (NCBI taxonomy): domain Eukaryota; kingdom Metazoa; phylum Arthropoda; class Insecta; order Hymenoptera; family Cynipidae; genus Melikaiella; species Melikaiella ostensackeni. The sequence continues at coordinate 13,923,778 of JAUMHM010000031.1, forward strand.
TGAAAGAAATCATCCCTCGAATATTTCACTGTCTGCCCCGCTGTTGCGAATGCATAACAAAAAACTTACTCGCGAAAGGATTCGGCGATACGAAGTAAAAGTTGCGAACACGGAGGCATTCTCCATGCGCGGGAGAGAGCTTGGATCGAGCAACCAAGGCAAAAACGCCCAAAGTGCAGTAAGTTCCCGAGGAGTCACAGATCCCACAGGGAGCGTGTTGAGCGAGAGAGGCGGAGGGAATAAAAGTGGGAGAGGTTGAGAGCGAAGAGAAGAGATAAAGAGAGAGGAAAATAAAGAGCGAGGTAAAGAAATAGAGGAGGAAAGAAAGGTAGGAGGAAATAAAGAGTGAAGAAAATAAAGGAAGAAGAAAATGAAGAGCATGGGCGGCGCTACCATAGATTCGGTCAAGAAAACATATTTAAAAAATATATACTGACAAAATTCATCACCTTTGTGCAAATTGAATACTTTTTCTCCAGCGAAAATTAATTGATAAGCCTGGTTCATACACAAGCAGACAATTAAAAAGGATAATTTGCAATTGCCTAATTTATGTGTTGTCTTAAATGGCTATAGACATAAACTGATATCTGAATAAAAACATGAAGATTCGCAACAAGAGGAAATGTTTTTGAAATATGGGAAATCGTGTAGCGCCGCCACTGAGGAAGAGTAAAGGAATGAGTGAGAAGGAAAGAAAAAGGGAAGAAAAGAGAATCATTCGAGATGAAGGAGCAATGGCGTTGGTAGTAAAAGAATTAAGTATACCTATACGTAGGTCCCAATTCCCAATGTCTGTTTGTATGCGTGTTCGTCTGAGATCAAGTTTTTCTCCAGTTCTGAACCTCCGAGCGAGTTGGGGCCCACTCGAATCCAAGTTGACTTCCTGGCACGCGGTTCGTCTTGTCGTTTATTTCCCCTCCCATATAGTCTGTACGATGTATTCTATCCCCTCCCCTTCCACCAAACCCCCCTTTCCCGCACTCTTTATCTCGCTCTACCTGCCTACACGCCCCCTTATTCTTCCCTGGTGAATTCTCCGAGGATCATTACTTTCTGTCATTGCCTTTAATTACACCTGGTTATTGTTATGCAACACGCTTGTTTCCCACTAACGGACATGTCATTGGATCCAATGGTGAGGACAGCCCCAAGGCGATGCAAACTTCTTTATTCAGTCTTAAAATACACGTGACTCGAGAAGCTACAAACATAGGGGTCCAAGAAGATATACAAGCTACGGATACGTTTCTACATTTGAGTGATTTAAAAGTTAAAGTGCGCTAAATTGAAATGCATTTGAGAAGACAGGATTTTCGAATTCTAATCAATTAACTGTGTTGTTGAAATGTCAATGTTTAGTCTACCGAGGGTGAACGCAAAAAGGGATAGGTGCGATTCAGTTAGAAAAATGTGCACCATTAGTTATCATGATTACATTCAGTAGGAATCCTAGAGGTATTAACAATTATTTAACCGACGGCAGTTTTTTGTTTTCTGCAGTTTTCCACTTCTCTGACCAAATGTTCAGGCGAATGCGAGCGCTTCTAATTAAAATCCGGCTGCAGACAGGGGGATTTTAGATATTGAAAACCCCTCAGGATTGAGTACGTCAGGCATTGCTTGGAGGCTTATTATGAGAGTTTGGGTATTTGGGGGTTTTGGGAAGGGATGTGAGCTAAAGAGTAGTTTAAGGTTTGATGATCTCTTGCGGCAGGGGGGCTTTAGATATGTAAAGATCCGAAAATGGTATACATGGAGTAAAAATCTAATCTAATCTGATCTATTAACAATGATTTAGTTAAAATAAACAGGATTTCTGAACTGTAGTGAAATTTGAATCGTTTATTTTTAAATGTTTAATATTTAAGTATTTAGGTATAAAATAAAATATTAGAAATTTTAAGTCACAGGCATTCGAGAATGAACAATTTCAATTTAAAAGCGTTGGAGAAAAAACAATTTAAAATTGGAAGTCTTCAAGCAAAAACAATTTTAAGTGCAGCTCTCAATATTTACAGACAGACGAAACTGCCTAAAATGAAGAACTTTGGATTAAAAACGCTTCTATCTAAATGTGAATTGAAATTAACAATCGCATCTAAAGTCATTAAAAATTAATAATTTTATGTTGAAGATTAAAAATTGTCTATTTAAAAGTGATTGAAGTTGAACAATTTATAATTGGAAGTATTCAAAATTCTCAAAGCTTGAAGCATACAAAAATGCATTCGAAATTAAGTAAAGTAAATGGAATTACAAAAATTTATGTCTACCGATTACAGAAGTTATGTACCTCTCACGGATCTCCTTCCAATTAACTTAAAAGTGCTTGAAATAAATAATAATTTACACGTTAATTGAACACTTTTTAAAATTTATGTCATTTTTGCGGTTACTACTGTCATTATGCCTAGAAATTATGAGACGTTCTGGCATGCAGTCATAACTTCCATCTTCCAATAAATGGTACCGAAAGAACCATTCAAATTCTTTAAACTTCATGGACTTTCGAAGTCTACACATCAATGTAGTAAGACTACTGACATTTGAAATTGAGTCAAAGAATGTAAATGGCGTTGGAAAAATATTATCTATTATTTGAAATATTGACGTTATTTCATCGACGAGGGTAATTAATTAATTAATATTTTGATGCTCTTATATCGATTACTGGTCAAATTGATTTTTGGAGAAATGAGAAAAAATCTACCTCGGCCCGGATTTGAACCGGGA